>JANEHU010000820.1:0-310279 GCA_027563435.1 Nasonovia ribisnigri
GTTTGTATAGGTACCAGCACGCATATACTTTTACACTCGATGATATACCATGTATTTGATTTTAATTTTAATTTTATGTTCATTGTCAATTTTAATATTTTAATATAACACAAACATTTTGATAATGTACCTATGTTGGATGGAATGTAATATTAGTTCACACGACTTATTATAATATTATATACCTTTAATAATAATATTATGTACCTACTGATTTAAAAATAAATAAATAGGTAGGTACATTATAATTTTTATAAAATTGATTTTCTCATTCTTTTTCATATTATATTTTTTTTCATTTGCATTTTCCCGTTGCTTTTTATTAAATTTTTTTTTCCTAACCTTCTGTTTTTTTCGTTGCAATGGTAATAACTAATAATATAGGTAGTGTATAATATTATAACCTATTGAGTCGTTATTGTAATAGGTACATACCTCCTAATGGCTAATAATATGATTCAATAATATTTATTTCTAAATTAATTCACTATTTTTTCTGTTTGTCTCGGTTGATGAAATTATGGCAACCCCAATTATAACATACTCTATTCGCTTTGAGAAGACAATATTGGTCAGCTAACTTATGTCCTCTGCACTCATATATTAATTTATTATAACGATGATGGCCTTCAGTGGAGTTTGTAGTAAAAGTGACTGTTAACTAATAACTAATTAATTAATTTCAGTCATGACTATCATTGGTTAGGTATTTTATTATTATTATTGAAAATTAAAATGTTACATTGTGGTCAGCAACCAACTACCTGTTCGCTCCACAATTCAAATAATATGTTTTTTTTACCTCCACCGAAGCAGAATCGACAGAAGTTCAACTGACTGTTTGGTGGGTGCATAGTGCGTCGTTTTTCCCATGCTTAGATCATAATAACTGACAATTAATAATATTATGTAGGTACAATTAGTATATTATTATATTTGTATATGATCTAAGGTTCCGGGAGTGCGCGCGTTGTCCCCATTGAACTATATGATAACATATGTTATCATATAGTTCAATGGTTGTCCCGCCGTAATCTTGTGATAACGGTGTACCGTTATCCAACTGATAGTGGGCAGCGTACCGCGTACGTGTTTCAACAGTCATAAATCATAATAATAAATTGTTGTATTTATTATTTTATGTTTTCAAAGTTTTGCAATTCCTTCATCTAATTTTTTTAACGCTTTCGGTGTCACCGAAAGTCTGTACTTCAACGGTTTAAATATTGAAGGTGGTACTGATCGCATTTTCGTTATTCATGAGTTTTTTTCATTGACTGTCTCGATTTAATTTCTAAAAAGTTCGGTCAAACCTCAAAATTACTTCAATACATTTTTGCTTTTTCCATCACTCGAGGTGTTCGGTGTGTGTCCTGGCCCGCTGGAAAATTCATTAAAAACCAAACATTCATTAAATTCAATATTCTGATATTCATATTCAGTTATTTGTCTTCGTCTTCTGTGAATGGCGTTCTGTAAGTATCGTTCAGTCATTTGTATTATTCGATTCATTAATATTATTCCCCACCTCAGGGCGAACTCCAAGATACAGAAGCACGTGATTTTTATGTCCTGGCGAAATACATGTTTTCATTGAATTATTCGTCTGAACTGGCGGCCCGTTTGTTGTACGTTTTTGGAATGATCACAAATTTTATAATTATGATATTATATACACTTTTATTGTGTAATACAATACAATACCGTCCTGAGACGGTAGCGTTTGGTTTGAAGCCGCTATTGGACATCAGTTCTACAGGTAATTGGCTGACGAGCTGTTCAAATTTATTCATTATATTATTATTTATTTCATGCTAATCAAGCATTACATATACTTGAATTGTTGCACTAAGACTGGCAATTTATACATTTTGTATACTTGCATATTGTTGTGCCAAAAACGGCAAATATAATCTATTTTATTAATAAAAAAAAAATGAAATATTTGTAATACATTATTTAATATCGAAAACTAAAGTACCATCTTACATAATAAACTTGATACCGTAGGATATTAATATTTGGATTTTCTATTTTTATGTATTTAAGGTCGTTATTGTGATAAATTATATTGCCTAACGCCCTGTGGTGAAGGCACTCTTAATTTTAAATAAATATTATATATTTGTTAAGAGTTGAATGCAAAATTTTTGGTGACCTCGACGTGATTACTCACTCTCAGTGGCGCCCACAGGTTTTTCATAAGCCAGTGCAGTTATAATTATAGGGCCCCCAAATTTATTTTGGTCAACGCCCATATTCATTTGATTGAAATAATTTTTTTTCCAAAAGCATTTTCAAATGCGTGTTTACCTTAAATAAATTTAAAAATATTGCAAATTCCTGGTCAAAATTTTTTTAAATAGGAGTTAGAATTTAAAATTTTAGAAAAAAAAAAATCATCACCAATTGGTAATGCTCAGGGCAGTTTTTCAAATACAATAACTTATTAATTATTAAAGATTTCAAAGAAAATACAACAACATATATAATAATTTTGAACAGTGATTTAATTTAAGGCATTGAATATGTGTTGACTTGTTTTACAAAATATATCTGTTACTTCATCATAATTTATTTCTATATCATTTTCACAGGATATTGTCATAAGTCCTTCCAATCATGTATTGGCCATAGTTGATCTAAGATGATTCTTTATTATTTTCAACTTTGAGAAACTCCTTTCTGTGGCAACACTTCCAATTGGTAACGTGAGACATATTTTTAAAAATATATAAATATTAGGAAATATAGATTGAAGATTATTATTTACAAAAACCCTGAAAATTAAAACCATTCAATTAATTAAATTAGATATAAATTATTATATTTGCTAGAAATGTACTATAGCTATTAGAATAATTAATATTTGTACAAACCGAAATATTGGAAATAGACTTGCATTATTTTCGACACTTTGTTTAATTGAATAATCATCGTCTTTGTCAAATGTACTTGATTCGCTTTCCATATCCTCATCATTTTGTTTATGAAGTGAATCAGGTAAGAAACCTAGTGATAAGAAACTGTTCAAAACAGCTACTAAAATTAATGTACTCTTCCTTAAGTTTACTAACGTCATTGTTGATGAATTTCCCATAAATATTATTAAATACTTCAAATGCATCTATTGGAATTTTCGATGCATCCTTTTTAGTTTCTTTCATTCATTTTTGTGTCATTAATGAAAGATTTTTAAATAATCCGGTTTGTTGGATATTGTCAACACCATCACCAAAAAATCTTCTTTTTATTTCTGAGATGGTAATACCTAACGTATTAAAAAAGGTATTTATTCGAAAATTAACTAATGGGTCAGTTATCACTTCTTCATCCGCAGCTTTTTCACCTAACAATATCTTTTTTTTCCTTACACAATTGTTTGGAAGAGGTGTAATATCAAATGATTCTGAAATTGAGGTGATAAATTTGTCTGCTTCTGAGAGAATTTTGTTTAATCCTGTTTCACATCGAATTAGGACTAGTTGATCATATTTTTGTTAGATTAAATATGAAACAGACAGCAAGTCAAAATCTTTTTTTTGTAATAACTCAGAAACTGGTTCAAGTATGCTTAAAATTTTTTGAAAACAGAACGCACTGTATATAAATCTTGTGGACTGTAAATACAATAAAAATCCATTAATTTCTGAAGCTGCTTTTTTGTCAGAACCCTCTTCTCTAATACTTCCTAAGGTTTCTAATATAGCTATGTATGTATTTAATGTAACATCAAGAGCAGCATTATGCGACATCCATCTGGTTGTAGACACTTTTAAGTTTACGAATTGGTTTTCCTGAGTATAATTCTCTTTGTTTCTGTTCATACATAGCACTTTGAAACTTGCTACTTGATATGAAATCATATAGTCTTTCAATGTTACCAAATAGATCAACTACGTTCAAAGCTTCTGAAACAGCGACCACGACAACCAAATTCAAACGATGGCTACAACACCAAATATAAGTTGCCTGTGGATTTTCATCTATTATATATTTTTGAAGGCTATTGTATTGGCCTCTCATATTAGATGCTCCATCATAGGATTGGCCAATTAGGTTTTCTATCCAATTTAAACTACTTGAACTGCATACTTCTTTAAAAATTTGAAATTAATGATTGCCTGTAGTTTTTGGAGTATCTCTTAATCATATTAATCTTTCTTGAATTTTACATTTATCATCATCAATGTATCTTACTATGAAAGATACCTGTTCTTTGTGGGAGACATCAAAAGTGGAATCTATTTCTATGCTAAAGAACCTTGTTTTTTTAATACTGTTAGTTATCTTAGATTTTATATAATATGATATTGAATCAATTAGATCATTTTGTCGACGCCACGAAATAAAAGAATTCTGTGGCTTTTTATTATTGGCCATTCCTTCAAGTTGACCCATGTAATTTGCCATGGTATAGGTGAATGTTTTGACAGTAAAGAACATAAATCTTTAAAGTTTCCCTTTAAACTACAGTGCCAATTTTCTCTATGTCCTCTGAATGCTAAGTTATGTCGACCTATGTATAATGTTATGTCAATCAATTGTTTTACAATTTCTCTATTTGCAAAAACTTGTTCTTTTCTTTTTATTGTTAGACTAGGAATTAACGGTAATGAACAGAAGCTTTTCTTAATTTTAATTTTAGTGAAGAGTAAATGGGTGATGAAGACGTTTCATGACTTATAATACTTTGTGTGCAAGAAGACCAATTTCGGAAACCATCTTTGACCCATGATTTATTTGGTTTTTCTTTACCACGTCCTGAGAATAATATTCAATGAATACAATACTTCGGGTCTTAGATTTAGAATATGTCAACCAATCTCTCTTAATTGTTGACCCATCTGGTAATATTACATGATATAAACTTTGAAGAAATCTATTGCCATTGATTTGGGGATAATTCCCACCAGGTAGTTCAGTAGGTTCAGGCTGACAAGGTCCTAGTTCTAATATTTTAGAAGTCATTTTGAATGTTAAATTGGTTATGTTACAAATTTGAGCAGGATCGTTATCAAATAAATTATTCTAATTGTCATTTTCTGAAAGATATATATATATGTATAGATAAAATAAATACTATATTGTACTAAAATAGGCAGAAAAGATTAATTACCTGGCTCTAAGCTTGGATCTACACAACTTATGCCAGTTGTGCTAATAGTCGACACTTCATAATTTATCTCAGATTTTAAAACTGAAAAAATTATAATTTATTAAATTCACTATGAAAATAAATACATTTAACAGTAATAAAGCTTTGAAAAACTAATATAATCTATTCAGCATGATAAAATCAATAAATTTTAAATATATTATTTATTTTATATTAATATTAAGAGGACGCTACCCATGCATTTGTTGTTTCCGTCTTACATACGCACGACATAGCAAAATGTTGTTCACTAGTTTCAATAGTATGCTGTTAGTTTTGATACTAGAGGCAATTGACCTATTATCAAACTTTTAGGTAAGAACATTATCTGTGCTTAAGCGTTGGCTTTTATTCGATATTTTAATTTTCAAGCGAGATATGAGAATTTTTATTTTTTGGCATTTCACATACCCATATCTTGCTTGAAAATTAAAATATCGAATAAAAGCCAACGCTTAAGCACAGATAATGTTCTTACCTAAAAGTTTGATAATAGGTGAATTGCCTCTAGTATCAAAACTAACAGCATACTATTGAAACTAGTGAACAACATTTTGCTATGTCATGTGTGTGTAAGACAGAAACAACAAATGCATGGGTAGCGTCCTCTTAAAGAATTTTGTTCAGTATAACGGTTATAATATTTCATATAAAATTGGTCATAAAAAAATCTATTTGATTGAAGAGAGTTTATTTTTGATAAGTATTTAAAAAAAAAGTATAAATATATTAAAATAAAAATATAACTAACAATATTTTTCATGATAATCATCTACATCCGTTACAGGTATTTAAACAGTTTCAGTATCTATCGACATGATTATTTAAATTATTTAAAAAAACTATAGTTTAAAATTAATTATTTACCGTTTTCTCCATTATCAATGACATCCATAACTGATCCAGACATTTCAACAGTTTCAGTATCTATCAAGAAGACTATTTAAATTATTTAAAAAAATTATAGTTTAAAATCAATTATTTACCATTTTCTTTATTATCATTGTCATCTATAACTGATACAGACATTTCAACAGTTTCACTAATTTCAGTATCTATCAACATAAATATTTATCAAAATAAACATTTTAATTTTTAAACAAATTATTTACCATTTTCTGTTTTATTTTCTTCATATAAATCCTTTACTAGCACAGGCATTTCAACATCTATAAATAACACAATGATTTTACTCTTTTGGTAATACGAATACCTAGGCAAATTTTAAAAATTGTAATAAATACATTATTTACTAAATTTACTGTAGCAATACATTTTATATAAAACTAATTATTTAAGAAATAGGATTTTTAACAAAATTCTAAGTTTTTAAATATTTTAACTTTTAAAATAGGTATCCTAAATAAATAAAAATAATAATTTAGGTACATAATGTTTAAATTTAATCATATGATTATCATACCAATACTATTTTATATTTTAAATAAATCCAACGTAAAATTTGTATCAAAAGAGAAACTTATAATTCAAAGATATATCATTGTATCAAAATTTATAATTTTATAGGTATATGTAAATAAAATAATATAGTAATATTAATGAACACTAAGTTTTCCTATTTTTCCAATGTTCAACTGCAGAGTGAAAACTGAAAATTCTCATTTTTTTCTATTCTTTTATAGCCTAATTTAATTTTTAAAGTAGATGACATAGATTCTATATAACTTTACCTATAAATTTATCGAAAAAGTCCTACTGAGCAGCTGCAAGAATACAGGCTATGCACCGTAACAAATAGCACAAAGTCAGCCTTGTATTTGGCCTTTTGTTGACTAGCTGAGATTGGAAAATGCACAGACAATCCTAAATTAAATCAAGTAATCACTCAGGACTTTTATGTTGATGACTTCCTGAGTGGCGGGGCATCTGAAGATAGATGTTATCAAATCACAGATCATTATTAACACATTTTAATCCAGCTGCAATCCACTTCGTAAATGGTGTTCCAACTCAGTCCATCTTATTACCCAAATACCAATAGCACGTGATGACCCAACTTTTGTATTAAAACTTAATGAGGATGATATGGTTACAGCTTTATACCAATTTATTCTACCCTAACTGCTATCACATTTTAAAAATATTATAAATATTATTATATTCAAATATTCAAATCAACCAAATAATCGGATGTTATAATTAGGAAATAAATATAAGAAAGACCGATTTGTAAATAATCTTTATACATATAAAATTAGTCTTAAATTAAATGTTTAGTGTTCAAGTATATAAAGAGTAATATTTTTCTGTATTGATTGTAAAATATTTATTGTTTATTGTACATAATAATTTATTATTGTAATTGGACTTAGGTCCATATGAAATATAAAATAATACATGCAATTTGTAATTAATAATAGTATCAATATCCGGTGTATAGCACGATATGTCAATTTAGTACTAACCCAATTAACATACTAATGTTGTACCTAAATAAAATATTATACTTACAATGATCGCATATTTACACACTTCAATAGAATTTTATTTAATATTTTATTGTGCCATAAAGTTACTAGCAATGTCCCAAAATTAATCACATCCAATTGTTAGAACCCTGAATTTCTGAACTTGTTGTGTGTTTCATTTAAATTTAAATATGTTCAGGCCAACTGTGCTACTAAAATTGGATTCTGGTTCAGCAAAATTGAATTAACTACAAATTAAAAGTTTGTTAAAAATATGTTAGTGCACCATTTGTTTTCTCTCTGATCTATGAGTTTTAGTTAACATACAATCAAACTTAATGGTAAAAATATTTTCTAATGAACCATACAGGTATATTTTTTTTATTTAGTTATGGGTATTCTAAGTTTGTAGTATAATATATTTAACATAGTTATTTATTTATTTATTATGACCAAATAGGCTGAGCCCTTAGGACACAAATATAATTCCACACACACAATTAGATAATATATTATAATATAACTATATAACATAATATCCATAGATAATAAAGAAATGGATAGGTCATCAGATTCTTATCGGTGTTCCAAAACTGATAACAAAGTGAGGCGATTTGTTTTTTTTTTAAATATTGAATATTAATCATTATTATAAGCTAAAATTAATTAATTATTAAACTTAATTATTCTGAATTAAAGTACAATTTAAAAATTAATTTTATATTAAAAACAAAATAGGTATTTAATATTAAAACAAAATAGGTATTTAATATTATTATTTATTTATTATATCATAATATCACAGAATATAATATGTTCACTGTTTAATGCCTCATTGCCAGTCATTGGTTTTTGAAAAGCATCAGTTTGGTATACTTTGATCTTATTTTGGACCGATCATTTTGTTTTCTAATTTCATGGAACATCCATAAGTCTAAATATTTCTGAATTACTAACTTAGTCAACTGATCTTTATGTGTATCAACAATAGAATGATTATCATCACAGACACTCAATTGGAAACTTATCTTGTATTGATATAAATTAATTTTAACTTGAGTAGTTAAAAACAAAATTGACTGTTTGTAATTTTTAACATTATAATAGCTTATAAAAACTCTCTCCGTTTCCAAGCATATTTTTATAATAGTATCACTGGGCTTATACAATCCTCCACGGTCCTTTTGACTGAGCAATTTCTGACTTCTATTTGAATTACTATCAGATGTATTTATGTACATTTTCTTACAGTTTTCACAGTTTTCACAGTTAATTTTTTTTTCAATTGCTTTACTCACAAAACCAGCTATATAATAGTTTACATTTTCAACAAATAATCCAACCTCTAAAAAATCATAATCAATATTTGTCTCATTGATTGATTGTTCTGAAACACTCAAATGTTTTGTATTGTCTAATATTTTGCAGTTTCCATAAACAGAGCCAACTACTTGATTGTGGACTAAAATCCTTTTGTATGCTGCAGCAAATTGCCTATACGTAGAGTTATTATTATATTCTCCTCGACTCCTTATAGCACTAAATGTAGTCTCTATATGGTCTTACGATAACTTATAGGTGAGCAGATATGTCATACAATTTTTTGGAATTAAGAACTCAATTAATTATATTGAATTTATCAAACCTATAATCAATCCCATATAACCTGTTTTTCAAATAGACTGAAACTTTTGTTATGCAAGGTTGTCCGTCTTTTTTATATTCAACGAATTCCAAACCTTTAATATAAGTAGTAAAATTGTTGGGAAATTCTTTATAGAAATTTATTGTTTCTGCATATATTGGTTTATTAAATGGTTTATTTGAAAATTTTATTCGGTAATCACTAATCAGTATAATTTATGATAATGAATATGTGATAATTCGCCTCAGTTTTCTTCTCCTTTCACGCCCCTCCGGGATCACGACCACACTTGAAATAAGCATTGCCGTGGCCTATCCGTTTCTTTATTATCTATGATAATATCAGACAATATAATATATTCATCTAATAGTGTTGAGTAAATTACTTTTAAAAAGTAATTAAGTTACTTTACTCGTTACGTAGAGATAAATGTAATAACGTTACTTTACTTATTTCTCAAATGAAATTGTAATGAAATTAATTAACTTTTAAAATATAAAAGTAACTATGTTATTTACTTGTTAAAAAAAAACTTATTTTTTTAATTGCTAAGTAATTTATTGTAATTTTACAAACAACTCAACTAAAAATACACTAAAGCAAAAAAATATAATAATTTAATAAAATGATATAATAATTGTTAATAAATTATAAATTATAAAAATACACCATTTTTTATTAAGGGGCATATTACTGTAGTAGTTTATAACGCTGAAATGTAAATATTTTGATTTATCATTTATCAGTACATACTTATTATATACCCATCAGAAAAATAATATTGTATTCTGATGATGTAAATTTTAAATATTGTACGAGTGACTAATAACTAATAAGTAGAGAATAATATTTTTGAGAGTATGATATATCAATTTGTCTTTGATATTATCTTAAAACAATTGAAAAATTATTTAAATGTACAACATTTTTTTTTTGTTTGCTTTGAAAGTCAAATACTAAGTCAAATTGTAATAAAATATAAAATTGATATGTCATACCTTTAAACACAATATAATCCTCTATAATTTTAGTAGTAGTTGGTTTTACTCTAAGATTAACTAAAAAAATTAAAAGGTAGGTACCTAGGTACTCGAGTATTGTGGTATGATCGATAGCTTAGCTATTCTGCCTCTGGATAAAAGTTGCTAGTTGGAAGACATGCTTGAAAGAAAATATACCATCTAATGCAAAATATATTTTATTTTATTTTTATGATGTGAATGGAACATATAGGCGTGTCAGCCTTGTGTTTGCGTAAAATACCTCCCATATTTCCACCGTCTACGTGGAATGTACATGAATTAACATGAAAAGGTGGGCATCGCACCAACATGAACACAGGGAGTTGGAATAACTGCTATTCAAAGCTCTATCCTCATAACTATCCTACAATTTAGAATTTAATTTAAAAAATGAAAATGGGTGTTCCTGCGGACCAAGCAAAATTGGCATTAAGTAATGTAGGAGATTATGCAAGTACTTGGTACAAAAAAATTAACTAAAAACCTTTAAAAAAAAGTGCAAATCAAAAATAATGAGATAAGTATATTAGATTTTCTAATGGCAGTTAGCCACAGCATTAGCAAGCAATGCTATTAAATTATTTTAAATTTGTACACAGATACATTTTTTTAACTGTTTTAAATTATTTAGCTTTACTCATTTTTTAAATTATATGCAAATGAAAATTATTTTAAATTTTTTAAATTTTTTTACTGTCGACAATAGTCGACATAAGGACGCAGCGTCCCCGCGAAAATTAAGAACCTACAATTATATGTCGTTTGAAATATTAATCAGCCAGCAGGGATGTGCGAAATCGCTAAGCATAGCGATACCTAAGCTATGGTATAATAGTCGATCATAAAATTTTTTTAAACGATAAATAAAAACCCACGCCCAAAAATATGACATGTGCAGACGATGGGGCTGATTAATCCGAGAAACTGGAAAATCGGATACGATAATAAAGGGTGTCGACGGTTTAAGTTGATCGTTACGATCGCCGACTTATAATTGCTGAAACTGTCGAAAAATCCGTCGGGAATGGCGGAGGAAAGAGTTCCACAAACATTTAACGCGAAAAACCATCCTGCCGCAAACGAGAGAAAATTATTCGTCACCGCATCACTCTGTATACAGCAGGTGGCTCATCGAATCTTCTAGAAGATTCTTTCGACGTCTTGGGCCGACAAAAAACGCAAGTCGGAGTGGCGTTGGTCAAAGGTCCCCGTCCCGGTCCGCTGCGCATCGTTTGGTCGTTGTACGCCGGACGGCCATTGCGCATATACGGCCCGGCGCCGTTTGCCGCCCGACGCCCACTTATCGGTTTTGACCAACGCTCTCCACCAAGCCAATGGAATGTTTGCGAACCTCCGGGAGTCCACGGGAGGTTATAAATACCGGACGCCGTCGTTTGTGGCTCGTCACTCTTGGCCTTAGAGCTCGTTGTCACACTTCGAGCACGCACGCTTGGCGCCTGCCCTTCCACTTGCGATCAACGCCGTTTGCCGATTGCTGTTTGAAGATTTTTTCGCGTCTTTCCATTTGCGGTTATCAATAAATCGTGAGTACTGATCATCTGTTGATTGTTCAACGATATATTTTTATAGGCATTTATCCTATTATTTCTTGCGTCCGAATTAATATTAAGGATTACGTGTCTCTGCTGCACTCCACACTTATTATTCATTACAATTTATTTATTTTTTTGAATATTATTAATTCGTCTGTTCGGCTGTTTAATTCGTTTTCAACTCAATAGATAATAAACTTATTATATTTATTGGCCTATTTACTTTCGACTTAATTGAATTACGTACACGACATTTCATCTCCGTCAACCTAGTAGATCAGGGGTTCCCAAACTTTTTATTGTACGACCCATTTTGGGAATTTTTTAAAATTTGGCGACCCACAATATCAATGAATGACTTTTTTTTAGTGAATTCAGTTGCTATGTTTTCAATAACTATTAATCAGGCTGCGCCGTTTTGACACGGTCACTGTAAACTTGTATCGTATATAACGATTGACAATAAAACTAAATTTGACCTTAGAACATCAACGAAAAGTATGTATTATTTGAAAATATAGCGCGACCCACCAAAAATATAATCGTGACCCACAGTTAGGGAACCTCTGTAGTAAAGTATTGTACTCAGGAGTCTTCACTTAATGTCACTTATTAATCAACGAATATTGCATACGCATTTGTTAGAGTCATATACCTGCTTAAAAAGTGTTTTCTAGTACTGAAAGTTATTACTAGTACTAGTTTTATATAAGCGATGGGTCGATACTTCAGTATCCGTTCCCAAGTAACGAACACACTGCTGTAACGAGTGGGAACGAGTACATCTGATCGTTCCTCAACCGTTCCATCCGTACATAGTTGTTAATTTTCATAATTCGTTCCTACGCTCCATCGGTACAAGTTATACATATATACTTTTAATAATATAAATATAAAATATTTTTTTTATATATATTATACAAATATTTAACGCTTTGGAAAGTGACTAAATTAGCTTTGGAAGTTTCAGTTTATTTATTTTTAAATTATTATTGTTATTTTTATTTTTAGGTAAATTGAAGTGATTTTTTTACATTAATATTTTATTTTTATTTCTTTTGAAAATAAATTTGTTTAGAATTTAATTTATATTGTGTAATAAATTGTAAAATTAGTACATCCTGCTGTAAAGCGACCAGTGCAAATAGTTTGATTTATTAAGACCGTGTACACTGTACTGCTAAAATGCTAGGCTTATTCATTCTAATGGAGATTAGAGAACTTGTGTAAACCTACACGTCTTGATCTGTCAATTGTTCCTTGCATTACAAGTAGTGTTCAACTAATCCTATTACATATTATTAAATTGTGTAACTATATACTGTACTGATGTAACGAGTTTTTTTGGAATTTCTACTTTATTGTAACTGTACCAATTGGAATGGAAATTCCCATCACTATTTTATATTATTTATTTAATTAAATCATTTTACTTTATAGAAAGGTATTTTATTGAATCAAAAGTTTGATTAATAATTTAATTATGATCTTAAATTGATTATTTTAACTCTTAAATAACAAACTTATGATATGTAGGTATTAGGTATATATTTCAACTTAATTTAATTATGTACATAACATATTTTAATCTCCATTGTCCATAATACTTAGGAGTCTACACTTATTAATTATCAAAAATTGCATAGTATTGTTAGATTTATATACCGGCTGAAAAAGTGTTTTCTAATATTAATAGTGTTTAATTTTATATTATTAATTTTAGATGCCTGATAACGTTACTGTGACTGCAACCAAAGATGTTGAGACCTTTGCTTTCCAAGCCGAGATTGCTCAGCTTATGTCTCTCATCATCAACACCTTCTATTCAAATAAAGAAATCTTTTTGAGAGAATTGGTATCCAACTCTTCAGATGCATTGGACAAAATTCGTTATGAGTCGTTGACTGATCCATCCAAATTGGAATCTGGCAAAGACTTAGAGATTAAAATTATCCCCAATGTGGAAAAAAAAACTTTGACAATTATTGACACGTAAGTATTTTTACCATCTATTAATAATAGGTTCAAATATATATAACTTTCTTGACTATAATTATATTATTTTAGTGGTATCGGTATGACCAAAGCTGATCTAGTCAACAACTTGGGAACTATTGCCGAATCTGGTACCAAGGCTTTCGTAGAAGCTTTACAAGCTGGAGCTGACATTTCCATGATTGGTCAATTTGGTGTAGGTTTCTATTCTGCCTATTTGGTAGCTGACAAGGTTACTGTTGTTTCCAAACATAACAATGATCAACAATACTTGTGGGAATCTGCTGCCGGAGGTTCATTCACCATCTGTACTGATCCTGGAGAACCATTGGGCCGTGGTACCAAGATTGTCCTTCAGATCAAAGAAGACCAAGCTGAGTTCCTCCAACAAAAAAAAATTATCAGCATTATCAAGAAGCACTCCCAATTCATTGACTATCCGATCAAATTAATTGTTGAGAATGAATATACCAAGCAAGTCAATGAAGATAGTGCTGAAGAAGAAAATAAGGATGTTGGTGGAGATGAAGAAAATGACAAAAAAGATGAGGACAATGACAAGAAAAAGAAGACTATTAAAGAAAAGTACTTGGATGAAAAGGTCTTGAACAAGACAAAACCAATCTGGACACGCGACCCTGATGATATCAGCCAAGATGAATATGGTGAATTTTACAAATCCTTCACAAATGATTGGGAAGATCATTTAGCTGTCAAACACTTTTCTGTTGAGGGACAACTAGAATTCAGAGCATTGTTATTCATTCCCAAGCGTGCGCCTATTAATATGTTTGAGAAGAAGAAGAAAAACAACATTAAATTGTATATCCGCCGTGTATTTATCACAGACAACTGTGAAGACCTCATGCCAGAATACTTAAACTTCATCAAGGGTATTGTTGATTTTGAAGATTTGCCGTTGAACATTTCCCGTGAAGTGCTCCAACAAAACCATATATTAAAGATTATCAGGAAGAACTTGGTTAAGAAATGTTTGAAATTGTTTGAGGAATTGGGAAAAGACAAGGAAAATTACAAGAAATTGTACGAACAGTTCGGCAAGTACTTCAAATTTGGAATCCTCGAAGATAGCCAAAACAGTAAAAACCTCTCACACTTGTTGAGATTCCATTCCTCGGCCAGTGGTGACGAATCATGCTCCCTAAAGGAATATGTTGAACGTATGCAGCAAAATCAAACACACATTTATTACATCACAGGTGAAAGCCGCGAACAAGTATCCAACTCGCCATTCGTTGAACGTGTTAAGAAACGTGGCTTTGAGGTTATTTACATGACAGAAACCATCGATGAATATATCGTCCAACAAATGAAGGAATATGATGGCAAGCAATTGGTATCTATCACAAAAGAAGGTTTAGACTTGTCCGAAACTGATAAAGATAAGAAAAAACATGAGGATGATCAATCCAGATTTAAAAAGTTTTGCGAAACTGTCAAGAACATTTTGGACAAGAAAGTTCAAAATGTTGTCATCAGTAACAGACTTGTTGAGTCCCCTTGTTGCATTGTCTCATCACAATACGGTTGGACTGCAAACATGGAACGTATCATGAAGGCACAAGTACTCGAAGATTCATCTGCCCTGAGTTATATGTCTACTAAAAAATACTTTGAAATCAACCCAGACCACCCAATCATTGAGATACTTAGACAAAAGGATGAAGTTAATTCTAATGACAAAGTTGTCAGAGACTTGGTAATCCTTTTGTTTGAAACAAGCTTGGTGTCATCTGGCTTTAGACTTGAAGACCCACAAGTTCACGCTTCGAGAATCCACAGAATGATCAAATTGGGTTTGGGAATTGATGATGATTTACCAGTAGCTGAAGTTGAAGACTACGAGCCATTTGTCGATGCTGATGATTATTTTGGCATGGAAGAAGTTGATTAAATTATTACAAAGTGAATTTATTTTTGAAGATCATTTCCTATATTTTTTATTTTAAAAATTATTGTACGACTGGTTTGTCCATTCTTTATCAATTTTTATTTCAAATTTATTCCAAAATGAACTATTACATAACAATTTATTTAAATCTGGTAGATTTTTATAATTAGCTTATATTCAATGTACACATGTATAAGTTTACTTGGAATATTCTAATTGTATAAGGTGTTTACGCGATGAATAAAATTTCTATAAAATATTTACATGGAATAATTTTTATACATAAACTGAATTCATATTGGATTTTGTATCATTGCCTTATAAATTCACTGATAACAAGTTGTTTTTAATAAAAACAATATCAGTAGAAGAATAAATTCATATTTGATCAGTGGCTTTAAATTTTGATGTTAGCTTACCATTTACCAAGTACTATAAACACTAATAATTATATATACTTTTTTAAGTACGTAATTATATATCTATTATACTTTTAACTTCGCATAGATTCGACAAAGAGCGAAACAGTGTTTGGTATTAATATAAGTAGTCTTATTTTATAATTTTAGTGTACCATTAAGTTAATATACTTTTTATGAGACTTGGCACATATGATTTAGGGTTAATCTTAGATTATAGGAAGGATTGCCATAATTTTATGAAGCAAATCCGGGACAGACCAAAAAAATAGCAAGTTAATTTAGAAATAAATATTACTGAATCATATTAGCCATTGTGAATTACAAAAACCACTCAATAGTTAATGTTACCACTATATTATTATCATAACAACGTAAACATTTCTTGTAATTTCTTGTTTAATTATTACAAAACTTATATTAAATTTATTTTAAAATTATTTAATAACTGATAACTAGGGCCTGGATTTAAATGCACTTAAAACCATACTAATATGCTCTAAAAATTAGTCAAAAATGCTCTTAAAAAAATACCATATATTATTTTTTTTTACACAATTTTAATTTATAAATAAGACATAATTATTATTTATTATGTTATTAAAAAAAACTGAAAATTTAAAATGATGACTCAGCATAATACTCTAGGTTTTTGTCTTTTGGGTAAATATTTCCATTCTAAACATACCAAAATATGTATATATTAAAATTTATGTAAAATTCAAATTCTAAGTAAGCCTATTGTACTTAATAAATTTACAGGTGATTTATGCTCAGTCAATAATAAATTGAGATAAGATAAAAATTGAATCGGAAAATAAAGACTGACAATGTGTATGGAAAAATCCGATAAATACCTACTTAAATATCACTCCCACACAAAAATGTCTAGGGTGGCAAGTGCCCCCTTACCCCTTCCCCCCGCAATTACGCTACTGGATAATATATTTAAACTTCCCTCCCCACGTTTCCGGCAGTATTTTTACCAAGTGGTTTAACCGCCGGACTACCGACATATATTACGTGGTAGGTAATGCCAAAAATATTGAGTGAAAAAACAATTGAGGAAAAACAGAGATTTTTACTCAAAACCAGTTTTCGACAAATAAATTTTGGTTTTTGAGTAACTTTAAAAAAAATTACCTCGGATATATGATATTTTCACCAAATGTTCATATGATTATTTATTGTATGTAATACAATTTTCAAAATATTTTGACTCTTTTGAGTTATTTATAGGCACATAAAAATGTTCTATTATTTTTTTTTTTAACTATTGTATATAAAAACTGACAATTTATTACAATGTTTATCATAAGCTGATATATAGAAGTTTAAAAAATTAAAGATTCATAGATACAATTTTTTATTATTATTATTTTTATTATGTTTTTCTCTTATAAATATATTATTGTCAGTGGCGCCCAATCATATACTCATGTCTTGCAATTGCAAGACTTAACATCTGGAGTGGGTGTATGAAAATATAATACAAACAAATCCATAACTTTATGGAAAAGCCTTAAGTCTAAAATAACCAGTGTCAGTTGATTAAAATTCATAATAGTTATTGAAATGTTGCTTTTGGTAACAGAAAAAAAATTGGCATAGCTTAAATTTTATTTTTTATATTTCTGCTTTACTATTTAGGTTGGTGGGTGGGTGGTTGATGAAAAATTTAGAAGAGTTTTTAAAATAAGGCTGTGGTAGTAACAAAAGTATTATATTTATAAAGTATATAGGTATATTATATCATCATAGAATTATTTGATATAGTTGCAATTATATTAGGAAATAAGCGAATGTATTTATATTTATAAATTATAAGTAGGTACCGATAGACTATAGTACCTACTACGTATATTATTGTGTATTATATTGTATAATGTGTATAATAATTATTGTGGTACCAAGCTAACCATCGCTAACCCAACAATGATGCCGTGATTGGAAATTACTTTGAATTAATGAAAAAGGAATGCTGGTTCATTTATAAATTTATAATAATCAACATTTAATATAGATGCATTGTGTCCTTAAAGTGTGTTACACCGTCGTGTTGACGGATACGACGAGCATCTATGACCGATTACCATTCTGAGTTCTGACAACCTTACCATGCTGTTCGAAAATTGAATTGCGTTTGATGCGATAAATTAAAAGCTGTTATGTAAGTTATGTTCATATTTGTAATCATCGTGAAACACAGTGTTAAAAATAATTATATAATAGTAAAAAATATCATAGTAGACATTTTTAAACCACTGTGGGGCATGGCAAAATTACATGACAGCTATACAGTCATACAGATCCTCCAAAACGTCAAACCCACAAAAATAAGTGTACTGTTAGAATATTGTGTACATTAAACAGTTGAAATACATAAAATGTTGCTTGGTAAGTATCGTTCAAGAATTCCTAAAAAAGGTGCAAATGCTTTGAAAAATCAAAGTCTTAGTTACCTACCTAGTATATAAATATGAAGGGAAAATTATAAAAATAAGACTACACTGGTAACTTAAACTTATGACATACACTACACATAAAACATTTGATGTCTTATAATATAAAATGTTCCCTGTATTACTCAATAATTTTATAATAAGATGTCATTACTTATTTTGTTATCAAATTACTTTTAAATATTTTTAAAATTATTATAATTATAATAATAAATAAATCAACAATGTTAAATTATATTAGGTTTAACATCTGATTGTTAAAAAAAAAAGTAATTTTTTTAAATCAAATACAAAAAAAAACAAAAAATAGTAATAGATTTCAGCATTTGTAAGTGCTTTTAGTTATTCAAAAATAAGTACATTTTGTCTTTTATTATTTTCTTTTCAGGATTTATTTTTTTTAGTAATAATCCTATAGCTGTAACTAATTGTTCAGAACTTAAATTTGAACGATTCTTAAACTTGTTGATGAGTTGAGCTGAAGTGAATGGTTTTCGTGACAAATATCGTCGAAGAGCCTCTTCAGTTATACCATGTGTATGAAGCGTTGTAACTGGTGAAAATTCTTCTTCAGATTTTTTCTGAGGTGATTCCAGGCTAAAATGTAAATTTAAGATTTTGTCAACAGTGTATTTATTCAATAAAATAAGTAAATATTACCTTTGATCAGATGATTTGTATAGAATATGAATTGGATCAGCACTATTTGTTTTCATTTCATCCGAATTAACTGGTATTGTATTAATTGGCACACTGTCCATATCTGAATTGTCTGAAGCTACAAAAAAAAATACATAACAAATTGGCAGTAAACTGTTTGATGACTTCTAATGTCTTAGTTGACAAATCAAGATGTAATGTTTTAAATTAACTATTAATTAGATAGGTACCAGTATCGTTTTTTAAATTGTTATCAGTTGTTTTGTTTTCATCATCTTTGTCATCAGAATCCTCATCAGAGGCCAAGAGACTCTTTAATGCTTTTTCTTCAGACACCCCCTTCATTTCATTAGTTACTTTAGTTTCAGCATCTGACACACTAATAAAAAAATAATAGTTATTTTATTTCTTGCTTATAATTTGTAAGATAATTACTCCTCTGAAGAATCGGATATATAATCCAACTCTCTTCCCTCTTCATCGCCATTGTCACTGTCTTCCGCTGCTGATTCATCAGATCCTTTCGACTTATTTTTTGGTTTAACTTTGACTTTTCTTTTTTCTATAAAATATAATTTAAAGGGCACAAATAATTTAAAAAATAAAAATACAACACTTCACTTTTCCAGACATAGGTCATTTTTATGGTTATTAATTGCCTAACAAGTCTTGAAATAAAACAACAATGGTATTTCAAGTTTTCATAATATTATCTGTATATAGTGCTGTTAATGTGAATTTATTAGAATAAATTCAATGCTGGGCATTAAATAGTTCAACAAATAAAGTTAATTTTTTTTAACTTAACAAGTTAGTTTTTTAATCAACTTATGAATTTAACGAGTCAAAGTTAAACTATAGTTTAAATTATCAAGTTGAAATAACTTAGCTGTTCTCAGTTGATTTAAAAATAATCTGTTAAAAGGACGCCACACCTACATGTGTTGTCTCTGTCTTACAAGTGCGTAACACAGCAAATTAAATTTACACTTAGCAGATCATGTTAAGCTCCAGAAATTTAAAAATTAAAGTAGATGTACCTATTATGAAACTTGATAGTAATAATATTATCTATGTTGGTATATTGGTTTTTTACTATTATTCAATTTTTAAGTGAGTTATGAGCATTTTTAAATTACACTAAATTATATACGCATAGCTAAATAATTTGAACAATTGTAAAAATCCAACATACGAACACAGATAATGTTCTTACTATCAAGTTTCATGATAGGTGAAATCATTCTAATTTTTAAACAAACGGATCTAAATATGATCTGCTCAGCATAAATTTGCTATTTTACACACTTTTTAGATGTAAACATCACATATAGGTGTGGTGTGCTCTTAAGTTATACATTTTTTGGAATTTTTTCTTTTATGGTTTTATACATAAATATTAATAAAAAAATAATCAAAATAATCCTTTAATAATACAAACATTTCTGTTTCTTTTCTTGATAAAATAATTTTGTATATAGATATATTTTAGTGAAATAGATAGAATTAATAATATTATTATGTTATGACTTAAAATAAATGCTATTTGTTGAAAAAAAAAATGCATATTTGTTAAATTAGATGTGTATTGTGTATAATTTAAACATATAAAGTAAAATTCTTTATTAATATAAATAAGGAAATTAAAAAGGATGCAGTCACTCTTAATGTGATCCACATACTAGGTTATTAAAAAAAGTAAATCACCTTTTTAAACAAATTTAAGTTAGTATTTTCTTCTATATTCACTTTTAACTTGTAGAGTTAAATTTATGATTTGTTAATTGTTAACTTCTAACTTATTGATCTAGTGTTCTTTTAACTTAACTTGAGTTAATTATTATCATTAACTTGCCCACATTTGGGTAAATTATATATTGTTAAGGCTGTTGAAAGTAAACCATTTTTAAGGGATTAGATTTAGGCAATATTCTATAATTATCCATCGTGAATGATGTGTGACTGATCATTAGTGTGCGTGAGTTCCCCGAACGCTTTATTTATTTAGATTAACTACCGCTAAGATTCTTGGAAATCGGTAACGTACATATACACAGTCACAGATCACTATATTTTGCGATAAAAAAATGCAATATCAAATTCCCAAAGAGCAGAAGAAATTTTCCAGTACCAAAAGCCCAATTTTAATTTTAAAAATATAATAGAATTCTTCATTCTCTTTTCTAGGTTATGTAGAAAATGGATTTTTGATTTTTTGTATTGTTGAATTAGTAAAGTACCAAATTAATTTTTTTTTTCAAAATTCACCTTTACTTTAGTGTTACTGAAAAATCTAAAAATCCATTTCATACAGAACCTAGTAAAGAGAATAAAGAATTCAAATATTTTTTAAAAACTAAAATAGCACTTCAGGAATTTTATTTATTTTTTCTTTCTTTTATTGGTCTAAATGCAAGAAGAAACTAACAGCTTTCAATAGCCTTAAATAAATAATGCCTTACGTTTTTGTTTAATTTTAGTTTTTTCCTTGTCCTTTTCATCTGTTGAGTTTGAAGAATCTTCATTGTCACCATCCCATTCATCCATTTCAGATATTTTGAATTCTAACATAAACAACCAAGACACATCAGCAATTAACATTTCTAAATGATAGATTAATTTCATTAACCTTTGGTTTTACAACTTTTTTCTCTTCTTTTCTCTTTATTTTCATGATATTCATCAATGTCTTCATCCACATTATTGCTTAATTTATTTTGTATCATTATATTAAACTTATTGTAGACATTATCTCGCCTATAAAAAATATTGTGATATTTTACTATTATTGTACTTAAATTATTTATTTTTAATTAAACCAGTACCTTTCAAACTCTTCTTCTGCTTCACTGTTTGTTAATGTTTTGTAACGGGATACAGGTTGAAAATTATACCACTCTTCTAATTTATGTGCATTTATCACATTATCTTTTCCAAGACTAAATATGTAGTATGACGAATTTTCAGTTATTCCACCTTGTCTAGCACCTTTAAATCTATAATAAGTAATCAGTTTAATGTACTATCATATATTTTATATTTTATGTTTAAAAAACATACTTTTTTCCTTTCAACTCCAAATTCCAAGAAGTAGTTTCTGACAAGTTTTTGTTACTATCATGTCTTCTTTTCTTTGCTTTTAGTCTATCTTCATAACCAAATTCACTTCCTGCTCCAAACCTAAAATAAATTCATAATATATCAAACATGAACTTTTATAACATAATATTATTCAGAAGGAAAAAATGTATACTTGGGCATATCATCTATAACTGGTGTTTTTCTATCACCTTTGACTTCTTTCTTCAATTTAGTTTGACTTGACCATTTTTCAACTTCAATATTTGTATTAAATTTCAATAACTGATACTTCACTTCTGAATTCCTATTAAATACATTTGAATAAAAATAAAAATAAATATTATAGGATACTGACAATGACGGATTGGCCCACCAAGGTACCGGGATGGCAGGAAAGTTCTTGGTGGGCCGATTTTTTCTTCAAAAAGCTCGGCCCGTTCTGAGCCTGGAAGGGCCATATTTTTTATAATACTGTAGACAGTCGTCGTAATAATATTATATATATATATATATTTAAGATAGGTGGGTAGAATCTAAATTGTAAATTATTGACATAGGTCAGTGAAGCTAGATATGCTGAGGTGACAAAAATATTTTCAATATAACGCCACTAGACACACAGACACGGAAAGTCCCGTTGTCGCTGTGTGATTCGGCGAGAACGTAAGTACGACGATTGTACGTGTGAAGCGGCGATCGTAGTACAGGCTAAGTATCCCGAATTTATAGTTTCAATATGGACCTACGTGAAACTGGCACTACAAAGTTGGCACAATAAGCTAAAACCATTCCAACAAACTCTTCTCGGACTTGTTGGACGTTGTTGGAAGCTATATAAAAAAGTTATTCAATATCAAAGTGCTAACTACATTCTCAGCACTACATATGCAAAAAAAAACACTTAAAAAATCTTCAAACCATACTCATACGACATTGTTGGAGATTTCTTGGAATTTGTTGGAACCTATTTAAAATAATATAAAACTATGAAGTTTGTAGTGTCAACTTCACAATCAGCACTACAAATAAAATTAAAACGCTAAAAACAGATCTAAAATTGCAGACATAACACTATGAGACTTTGTTGGACTTCTGTTGGACATCAGCTAAAAAATTTTTTTGAATTTATAGTGTTAAGTAATTTTGTTTTTTTCATGTAAAAAATTCTATTCATTTAAAAAGAATTGAATTTCCTTTATATCGAGTACTGAGGCCCAACAACTTTAAAAAGTGGTCCAACAAACTTGATTGCACGTCATAGTCCATAGATGCTGAAAATCTACTCTAACAATTTTTCCAAATTTTTGAATTGCAATTTGGAAAAGTTGTTCCCCTAATGATCTAAATGTGCAATAAGTAAGGATTTTTTGATATTCGCATTTTAAAGAGGTGCTCAAACAACGATTTTGGGATTCATAATGGAAATCTAATTTTTTTTGTTCATGTACCTACATAAATAGTTGCCATTGATTATAAATTAAAATGTATTATTTTAATAACAATAATAGTAGGTTGTGATAGGTAATGATAGGTATCATAATTTTTTTGTAGGTACCTAACCTACCTAAGTGATATTACTAATTTACAAACCAGCTAGTTACCAGCTGGTACTCAGAACAAACCCCTCGGTGGCAAAGGTGTTTAATGCATTATTTTTTTTTTAATTTCCTTATGTTATTTTTCATATTTTCAACTATATTGTTTTAATTTTTAAATTATTATAAATTATTATAGTTTAAAATTTAATCTTGATAATATACCTACTGCTCGCATACAGCGTCTACTGTACAGGTAGTTTAGTACTAAATCACTCGAGGTGGCTGATTGCTAGACGACCGAATACAGGGCTTCCTGGATACTTTAAAGCTTTTAACACATCAAAAACCACCATATGAGTGGTGCCACATTGTATCCAATCTGCCGTAGGTTGGATGATGTAAAATTGACACACTTGGCATAACTTTTAAATTGTAGAATAAGAAATTACACACTTACGACTTACGTACCTACCTACGCACCTATCAACCTTTCCTTTATCTATGATAATATACCATGGAGTACGGTCCTATACTCCTATAATACCTATACAATCTTGCCATAGATAAATAATATATTACAACTGGCATAGTCACAAAACCTCGATCACGTCAGTGAGTCTCTCACACTCGCAAACTCTCACGGGTTACCTCTTTGACACGGGTAACGTCGGGTGGTTCTGGCCAGTAATTTTTTTTTATAATTTTAAGTCAATTTTAAAAACAAACCAATTTCTACAATTTGATTTATAGACGATGCACCGCCATATACATGCGGTCTACCAATATTTTGTGTTCAAATTGTTTTACTAGGGAATCCACTTCATTTTGAATAATTTATGATTAATGTATTATGTAGGTACCTATATTTATTATTTGAAACCACTTTAAACATTTTTATCTAATATTGGGTGTAAGTTACTGTTAAAAAGTAATTAAGTTACTTTACTAAAATAGTAATGAAAATATGAAATCACTTTACTTTCAAATAGAAATGAAATACGTTACTTTATCGTAACGAAAAAAAAATGATCATTCTACAAGCAATGTAACTAGAAATACACTAAAGTAAAAAAAGCTGTACATAAAAATACACAATTAATACATAGGTAAGTAGTAAACACATAACAATATTAATTACTGTTATAAATTATAACTATTAAAAAATAGTTTTGCAAACAGCTATTATAGTTTACAACCCGGCGATGTAAATACCTTTTTCGAATTATCATTTAGCAGTAAGTATTTGTATTTCTGCAGTTCTGCTAACCAGAAAAAACAATGTGATATTCTAGTGTAAATTATGGAATAAATGCAGTTTAGTTACCATTCTCACTAAATACAAAAATCTAATAAAATAATTCTCGCATTTTTTCACTTAAAAAGTTATACCAAGGCAAACATAAAACAGTCAATTTTTCAAAAATACGCGATACCCTCGGTAAAAACATCAAAACAACTACTTTTTGATTTTTTTTAAATTGTATGTTAAATGTATTAATGTATAGATTATTACAATTAAAAAAATGTTTTATAAAATAACCCATACATAGTACGGACCAACTTAACATTTTGCTAGGATTCAAAATAAAATATGAGCTTTGAATTTAAATTTTGCTATCATTTTCAGCATACAAATTTTAAATTTATCCTACCTACTCTTTGTAGTTCGTTAAAACTAACAACATCACTGTATTACACTCTTTACTAAAATATATTTAGCAATTACCATTAAAATATTTGATTTTTTACGTCTTCATTAATTAGAAATTATATTAATATTATTAAGATATGTTAAAATTCTGAATTACTTCTTTAACCTCTTAAGCCAGATATCTAGTTTATTAGTGTACATTTAAAATTTATAAAGACTGTCTACGTATATTGTGTATCTACTTATTCAAGAAATGCCGTATGTTACTTACTTGTTTATTTTTAAAGTAAATTCTCTACTGCTGCTGGCTTGATTTTTCTCCATGATTGGTTGTTTTGCTTTAACTAAAAGGAAAATAGATATTATAGTTTAGTTTATTCAAATACATAATATTATACTTAGTTATTATAGTATATTAAATTATTATAAATTATTACATTTAGTTGTCATAATATATAGTTAAAATTGTCTCTCTATAATAGTATGTACTTAGAAAATTGTATACTATATAGATACCTACCTAATCACTTAATCTTAAAACGAATTATCAAAGGTGAATATATTTAATAATATATACAAAAATTTAAAGATTTTCCGGGCCTCCTACGTTTTTAAATTATTATATATATTGTGAGATTTTGGCAGCTTTAGGAGATTACTTTCCGCCCACTACAAAAGGGGAACATTTGTGATCTTTTGCGAGCTAAAAAATTCTTCTCTACAATTTTTATTATAGGTATTTTTACTGTAAACAGCTTCAATAAGCCGTATTCGAAAGCCCTTGAAACACGAAACCATGTTTATATGCTATATTTCGTTCAATATTGCACCCTCATGATTCCATGAAACCTATCAAAACACTAAAAGTAGCCAACAATTTCTTTAAAAAGTAATTTCTAGCACCCAAATTATTTTTCTTAATAAATTAAAAAATCTAAAAGAAATAACCGGATCATTAATGATTAATATTGTTTTATATATTCCTATATATGTTTTATATATATTATTAAACTCATGGTATAGATACCTGCCTAATTTACTACAGTTTTTACATAAATTTTATATTTTAAACCGCATATTGTAAAGTTGTTTAAGACAGTTGAATTAGGTACATACGATTACATTAAAAATCTGAAATATTATAGAATATTTAGCTTCCAGGTAAACTTATTTAATCATAACTTAATATTGGTTGGTAATATAGGTAGATAATATAGCAGTTATTTTCTGTTTATTATTTATTTTTTTTCACTTAAAAAGTTATACCAAGGCAAACATAAAACAGTCAATTTTTCAAAAATACGAGATACCCTCGGTAAAAACATCAAAACAACTACTTTTTTGATTTTTTTTAAATTGTATGTTTTTTTATGACAGATGGAAATATGGAAATAGATTTTAACTATCGTATTTGCTACAACAAACTAACACAATATCACAATATCCCTCGGCAGTGATTACGCGTATATCGGCACTCGTCGCTATGCTCCTCGCCGGCGTCGCTCGTTCTGAAAATCGAAAATATCTCTCGATTTGTTATGTAAAACCACGTTATGTAGGTCACAGGGTGACAATCTATTAAGGTGTTTATAACTCTACCTTCCAACAATCACTGGTAACTTTAGTCCCTGGCAATCCAATAGGAAAACGTAGGAAAGTAAAATATAGCATTTCGCGCATGCATACTTAAATACCTATGTACAATTTGGAAAGATATAACTTCCAAAATAATGATTTGTGAGAATTTTCTAAGTAGACTTAATCAAAAATATTGTTTGAAGTTTGTATCTAAATATTAAGTATTAAAATATGTCGTTAATATTTTTAAATTGATCAATGATTCTTATGCCAATTTATGATCGAAAAACTATCAAAATTTGAATTAAAAGAAATATTAAATGCTTTATAATTTGACATAATATCGTGCAATATTCTATAGAGAATTTTGACTAAGTCTCATTCTATCGTACAATTCCTAGTTGACATACGATTTCACGTTTTTATTGATAAATATTTAATACAAATTATATTAGGTATATTATATATATAACATGAAAATTGGCAGTATCTATATAAATAATTGCATAATATTTTTAATGCATATTTGTATTTTTAAGCGCATAAGCGCATGCATATTTAGTACCTACTTTATTTTAAGTGCATTATTTTCTAATTTTTTGAGCCCTAGTCCTTATTATAAATTTAATTACGTCTAATATCTAGTAAATGTACTTACCGACACTGCCAAACGAATTCTACTGCGTGTTCGTCGACCGTTTACGACGACGACGACAATATTATTCATATGACGACGACGAGCCGTGCAGGACTGCCGAAATGTCGTGGACCTTAACGAATGTTCGGTATGCAGCCGTGAGTCTCCACGCTGTGAAACGGGTTTCCTAAAACCGATCTAAACCTTGTCTCGTCTGGCGGCCACGGTAACTACTACTTAACTCCCCCCTCCACTCATCGCTCACCATTCCGCCCAACACCACAATGTGGCCGATGAAAAGATGATGCTATACGAAGTACTTATCGCAATGTGTGCATTAAGAATACTCATACAACTCATACAACACCCATAATATTATTTTCTTTTGTTACCGCGGTGCGTATCGTATACGATAGGGACCTCTTTCGTTTATCTAATATTAGTCTAATTATTGAATCCGTTTATCTATATAATTAAACTATGTAGTTTATAATAGTTTGGATAAAATTAATCATAAAATAATATTGTTTATCTAGAAAATGTATAATAGTAATAATATATTGACCAGTTATAATACCTATTCCACATTATACGGATCCAGATTGTGAGTTGTTATAAAGACGTGGGTATATTTTACATATTATGTTATTGATAAAGTCAACAAATGAATCATTATGATTGTACTAAAATGTTGTACAAATAACAAAATTAGTTTTAGATCTGTGACTAGTAAATCACATTATAAAACATTTAATCATTTAAAACATAATAAACTAATTATTAATTAATGTTTTATTTCATCTATTAATTGTTATGTTATAGTTGGAACACAGATAATTAATAGTTATAGTAAAATTTGTTTTTTAAACATTGTAAAATGTAAAATAACAAAAATTCAACTTAAGAAGACGCCACACTTGCATGACTTATTGTTTTATGTACAACTATAGTATTATTTGAATAGAACGACCAATTATAAAAACATACTTTAAAGTTAAAAATGTTATCTTTGTTCTGTCGTTGATTTTTAACAGTATTTTAATTTAGATAGTAAACTGCATAGTTTCTTGGCATAAGTAATAAATTATGGTAATTGTGGTCAAATATTTCTTATTTACTTTCATTTTAGATGTTGATGACTTTTGCATCTTTTTTTGGAATATCATAGAGTTTATGGTGTTTCTAAAAAAAGTCTATGCCATAGACGGTGCTTACCTAGCTTAAAATTTGTATCAATAACATACGAATCTATACGCGTATAACACATTTTTAATACATTTTGAAATTTTTTTTCAATTTTTATGTTATATTTGTAACTTTGAATGTAGGTAATTTTTTTTTAAGTTGTATAGCATTTTTTTTTAAAATTGAGAAAAATTAGGTACTTGTAAATTATTTATCATAATTATATTTTTAAATTTTCTGCAAATTGAAAAAACTTATACCTACATTAATTTTTAATATCTATAATTTATGATTAAAATAATGTATGTTTATTTTTTATGAAATAGAATTTTGGATTCTGAGCGGAGCGATGTATTCATTTTACAATGATTTGTATTTTATTTTTTATTTATTTTTAAGGTTAAATTTTTCCAAGATTGGAAATGCACTCGATTTCTCACGTAGCGATTTTCTTATTTTGCTGTTAATTAAAAACGAAGATAACTGTAGATAATTGACATATAAATCAAATGTTCATTTTATTATTTTATTAATTCCTATACTTGATAAGATTTTTAAAACATTTTGACTCGTTTTGAGCTGTTTGCGGATATTATCATATTTTTAGTTTTTTTTCTACATATGTCAATAAAATTTTATTTGTTGGGTCAAAAAGCGTGAAAATTTAATACAAGGCTCCCTATATATTGCTACAATACCAGTTGACAACTTTTATCAAATTTAAAATTTAAAAACAAATTTGTAGTTAAAAATGTATAAAATAATCAACTTTTACAGCTAAGAATTGAAAATTTAAAACAAGGTTCCACGTAAGTAGATTATTCTATAACCTACTATTTCTGTAAAAATTATAAAAATATAAAAACACAGTTTTGTATAGTTATTTTATGTTCAAATTTGGACAAAATCACATATTAAATAATAAAGATTTTAGTTATTTTGTTGTAATATTATAATATTAATTCAACTTTCCGGCTACCGTATTAATAATAAGTATTAAATATAATATATTTTAATAGTTGTCATATTTTACGGTCAACAAAGTGCGCGGGATCAGCTAGTATAATATAAAATATCCACACTGACAAACCGTCTCAAGGCAGGGTCATTTTTCGTATACAATGATATTATATCATTGAACTCAAATTTAATACCATTTATTAAACAGTGACCCACTTGTAACCTACTGTACAGCAGAGCGATTTCCACTTACCCGCTTTTTAATTTCACATTCCAAAGTAGAATATTATTTGTAGTATTACGAACTACAAAAATAGAATTTTGGATATATAGTTCATTAGTATATTATGTAACTGATATAAGTATCTAAAGCTTTGATGAGTGGAGTAGTCGACCAACATTTTGTGAGTTACCAACGTTCACTCCGCTCATCAAAACTTGAAATACATGGCCACCTAATTTTATTTAAAAATTGAAATATATTTTTATACATCGATGATTTACTCTATTATATTCTGCTTTGCAAGAACAAGGATTTAAAAATGTCATTAAAATATAAGTAAGCAATTTATTTAGAAAAATGTGTTTTTAAAGACTGAAAATCAAGAAATTATATTTTCAAAAACTTTTCTTTAGTCACTGAAACATAATGAGTGTCTTACGTCAAATGAAATGGATCACTCGGTATACGTACAATTATAAATTAATAGATATTATTATAATATCATACTGAATACAATGTTCTATAGCAATGAAGAGCTTTTTAAATCGAATGGTTAACGATATTATAATATTATATATAGTGCCGAGGTTGTATTAAACTGCACAGTGAACGCAGTGGTAAGGGCTAGCAGTTCGAATAAGATTTTATTTTCTTAAATTTTTTTAGAAGTTGTACAATTTTGTATACGAAGCGCGATAGAAAATGTGTCAAAAATATTTGTTAAATTTGTTATTGGACGCGTATAATATAATATTATTTTGTGTTCAACCGTCTACCAATATACTTAATATATTATTTTATATTATGTATACATAAACCTATTCGGTAAAAAGGACTGTTATAAGTATCTATATAGGTACATTATTGTCTATAATTTCTAATCGTTGTATATTATTTTTACCTGATGTAATGTCACCACGATGGTCATAGTAAACAATTTTTTTAACTCCGTTCTTTAAGAGATTATAGGACAAAAGAACCGAACAAAAAAAACATTTTTTATAGAAGTATGTATGTTTGTCATAATATGTTTATAATGTACTTTAATTTTATGGAAAACAAAACCCTGCATTGTTTATTATTGATTAAAATATACTTTATTCTTATATTTATTGTTAATTATTTATAATTTGGATTTGGCTGTATAAAATATTTTTCTAATGCTCTACACTACAATAGTTTAATACATTTTTCATGACTGCTTATTAGTAAAAAATAACACTTCTATACGTACATTATTAGTATCAATATTTTGTAAGCTTAAAAATATTTTGACTTGTTTTGAGCTGTTTACAATTAATTCAGTTACTTATTTCTTTTTCAATAATTATCAATTAAATTTTATTTGCTGGATCAAAAAGATTGAAAATTGAATACAAGATTCCTAATATATTGTAACACTGACATTTGAAAAAGATTAAAAATACATAGTCACACATTTTTTTTTATAATCATTTTAAGTTCAAATTTTTACGAAATACGTAAAAATCACGAAAACGTTTTAAGTTAAAATGTTTACTACATTTGATATTAAGTCGATTTCTCATGTAGCAATTATCTTATTTTGTTGTAATTCAAAAAATAATTACTATAGACACTTGAAATTTATATCATATTATGTTTATTTTATCAATTCCTATACTTGATAAAATTCTCAAAACATTTTGACTCGTTTCGAGCTGTGTTCTATAAATTTTAAATTTCCAATTTTTTTAGTTTTTTTTCTAAAATGCAAATAAAAAATGTTGTTGGTCACAAAGCCTGAAAAATTAATACAAAGCTCTTGATATATTGTTATAATAGTAGTTGAAAAATACATAGGCACAATTTTTTATTATAAACATTTAAAGTTCAATTTTTGACAACATTTTCCAAATTTAAAATTTAAAAATGGTTTTGTACCTGGTTAAACATTTATGTAATGTTAATAACATTGTAGTTAGTTTTTTATAGTTATTTTATATTGAAATTTAGACAAAATTTCATATTAAATAAACGCTTTAGAGTTAGATTCTAACCAAGAATAACTATTTTATTTATTTAGTTGTAATATTGTATACTATAAATTTAACATACCTGCTACCATTAATAAGAAATAAAAATATAAATATAATATAAAATATCCATACTGACAAACTGTCTCAGCTCAGAATCGTTTTTTTGTACACAAAAATAAGTGATAATTATTCTTTTTTTAGATTAAAAGTGCATGTAGAAAATTTTTAATTATGCATAACTGTAAAACTTTTTTTAAATTTATTTTAAGTTTTTGTTAAAAACTTATTTAGTTTAAAAAAAAAAGTGTATTTTATACTATTTGGTTCATTTTGAAATTGTAATGTACGTAATCAAATATAGCCCGTATATAGGATAATGGTTACAAATTGCTATAAGATGGGTCTTTTTTTTGATGCAGGTGACGGACTTCGATTCCCCTCATAACACGTTTAGCAAAATCACTGTTTATATTATTATTATTATGTACCTACCTATTATTATTTATTGTATCGGCGCAGCTAATTTTGTCGTCTTCACCTGTATAGCCATATTTTATTTTATTGGTAATTAATAACTATACGATAAATGAGCGGTGGACGAATATATATATATATATAGATATATATAGTAGACCCAATAATATATTTGTTGCATTGTACTGAGAAGGGAACGTCGTCGAAAAAAAAATATAATATATTATAATATAGGTGTACAAAAAACGATGTCGAACGAAGGAGGTGAACTAACATTCCACTATATTGTGTAGCGTTGTATGTATACAGAGCGATTCACCGAGAATACTCTTCCCATTTTTCTTCTTCAAAAATGCAATCATGATTTTTGGAATAGTCAAATATACCCAAAAACCATATTTTCGAATTCTTGAGAATTTTCGTATTACTTAATGAGTGTCCCTATTTTAGGTTCTTATTTCAATAACAGAAGTTTGTATCAACACATGATACTCTTTAAGTTGTACGAAAATCAAGTGAAAATGTTAATAATTACTATTGATCTATAAATATAAATATTTTGTAGCAATAGTCCAAGTATAATAAATAAATAAATACTACATCATATACATAGTTTATATTTTTATTATTTAAGATACCTAATATTGTAATATGGTCATACGAAAAAATGAATAGGGGTGAGCATGTTTAATAAAACCATCCTGTATATTATAAAGAGCATAAAATGTGGTCTACGTATGTGTTGTAGACTCTTGAAACAGCAGGAGTCTGACGCAGTGACTCTAGAGGTATTCGGCGGCCGAGGGTGAAACTCGTCTTGTGTTCTCGAGTGTGCGTGCGTGTGTGGTTTTTATTGGTTCACGTGCGTAAGGGTGCCTGTATCGGCGATACACGATTCTACATATACCTTTTACTCCCACGATTCAACGAAAAACTGATTTGCGACGTTGCCGATTGTATTTTAAAAACTATTTAAGACAAAATTTATATTATTAACATTACGTATTAGACGTATTATAACATTATTTTGCTTTTACCGCTAATTCTAGTGTATTTTTAATTATTTATTACTAATTTCAACTATATTTTTTTTTTACTTTAACAACAGTTTGTTAACTAAAATTACATAAAAATTGCTTATATTAAAATATTTATTTACTATCAATCAAACTAAACCAAAAGTGTATCATAAGTGGATATTAAGAGAACAAATTGAAACACATTTTTATTTTTAATTATTTGTTATGTTTAATATTATTACGTTTTATTTTTACCATAACTGATTCAACGTCGCAACAATTTTTATGTAGAATCGTGTTATTTTCAGGTTAGATATCAAAAATCTTTTGTACCTATTACAAAAATGTGTGAAATCGTGTTACTTGTCAGTATGTGAGCGTGTAAAATTGGTTTGGTGTGTGAAAAATCTAACTGCGTATAGTTAAAGGTCTAATGAATTATACACGACGCGAACATTATTGTTGTTATTTCTTATTACTGTAAGATTCGATCGCCGGAGGGTAGGTCGCGGTACAACCAACCTACGTGTCGTATAATTTATATCGGTCTCCTGTTATAGTATTATTATATAGGTAGGTAATTATATACACGATGCGGTGGTGTAATTTTAAATTTTACCAGAGTGGTCGAATACTTTACACCATACACTATTAAACACACGACTGTTAACTAGAAAAGTAAAAATATTAAGTGGGTACTGGCAATCCGGGTTTTTTTCCAATTTTAACGCTGATAAATTCGAGTGGTTGTATATAGTGTCAGTTGAATACAAAACAGCGTAGGAATGAAAAAAAAAATATTTAAAAAATAAAACTGTATTGGATTATAATATTATTGTTGTTGAACGTGTCTGCATTCAAACCTTTGTGAACCAATACCATGTTCACCTGCGTTTGTTCCATTATAATATGATAATGAATTCATACTCTGATTTTTAAATGAGAGGTCGAACACATTATACTATACATACAGTACTAACTACTAACCACACAACTGTCAATTGAAAAAGTAAAAAAATATTAATCATACCTAAAATACTCAGATAAACATCGTAATAATATGCACTATGCACATATAGGTATACATGCAACTAAAATAACAGTGACAATAACGAGGTGCGCAATAATATATACACCTATGTATTGAATACTTATTTTATTTATAATTGTATGCATGTGATATATTTAACTATTATATTCATGTATAATGTATTGAATAGTATTGTAAATAACTATCGGCAGTCGGTGAGACATTATCAAGATAGACCTTAATGCGTATCCGTTATGTTATATAGGTAATATTGAACACATATTGTAGGTAACGAGGGGAAGTAACATTCTGAATGCAACAACTAGATTCACTTTCCCAACAAAAAAGATATTGAGGTTGAAAGTCAAAGCATCATTTCGACTACTCATCGTGTACACTGACACACAAAAAAAAATTGATATTCATTATTGCTTTGCAGAATCTAAAATAATCCATTTATCAATTGACATTTATATTGTTATACATACTATTGATTAATCATTATTAAATATAATTATTATTGGTATTAATACTCATATAATTATTTCGTTAATTTATTATCTTGTATTTCAAATAACAGAGTACAATTTAAATAAAATGTCGTCAACTCATATAATGTACCGTCGGTTATTCAGATATTAGTTGGCGGTAGACGGTAGGTATATATATATATTATATATACTATATACACAAATTAGCATAAACCCGGTTAGCCTGACACATGCCGAATGCTATGTATATAATGGAAGTATATTATAGTTGATGAATATTTTTGTTTCAAAATATTATGTACTTTAATAATTTTATTTATTATTCACGTGGATGTAATTTCGTCAAATTTGAATTTAATATATTATTATCTATACAACATAATTGTGATTGTAAACTTTTTTGGGTAATTTTGGGTTTCAGTAATTTAAAAACTAGAAAGTTTCAAATATCTATTTAATAACAGTTAGAAAATTCAAAATTGTATTGAGTATCTATGTATAATAAATTATGATTGTTATAAGTTTCTAAGATCAACAATTTTGATTATTTTTGGTATTTATGTAAACGAATCGTTTTATTATAAAACACTTATTACTTCAAGTATCTATAATAATGTATAATACCTATACCAGATGATATTAACTAAAAAGCATAGGCGTGATGAGCAGACTTGAATTTCAGGGGTACTTCAATATTTTTGGGCCCTCTCTTAAGAAGACATAGACTTATTCATCGGTGATATATAATTACTATTACCAACTACCTAATTAAAATAAAATATAATAATAGACCCTACAAATAATATTAATGGCATTTTTTACATACGTATTAACCCATGTATGTAAAAACACATAGGTACTAGGTACGAGGCATTTTTGAGGCGAAGCTTGCTGCGTACCGGATCATCATCATTTTCAAAATTTCGTCCGTAAATAGTTCCGTTGTAACCGGGATTATTTACCCTCGTGAAATTTTACCCCCAAATATTTAACAGGGAGGTAAATTTTCTCTAGTGAAATTGTACCTCTCCGGTATATATTCCCGCTTTAGTACAGCGTAGCAACCAAGGCAAAACTTTAAAGTCACCCTTATGTATTGTAAACTATTATAAAAGCTCAATGCTGACATTTTTAAATTAATAGTAATTACACATCGATGATACAAAATTACAAACAATTTTATTAAAATTTGATTTTCAAACGCTAATAAAAATGATTGTGATATTTCTACTATCAAACACGAATAATATTATGAAAGCGTGAAGAACTTATGCGGAATTTTGAAAATCTAAAGGCTATAGCGATTGAAAATTAAAAGTTTTTAATTTTGAGTTGAGTGATGAAACTAGTGGTTGTAAATTAAAAATAATATCTATATATTTTCGATCGTTTAACAGTATACCTAATAACTAATAACAATACATGAGGAGATCTGTATTCGATTTTCATATAATTATTTTTATCGTAAAAAAAATATTTTATTGACCAAAATAAAAAAAAAATAAGAAACTCGTAAAATGCAAATATACATTAAACATTTTGAAATTCATACTATTTTATAGCATTATTAGTATTTGATTAACATTTTGAGAATTCGTACTCACGTGATAAAAACGTAGGTTTAACGCGACGTTGAAATAAAACGCACTCGTAGTAACAAAGTTGATATATGTGTGACGGTGAACAATACGACTACTCGAAGTTAGATGTAGGTTTAGAATTTCTCGTGAAGAATAATAAAACAAAAGCGGGTAAAAGGGTATCACTGTGCTGTAGGTACAGTAGGTTAGAATACAAAATCTATTTTGGTTTTGGGTGCAACTCTCAAACAAATAACTTAAGATACATCAAATTTTCACTAGTTATGTATATTAGCACTTTCTAAACACGACAAAGTTTTCAAAATATGATTTGCTTTGAACTGTTTACGGACATATTCAGTTACCAATACTTTGAGCTTTTTTTTCTTATGAATGTTAATAAAATTTTATTCGTTGGGCCAAAAAGCTTGATAATGTAATACAATGCTCCTGATATATTGTAACAATAGTAGTTGAAAAACATTTAAAATACTTGGCATAACTTTTTTTTAATAAGCATTTAATATTTGATATTTGACAAAATTTGTAAAATTTTAATTTAAAAACGATTTCGTAGAAACTGATATAATGTTCAACTTTGAGAGCTAAGGATTGAAAATTTAAAACAAGGTTCCACATAAGTAGGTTATTCAATAACCAAAAAAACTTAAAAATATCATCACCCAATTTTTTTAAGATAACATTTCGACGAAATTACATATTAAATAACTAAGAATTACGTTTTTAGTTATTTTGTTTTAATATTATAATATTAATTCAACTTTCCGGCTACCGTATTAATAATAAGTAATAACTATGTAAATATAATATAAAATATCTACACTGACAAACAGTCTCAGCTCAGAATCGTTTTTCGTACCTATACAATGATATTATATCATTGAACTCAAATTGAATACCATCCATTAAACACTTACCCACTTGTAACCTACTGTACAGCAGAGTATATTATTGTATACATTTAGTAATAATGTAACCCTTTTTTGCCGTAAATTATTTATTGGATAGTTTTTTTGAAAATGTTGATGTACCTACCTAATTCAAATTTGAAATGGATAGTTTCTTAGTTATTTAAATATTTGTGTTAAGGACAATAGTATTATAATATTATAATATTCTTCATTTTGATTACTTTTAAGAACATGCCCTATATTTTAGATTCTCAGCGGAGCGATGAATGTATTGATTTTACAATGATGTGTGTTATTTTTATTTGTGTCTGTTTACACGATAAGTAGGTAGTTGAAATAATACTACGATTTTCAACTTCAGTATCTTGTTAGGTTAGATTAGATGCATGGTTCGTAGGTCAAAATTTAAAATTGCAAGTAGAGAAAAACAAAAAAAAAATTAAGAAAAAACGGACATTTTACGAAAAATGGATTTACGACCAAATCGATTTTGGTTATTGGTGTAACTCTTAACCAAATTACCGTAGATATATGACATTTTTTACTGAATGTTAACCTAAACTGTTTACGGTCATATTTAGTTAAAATATTTTTAATTTTTTTTTCGATGAATGTCAATAAAATTGTATTCGTTCGGTACAAAAAAAATTAAATTTAATAGAAAGTATCTTAATACATTCAAATACATTATAACATTTTTTTTATAAGTATTTAAAGTTCAAATTTTGACAAAATACGTAAAATGAACGAAATTGTCTTACATTACGAAAGTACACCCAAAAGAAAAAAACTAGATAATTGACTATACACCTTATAAGCATGTGGTATAGGCACTTTCCAATACACCACTGTGTGTTTAATATAATATAGAAATAATTTCAAGGCCTGAAATCGAAATTAAATTATTTTATTTTATTTTTAATTTTGCTTATTTATATTACTAAGCAAGACTGTGAAAAAATTTAAAGTCCTACCAATTTATAATATTGACCTTCTGTTGGTTATTATTGAATTGTATATTTTTTTTTTTAATTTTATTAAGCAGCATACATTATAAAACGATTATTATTTTGGTAAAATCATTTGTTTAAACTATTGTTAATTTCAATGAGATTTGAAAATAACATTTTATTACACAATATCAATTTTATTATTACTTTTATACGTATTTGAATACTTGGAAAAGAAAGTATACAACTACAAATACTTTTTCTTTTTTCTTTTTTTTCAATTTGTTGTACCTATTTACTTTGACCTATTATGTCCTTATAGATAAGTTTAATCATAAGAATATGAATGCAGCGTTTGTTGGTCCATGATGTATATACCATCGTCCATCAGATACTACAACTTAGACCTCTAAATACATTACCTTTTTAGTAGTAGTTTTTTGTTAAAAATCACTTGGTCTACTTTAAAGGGGTGGCGGTATTACCGGTATACCATATTTTTTTATTACATTAATAAGCAATGTAAAAACTATACCTTACAAATTAAGTTTGAGGTTTTTTTTTTTAAGGACCATCTAATGTAAGCTTCGAACGAATGGTGATGAAAGCGTAAAATATCGACATTTTTGAATATTATTATACTGAGTGTTTATGATTTATTACGATTAATTATTTATGATTATATATATCAAGTACATAATCTATTATATTTACCATAATAATTTATAGTATTATACATTGCGGCCATTGTGGCATTGAGTTATGAAACGTTTTAATTATTTATTGTATTTTATAATAATTGTTACTTAATAGTTAATAACTTTATCAACCATACAAATATTATTATAATATATTATTTAAAGATAGGTTTTCGGTCAAGCTAATTATGAACAAAAACAACAAAAATAATATGAAATAGCCATTTCAAAGTTTCACTTATAATTTTATGCATTTTACATAATTGCGGTGTGGTGAGCTCTATGATATTTTTATATTGTTCTAATTTTTTTTAAACGAAAAATAACAATTTTTTCTTCTTTAATAATTTTAAATCGCTTACATTTAATTTAACTCATTTTGCTTCAGTTCAATACACCATTTACTTAAAAGTTAAAACAGACGACTGTGATTCAGTACACGAATTATAATTACAAACATTTTTTTAGTTTTATTCCTATAAATGACAATTAAATTTTATTTGTTAGTTAAAAAAGCTTGGAAATTTAATTCAAGGCTCCTAGTATATTGTTACAGTGATCATTGAAAAATTTTAAAATTTTTAAGAGTTCGAATGTTAATAAAAAAGTTAAAAATCACGAAATTGTAAAAATTATTTTTAAGTTAAAAATTCCTAAAAATATTTCTTTTTAAATCTAAGATTTGAATATTTAACACAAGATTCCTCATAGGTTAGTCTAATTTTACCAAAAAAAAGTCCCTTATTTTTATTTTTTTATGTAAATGTTTTTTTTTCTTTTTCGCAATTATTCCAACTGAGAAATTTGAATATGGGTATTGTGCAATAATAGTTAAAACATTTTAATTATATTAATAAGCAATGTAAAAATGGATATATTGCTACGTCAATGTACCTCACTGTAACCCGCGTATCGTCTTACATTACGAGAGTATACCCAAAAGAAAAAAACTAGAAAATTGACTATACACCTTATAACCATGTGGTATAGGCACTTTCCAATACACCACTGTGTGTTTAATATAATATAGAAATAATTTCAAGGCCTGAAATCGAAATTAAATAATTTGATTTTAATTTTAATTTTGCTTATTTATATTACTAAACAAGGCTGTGAAAAAATTAAAAGTCCTACCAATTTATAATATTGACCTTCTGTTGGTTATTATTGAATTGTATATTTTTTTTTTAATTTTATAAAGCAGCATACATTATAAAACGATTATTATTTTGGTAAAAATCATTTGTTTAAATTATTGTTAATTTCAATGAGATTTGAAAATAACATTTTATTACACAATATCGATTTTAATATTACTTTTATACGTATTTGAATACTTGGAAAAGAAAGTATAAAGTACAAATACTTTCGAAAAGTTTTTATATATATTGTCATATACTTTTTCGTTTTTTCTTTTTTTCAATGTGTTGTACCTATTTACTTTGACCTATTATGTCTTTATAGATAAGTTTAATCATAAGAATATGAATGCAGCGTTTGTTGGTCCATGATGTATATACCATCGTCCATAAAATACTACAACTTAGACCTCTAAATATATTACCTTTTTAGTAGAAGTTTTTTTGTTAAAAATCACTTGGTCTACTTTAAAGTGGTGGCGGTAATACCGGTATACCATTGTTTACTAAAAAAACATTATTTATTATTTAGTAATATTCATATGTATTTTCAAATTGTACCAAATTTCCAATGGGAAATTACCACGGCACCACCACTATCAGTCTTGTTAAAGGATACTTTTAAAAGGTATTCAAGTACAGATACGAATACTTATTTTCAAAAGTATCGAAAATAGTATTTGAATATACATATAGGTATTGAAATATTGAATTATCAGACTATATAGAGACTAATAGAGTCCAAGAATCACGAGTCAACATTTTTGCCACATATTTTAATATTTTATCCATAACTATAATACGTAAGTGGAAACCCGTATAATGTTACATATTTACATAAATAAATAATAATAGTAATATAATACAAAAGTTATACTTTCATAAAAAATCGTTTAGACAGCGACTGAGTGACACAGGCTACTAAGTATCTACTAATATAGATTATGGACATATTATGCCATTAAGGTAATGAATAATGATGTTATATCTAGTGCAATAATAATAATACAAATAATACTATAATAACGCAATACCTAGGTTATAGGTAATAGGTAATATGTCGTAACTGGTAACTGCTTAACACTTAAGTAGTTAAGTACCTAGTACCTATTTTAATACTTTATACTTAGTATAGTAAAAGAATTAACTATCTTGGTTCAATATTTTTACTTACCCATTACCCAAGGGAATGGGACTTTTCGGCGACATTACGTAAAATACAAGCAGGATATAAATACACACAGTATGAGCATTTGGTAACGGGTAATAGTCCACGGAAAAAGTTAAAAAAGTTTAGAGACACAGACAATCGTATTTATAAGCTAGTTGATAGATACGATAAAAATGACATTCCAACTTAATAAAATGTTGACTATAATTGTATAAACATTAATTAACATTAATTGACTATATTATTATTATTATTATATTATTATATTTTTACTAATGTACCTACATAGTTTTTTATAATTGTATAAACATTTATACTAAAAATAATTATCATTATAATATGTATTTTGTCATTATCACCGAAAATATCTATCGCCGAAACGGCAGCGCCGAAGAGTCCTAGACCCGATCAGCGTAATTGTATTTCGTATTGTACGAAACCATATGTATTTAATAAATCTAAATAAAGGCTGTTGAATTTGTCGTATCTAATATATTAATGTTTATATCTCCGATTATAGTTAAAGGTATGTTTTTATGTAATTTTATTATGTTTGCGATTAAAGTTTTTAGGTCTTTAACACATTTAATAATATTGCCACTAGGCGATCTGTATATAGATAAAATACCATCATTTATATTATTATTTTTGTTTTAGTGAGAATGCAATTTGCCAAGGTTTATAGATAATATCTATTATCTATAAACCTTGGCAATTTGCGTCTAGAATGTTGTACTCTGTGTTTATTTGCTCTATGTCATTCTTAATAAAGACTACTACTACACCGTCACTTTTACGAACGTTGTTTTTTGTATATTATTTGATATCCTTTTAATGGAAGGTAATTATGATTAATGTTGGGACTAAACCATGATTCAGATGTAATTACTATGTGATTATTGTTATCAAGAGCATTATTGAGACATTACAGATCAGGTAAATGGTTTAAAATGCTTCTAATGTTAATATGTAATATATTTAAAGCTGTAGTATTTATTCTTATTATAGAGTTTAAAAAAATTTGGATCATTTATGCACTTGTAATACGTGTCTCCGTCGCGTGCGCAGGTATGCGCCCTCTAAACTAATTTTCTCTATATTTGGATTTTATTATGTGCTACTTGTACACACTGGATTGTGCACAACTCTGTGTGTCGAGCTATGCCCGGGTAGCGTATTTTGCAAATGTAGGTACGCTCAGAACCGGGTTGCTCTGATTGGTCCAATTTGAATTGCCGCTATTATTATTATTATTTCACTATTAATGATAAGAATTGCCACTAATAATAATAATAATTTTAATTATTCAAAGATATATTTAGATTACTTATATTATAATAATTTAATTTACAATTTTTTATCTAAACCATTTAGATTACATTTATCTTCACTATTAATGATAATAAGTACTTAATACTTAATAACGTTACGCTTTTTTTCTTATACATTGTAATTAATACTAATTATTATTTGTTATATAACATTACAATCTATTTTATAATAATAATAATAACGTTACGCTTTTTTTCTTATACATTGTAATTAATTTGTAATTAATACTAATTATTATTTGTTATACAACATTACAACCTATTTTTTTAAAACTTGAAAATCATTGTAATTCGCTTTTCAATATATACTATTATAATATATTATATATTTATATGTCATAATATATTATCAATTATGGTAAATGTTTAGTTAATAATTTTATTTTATGATATTATTACTAATATTTAATTTTTTCATATCATAGTTAATTTATATAGTCTCATTATCCCCAAGAAAAAGGGGCCTATTATTACAATGGAATACAATATACATAATAATATATTATATACTCACTTTAAAAGTTCTACATTTTTAACAAATTATTAAAAATACAAAACTTGTTATTAGCATTTTATTTTATATTTCAAACAAAAAATTATAAGTAGGTGAAAATGAAACTGAAATATATATTGAATATTAATTATTAAATGTGTTTGTCTAATGACATTTAGCGTTTGCTTGGTTATTAGTGACACTTTGTGCTAAGTTATGTTTACGTTTAACCATTTTTTTTTTATTTTTATTCAATTTCTTCTTGCAGTACTCTTTTCTGTAGGTGGTCTACCAGCACCAATCCGATGATTACCTTTATATGATCCTCTTCTTCTAGCCACAGATGTTGGTTGTACTCGAATATTTCTTCCTCGTTTAGAACTAATAATTTTACCATACAATTACCTATAATATACTATTTCATTTTTTAAATCATTAATCTTACCTTGAAGAATTATTTATTATAAAATCTACAGCTTGAGATGTTGTATCAATGTTTTTAATTTTTTTTGTAAAAACTGATAAATGTTTTATTGCTGTTTCAGATACATCTTGTTGTAGTAATTCACCAAGTCTATTAATTGAGTTTGTAAAATCTTCCCATTTCTCTGTGAATTTGTCATTTAATGACTGATTATTATTCTGAGATATTGAAATTCTAATATTTGGATAATTTTCAATATCCCCATCTTGTAAATTATTTGAAAAATCATTAGAACATAACTGTAAGTTTGTGTTTTCTCTAGTTGTCTTCAAATTTTCTTTTTCCATAATGGAAGTTTGTGGTGTTGGCAACTCATTCAGTTCCTATTAAGTAGTGTTTGAAAAAAATTAATATTTAAAATATGTAATGAAGTACCTCAAAAAATGGTTTTGGAGGGCAATCTTTGATTCCCAGAGCTAATAAGGCAAGTTTAACAATTGAAGATAAATGTAATCTAAATGGTTTAGATAAAAAATTGTAAATTAAATTATTATAATATAAGTAATCTAAATATATCTTTGAATAATTAAAATTATTATTATTATTAGTGGCAATTCTTATCATTAATAGTGAAATAATAATAATAATAGCGGCAATTCAAATTGGACCAATCAGAGCAACCCGGTTCTGAGCGTACCTACATTTGCAAAATACGCGCCCGGGTACCTATGCCCGGGTATAAGTTGTGGAGTCCATGTACCAGGATCGCATGCGCTACTCACCACTGTCCTTCGATTTCTGTACCAGCGATTGCAGTAGTTGAAGCCACTGGTTCGGACGATCACCATAGTACGACCACAGCATACGCTCCTGTTACAATATCGATTCTGATCACGATTTCTATAACTTCCCAGCAACTTCTTCTTAACTTCTCATTCATTGTCCCTTTATTTTATGTAGAATACTCAATGATAATAACATGCATAATATAGCAATGAGTACCTAATGACCAATATTGGACGAAATTACATAATATTAAATAACCAGAAATAACGATTTTAGTTATTTTGTTGTAATTTTATAATATTAATTTCACTGACCGTCTACCGTATTAATAATAAGTAAAAACAATATAAATATAATATAAAATATCCATACAGACAAATCGTCTCAGCGCATAATCGTTTTTCGTATATCAAATTTAATACCATCAATTAAACAGGGACTCACTTGTAACTGTACGGCAGCGTAACATCCGCTTACCCACTTTTTTAGTTTATCTTTTTCAGCAATACTTTTATGTAAATGCTTTTTTTTGCTTTTCGCAATTATTCCAACTGAGAAATTTGAATATGGGTATTGTGCCATAATAGTTAAAACATTTTAATTACATTAATAAGCAATGTAAAATTGGATATATTTAAACTTAAATTTCGGGTAAATTAAATCGATTTCTTTTAAAAAACATAGGCTGGAAACAATGATCAGACATTAACAAAATACCGTGTGTCATTTCACTAAATATAGATTATCGTGGGTTTGATTTAAACGAACAGGTTGCACGAAGTACCTAGCACCGATTACTTACAGTAGATGTGTAGAGGGTTCGTTTTCGACGTATAAAAACATTTTGTCGGATATAAAGTCAGTTTTTCAACTGAAAATTATTCCAAACACGGCGGTTAAACCATTGATTTGTTTAAAAATAATTTTCAATTTTTGTTTCTTTAATTGTATTTCTAATATAACTTATAAGTTAAGTTTGTGTCATGCTTTTTTTATTTTATTTACCGTGCTTTAAAATCCAAGACTAATAAGTAATAACTAAACAATAAAGAACTAATATTTTATACAGAAAATAGTATGAAACTAAGAAAAATATACATAGATTTATAATAATTTATAATAAATTTAAAATGATATCTTCAACAACAGTATATTTTATTTTACGGCCATAAAGCAGGAATGCCTATGCAGCTCGTTGAGTTATTATTTTAAATACAATTAACTAATAAACATGACCCCCCCGAAAAAAAAAAGGAAAACCGTGGCTACGTCACTGTACCTCATTATAACCCGCGTTTCGTCTTACATTACGAGAGTATACCCCAAAAAAAAAAACTAGAAAATTGACTATACACCTTATAAACATGCGGTATAGGCACTTTCCAATACACCGCTGTGTGTTTAATGTAATATAGAAATAATTTCAAGGCTTGAAATCGAAATTAAATAATTTAATTTTAATTTTAATTTCGCTTATTTATATTACTAAGCAAGGCTGTGAAAAAATTAAAAGTCCTACCAATTTATAATATTGACCTTCTGTTGGTTATTATTGAATTGTATATTTTTTTTTTAATTTTATTAAGCAGCATACATTATAAAACGATAATTATTTTGGTAAAAATCATTTGTTTAAATTATTGTTAATTTTAATGAGATTTGAAAAAATAACATTTTATTACACAATATCGATTTTAATATTACTTTTATACGTGTTTGAATACTTGGAAAAAAAAGAATACAAGTACAAATACTTTTGAAAATTTTTTATATATATTGTCAAATACTTCTTCTTTTTTTCTTTTTTTTCAATGTGTTGTACCTATTTACTTTGACCTATTGTTACAGTGATCGTTGAAAAATTTTTAAATTTTTAAGTGTTTGAATGTTGACAAAATAGTTAAAAATCACGAAATTGTAAAAATTATTTTTAAGTTAAAAATTCCTAAAAATATTTCTTTTTAAATTTAAGATTTAAAAATTTAACACAAGATTCCTCATAGGTTTGTCTAATTTTATCAAAAAAAAGTCCCTACCCAAAAATTTAAATTAAATTTTTATGAGTGTTTGAAGTTCAAATTCTTACAACTTTGGATATTCACTCGATATTTCATGTAGCTAGTTTTTGACTACATTTATAAAATTTATAAATGCTTTTGTAACTAAAAATTTATAAAATATTCAACTTTTATAGCTTTAAGGATTGCAAATTTAAAACAAGGTTCCACGTAAATAGGTAAATAAACTACTCTATTCAAAATATTATCATCAAAGTATATACTAATTAGTAATAATATGTCATAGGCTGACTGACTGTTATTGTTGCTCAGAATCGTTTTTATTAACTAGGCGAAAGTTATTTCGGCGAAAGAGATTACGGACTACGGTGAAACTTTTTTGGTGAATGGGTTAGGTATATTGGCGAATGGATACATCAGCGGACGGGTATATCGACGAAAATAAATTAAATACAAATATTTAAATATAAGTAGCACAGAGTTTGTTCGTAATTTAATACGTTATCGGTGCGGATTATCTTTAATTGTATTTTCGACCATACCGGTATTTGACCAATAACGTTCAGTCAAACCGTAAAAACCTAGTGAAATGTGTTTTTAAAGTTACAATGTCTTGGTGATCAAGTTGAAATCCAACGGTTCCACGTTCGTTAGATTTGGAATTAGCAGCTATTATAATGCATAATCTGTATATCCTTCATGTCAAATAACTGCCTGTTTTTTCTCCCAATGTCTGTGGCGTAAAATTCAGCAAAGAGGTTTTCAGACAATATATTCAACAGATGTTGACTTTTGTAGGTGTAACCGCTGATATAACCGTTCGCCGAAAAATATTCGCCATATTGACAGGTTACCGTTTGAAAAGTGTGCAAATCTAAAAAAGCATTGTTAACTATATGCATCTATTAATAATATTATGTTAAGACATTTAATAGTTCAATACTAGATAAGAATTCATATCTACGTTTTACGATAAACATTATGTCCGTTTAAATAAAATATTTAACATTTTGTGTATTTTATATTTATATAAATTAATTTTAAACGTAGCAGGGGCAGTTAATTGTGGTAGGTTGATTTAATTTTTGCTGAAAACATTTTGTTTATTGTAATATTAATATACAATTTATTGGATCCAGAATGATCTACCTAAAGAACATAAAATCGATTTTATCGTAAATTGGTTTTGTGTACAAATTATCGTTTCTAATTAATATATTTTTTGTTTTTCCAAATATTTGAAAGTATTGCCGTATTGTGAATTTTCTAATTAGATCTAAATTTCTAACAGAAATTCTCCACAAAGTTGAAAATGGATGCATTTTTCTATATACTATTTATTGTGTATACAGACACACACACACGCACACGCACCACACACACACTCGCACACGCACGTTATATATATATATACCTATAGATTATTATATTTAAATATTTGTATATAAATATATAATCCCTAATATTCATGAGAAATATCAAGTATCCACGAATAATAATTTTAAATTACAGCAAAATAACTTAAATCGTTATTCTTGATTAATTAATATGTAATTGGTCCAAATTTGAACATACAATAACAATAAATAAAACCGTGTTCTATATTTCTTTGTTACAGAAAGAACATTGTTTTAAATTTTCAATCCTTAACTATGAAAGTTGAACATCTTATATATTTTCAATTACAAAATCATTTTTCAATTTTAAATTTGATAAACGTTGTCAATAATCTTTAAACTAACTTTAAATACCTTAAAAAAAAAAATTGTGCCAGGTTATTTTTAATATTTTCCAACTTCTTTGTAACAATAATATATCAGGAGCCTTGTATTAAATTTCCAAGCTTTTCGAGCCAACGGATAAAATTGTATTGATATTTATAGAAAAATACTAAAAAAATTGGAAACTGAAAATGTCCGTGAACACCTCAAACAAGTCGAAACATTTTTTTACTAAACATTTTATCGTGTACAAAAAAATGCTTATAAACTAAATATTCAGTGAAAATTTCATGAATCTACAGTCGTTTGTTTTAGAGTTACACCAAAAACTAAAATCAATTTTTGTCAAAAACCGATTTTGTAAAAACATTCTCGTTTTTAAAACAAACCACTATACATATAGATACCTAATGCAATATAAAATATCATAGATTAACAAATATGATACAAATATATACTTAGGAGGTACCTAATATTGGCCGATGGGCTGTCTCATACTTGTTTTTTGTATATCAATGATAATAATCATTGAATTCAAATCTAACAAAATATCCATTACCGTGGTCAGTGACTCTTGGCAGCTATGGTACATCATAACGGCCCGTATTTAAGGGATGGTTAGGGAGGGCATAGCACACCCCGCCTTATGTTAGGAGGCAATAACATTAAATAATAGATGGTTAACCGCGTTTATATATTATACAGTAACTATAGTTCAAAGTGAGTTACACTTGTGCGTTAGCAATTAGTACCTAAACAAATTTCTTTGTTTCAATACATTATTTACATTTCAACTGCGATTTGAGTTTATTTTGCAGTCAAATGTGTTTTTTCACTATGCTTATACCTAATATGTATTAACGTGCAAAGTAAAAATGTGCTTTATGATTATCTTATATCAAGAGTCTGTGTTAATTCAAAATAGTATTTAAACACTTCCTATTTTGTTATTCAAATTAAGTATTTTTCTTTTATTCAACTATTTTATTAATTTATATTCAATAAGATTGTCAAGGCTGGGCATTAACGAGTGAAAAAGTTTAAGTTAAGTTATTTTTAACTAAGTTAAATAACGAGTTACATATTTTTCAATGTTATCCAGTAACTCCGTGCAAACATTCATGGTCCCAATTTTCATATGACTTCTTATTTATTTTCAAAAGTTTATGGCACGCAGTGAAAAAAAATCATTTAATTTATGGCATGCAACTTTAGAACAATTTTTTGTAAATGAGTAATGCAGGTAGTTTGTTGACAAGCTGACAAACATTTCTGTTATTTTTCTTGATAAAATAATTTTGTTTATAGATATATTTTACCTAAAGGTAACATATATTTTGGTGGAGTATTTTTTGAGTCTATAGTTGACGAACAAACAAACATTAATTTTTAAAAATTATATTAGGTTCTCAATTTTAATTCATCCATTTTATATTATACTTAGCAATTGAATTTTTATCTTAATACAAAAATATCACTGCACATAATATTTCAGTAGACAATAATTGATTTAAAGGTTAACCCCATGCTACACACGTTAGATCACTATTATAATGCATACTATACTACAGCCATAAAATGACTATGTACCTAACAGATTAAAAATTGATGGCATAGTGCACACATGTTGTAAGTAGCATGATTTCAATTATTCAGGAAGGAGAAACGATTTTAAAGTTTGAACTGCTATAACAATAACACTTATTACAAATGTCACCGACCTCTAGTAAACTAAATATGTACTGTACAGGTACAATATTTGTACACAATATGTAATGTACACATACTACATTTGTACACAATATGTACTGTACACGTATTAATTATTATTAATTATTATTATTATTAAAACAATAAATTGTGATATTTGTATACCTACATTAAATAGATTCATAATCTGTTATTTTTAAATTTTGATGGCATAGTGTAATATTATATTATTTATTATTATATTATTATATTTATTATTTTATTGTATTCATCTATCATTAATATGCCACTAAAACATATTACTTTTACCGACTACCTTATTGTAATATTTGAGAAGTAAAACTATTCAAAACGCAGTGGCGTATTTATAAGTATTTATGATTTAATCGGATGGGAAACTTGGAATTTCTTCTTCAGTCACCCATGAAAATGTTCGATATTATTATTGGTTCTCCTGGCGATTCCATGAATATAAAACATAATATGCAAAGAGTTGTTAACAAGAAAACCATGGAAATAACTTATATGTCCTTACAACATGTGTACACTATGCCATCAAAATTTAAAAATAACAGATTATGAATCTATTTAATGTAGGTATACAAATATCACAATTTATTGTTTTAAACAATAATTTATCTGGTTTGTGAATATAATAAAAAAAATAATACAGTAATTTAATAAATTCACTGGATAGTGGTTTCTACACATCTATCATTAATATGCCACTAAAACATATTACTTTTACCGACTACCTTATTGTAATATTTTAGAAGTAAAACTATTTAAAACGCAGTGGCGTATTTATGATTTAATCGGATGGGAAACTTGGAATTTCTTCTTCAGTCACCCATGAAAATGTTCGATATTATTATTGGTTCTCCTGGCGATTCCATGAATATTAAACATTTCTGGGCCCATTGTTTGCAACCAAAAACTATAATACATCATAAACTATTAATTTTTTATTACGAGTAAATGTGTTGTAATTTGTGTAACACGGGCTTACTTGTTAAAGTAATTGAAAAATGGAGTCAACTGCAAATTATTGATTCTTGCTTTTTGATGAATACATTGATAACCCTATTCTATTAGGTTTGCAGGAAGGAGGGCTAATGCAGCAAACATTTTTATACACATTTGTACTTTTTCAGAATTTTTAACATATACTGTAAGGCCTTTACTTTTAATGTTTCTCATTAAACTCTAAAAACATATAACAAATTAGTATCTAATATGGGATTTACTACTACATTAACTAAGCTTCATTATACTAAAAACATAACACCCAATTTCAATTTAACTAAATTTCTTTAAAATATCATAGAATTTGATACCTATGTGAATTAAGAATGTATCAAAAATAAAATTTGAATAATAATACCTGTATATAATGAAACCAACAAGAATACATATTGGCTTGAGGATACAAATGTGAAAAAGCATTTTTTAAAGCTTTTTCATAGTCTGTCATTATAAGCGTTGGGACTAATCATGGAAACAGCATATTGCATTTTGCTAATACAAGCCTATACGCTTCTTCTGTTTCAGACTTCATTAGTGCATATACAATCAGAAAGGACTGAAATAAAAAATTAAAATTAAATTTGATATGTAGAATATAGGAATTTTATGTTATAGTTTAACAATGTATTGAAGTACTTTCTTACAAATTAAAAAATTCTTACATGATTTTGAATAATTAAGTGTGTCATAAAAATTTGGCTACTTTTTGGATTCGATGGCACAATTTTGAAAATAGCATCTACATGTAACTTATTTCCACACATTAATTATTTCATCAAGCAATTCAGTACATCCAAAGATAAAAGAACATTTACCATGTCTATCAACTGTATGATCCAGATAAAATGATTGATCACAACATCTATAACGCTCAGGGTTAGGCTCCAAGTAGTTAGCTTAAGCGTATAGAGTTTGGGGCACTACAGGTATACTCTTTTTCCTTTCATGTCGCACAGATATTTCAGCTTTTGCCTACGCATACTGAAGAGCACCAATACGATTTCTAATTTAAAAGACACAATTTCATTATTTATTTATTTATTTATTTATTTATCGTATGGTAAATTCAAAATAAATTATATAAGTACACAATTTCATTAATCAACTGTGTAAATGTAAAAGATCAACAATTGTAACAAAAATAGAGCTACTTAGTTCTGAGTAAAAATATAGAAGTATGAAGAGTATTGTACCTTGGGTCTTATGCTTATTTCTGTCTTTGTAAATGGTAAAGAATTAATTCATGGAGGAAATTATAGTCACTAGTTCTACAACACTGAAATATATCCACAGTTAGAACAATAAAGTCACTGATAAATTTATAATAAAAAAAAATTTAATTCAGCCCATCAAAATAATGATTTTTGGTTTCTTTAAATTTTATTTTCAACATTTAAATTTGTGATAGAAGTTCTTAGGGTTTCTTTAGGGTTAGTGCCATTTTGCGTTAAATATTGTATAGAATTTAATGGTGTAGTCAATTCCAACAAAAAATTAGTATTGAGGTCTAAAAAAAATAAATTCTTCCCAAATTGGTATGCATGTAACTTGAATCATTAATTCTTAAGATTTAAAAATTGAATAATATTTTTGATCATCTACCTAAGATCAAGTGGTTATATATTATCTATATACTGAATTGGTTAGGTAATTTACAATTTTTTGAGTAATATATTTAACATTTTTTTTCTATTTCTATGTATATTTCAATGTTAACATTATATATTGTGCCTTGCATCATTTTTTTATTTTTTTGAAAAATACAATTATCTTAAAAGGCAGTTGATTTACGATTTTGAAAAAAAAATACTCATGTATAGATATATTATATCTACAATATTTGTAATTTACATTAACGTGAAATATTAACAATTAGGGCTGTTAGGGGACATTTAATAAAAATGGTTCCATGGTACAACACTCTCCCCCCCCCCTATAAAGAGATGATTAAGGTTATTAGATAAGATATAAAAATATTTAATTAATAGTTTAATAAAAATAAAAAGTATGCTTAGTTAAAAAAAAAATTACTAACAAAGAGGGATGTACAAATAAAAAAGTTTCAAAATAAACAAAATATTTATTATTTTTAAATTTACCTTATGCATTCTTCGTCGTATATAGTTTTTAAATGAGTAGTTTCTTGTTTAGCTTTTAATAGTAATGTTTTTCTAAATTAAATTTTTTCATTCAAGCGTTGGATGTCAGCATTATTAGGCAAACAATTAGGACTGTGGTCTTTACCACTTATAATTGAACCATTTGCCTTAATTGATGCAGATCCTTTGCAATATTTTTGGTAGCAAGTCAAGTAACTAAAATAAAATATATATTAAATATTTATTCATTTAAACCATAAAAAATATGTATACAAAATTCAAAGCAAATGAAGGTAATTATCAAGTATGAACAAACACAACTTTCTGTTATTAGGCTTATTTAAAATATATTCTGGTTGCTTTAGCAATAGCCAATAAGCATCCACTGAATTTATGTCCTATTTGTGCCACTGAAAATAATGTATAATGATGTATCTTGGGGTGTTGTCAATGAGCGACTTCCTCTTTCCGTCAATAAACTCTCATCAAATTTAGCCTAAGTATAACTTAAATACAGATTGTAAATAGATTAAATTTTTTATTCAATAAAAAAAGGCATATTTATACTTGTATATTATATACAATTAATATTGCATTATATTATAACATTATATGGGTACATTTTATTTAATGTCTTATATTATGTAAATTATTATTCATATCCGTAATTATAATTGAATTAATAAATGCAATTACTTACATATGTAAATAATACATATACATATAGCGTGCATTGTGTACCTTAATACATCTTTGTGTATAGTATAGTAAATAATAGTAATATATAAAGTAAACATACTATAATAATATAAATAATTATGACATTTAAACGCTCAATTAGTTCAGGGCAATCAATGTGATAATTGCCAGATTTCTTACACCCTTGGGTTCATTTTAATCATCATGTACACAATCATTTGCTTTTTATATGAATTTATTGTTAAGCATAGCATGAAATGTATTTACCTTTAACCAATTTGATTTATTATCTGGAGGTGACGACAAAGGAATTGAGGCATTATTATCTGATTTCATGTCTATGACACTATCATCATTATAATTACACTATTGCCACTTTATTATCAGACCAATTATCTATGAAACATTAAAACATTGTCAGTAATTGGTTTAATTTTTTTAAATTCTATGGCAAAAGAGTGAATTTATTTTTGAATAGATTAACATACTTTTATTATTGCTTTTAGATACAACAATTCCAGCACCAATATACTCTAAAATAGAAAAGATTAATGTCCAATAATCTCTGGTGTGAATATTTGCAGCACATATTTTTAATAATTCATACATTCCAAATGCTATTTTACGGCAGACTATTTGTAAAGTATCTTTGTTGAGCAATAGTAAAACATTTAATGACTGCAATACGTATGGAATACAATGTACAAAAACAAAATAGCAAATAAAATGTAATAAGGACTAATCTAGTTTACCTTTGAACTTATTTCTTTGCGTCTCATAAGGTGAAATGCTAACCTCATTAGTCCAAGAACAGTAAAAAAGTGATTATGTTCAATAAAACCTGTTATAAGGTTGCACAGGTGTTGTTTAACTGATTCCCACATGGTGTTCACTATATCACTGTGGTTGTAACATTTAGTTTAGTATTCAAAATAATGATGTATTAAGTAAATCTTACCGATTTTGTAAAACTATTTTGAGAAGCATTTATATAGAAAACTAGTTGTATTTTCACTTTCAAGTAACCTAAGTGATACACCCTCTGGTTTATAAAATGTTCCAATTAATGCCTGAAAAATAAGAATGTTTATATTAATTAACTTGTTGATATTATATATATATATTTATTTATTTATTTCTTAAATTGACAGGATCATAAATGTGATATTTGAATTTGAATTTAACATTTATAAACTGATCTGAAATTGTATTGGTTTGAACTTATAATAATAGATTTTAGGTATCTTTTTAAAAAATATATAAATATAAAAAAAACAATTCAGTAACATATGCCAATAAAGGTGTACAACTTATTAATTTATATTTATATGCAATTTTAGGTTTACAGTGTTCACTTATTACAATGTTAATTTAATATCTGCACTAACTGTGACCGTAGGGGGGTGTGGATAATTTATTTGTGCGAATAATCAAATAACCATTAAATATAAAGTTAAAAACTAATTTACTGTACATATTACGGTTACTTTATATTATTCATGATTCATATTTTAATATTTTAATATTATTTAAAGTATGTATTTACCTATTTAGTATTAACTGAAATTTGAAATTTAAAAATCTAATATAAAAAATGTTGTAGTGCGGATAATTGACGGGTCTGCTAATTGACGTGTGTATAATCAACGCTCTACTATACTTGCACACTTCAATAGAATTTTATTACATATTTTGTATCAAGTTACCCAATGACCCAAAATTAAGATTTAGTTGTCATAACACTGGCAGTCCAAACTATAGTTAAGCGTTTCTTTGCAATTTAAATATGTTGAGACTCTCTATGCTATTAAAATTGGATACTTGTTAATTTATTGAACATTCATTCATTTATTATGACTAAATAGGCTGAGCCCTTTCAACACAGATGCACACAATTAGATATAACAATAGAACTACCAATAAAATATATCAGACAATATAATATGGATAATTCACTATTAAATTAAATTATCAATTATATTCTTACCTTTGAGTTGAATAGTTCTCTCTAATATTTTTATACCTTGAAGTACAATCTTAAAAATGTTTGTAGAGATGTATGGTTTCATCTTAGTCGTTAGAATTGTCTTCAAGAAAATGTATATGAAAAATTGTCAATACATTGGCTCAACTTCTTAGTTCCTTGTAGATGGAACATCATATATTTCAGTTTTGAAAACCATAATAAGTAAAATCCATTGTACGAACTAAAAATAGTAAGCTATTAAGGCACTTTTAGTTTTGGTCAACATTTAAAATTGGAGATTTGAGATTCTTAGTTAGGTGTGTGTGAATTAAACATTATTAAGTATCTATTAATAAGACAATAGGTCAGAAATCAAAATATTCTATGTTAAATTTAGATAGGTGCCTCATAACAATAAGCAATGATTTTTCATTGATACACTTTTTAGCAACCACAGATATTAAACAAGGTTAAATCATCAACTGTCCTTTGAACAAAATTAAAGTTTTTTAAGGCTTTTTGGATGAATTAAACTTATCAACCGTAAGGTCTCTACATTTTTTTTTGTCTATTCAATTTCTTTAAGCACATCGTTGGAGAAATATGATTTTCTGAAAATTTTAAATTGTAAATATATATTATTAGGTACCTAATCAATTAGAATAAATAATTTTACCTAATAGACGATTTATTAGTCGTGCTCACAGTCATACCAGTGTTGCTTTATTTTATTAAGTTATGTGAAATATAAATGTTATATATTATAGGTATTGTTTAAATAAACAAGAGGTAAGATTACAAGTTGTTGTGATTATGTTTTAGGACAGCTTCTGGCCATAATATTTGCTTAGAATATCCGAGTTTTGTTCATAATCTCTAATTATAAAACGATTACTGCAGATTCTATGACATTTAGAAATTGGGTAATTGTTTAACTCGAAGAATTTTAGCCATTCTCTCCTACTGTATTCATTTTTTGGAGATACCCCTGATCTTTATTTTTTAACAAATTAGCAAATTAGACTTACCCCATATTATTAAGAAATATAATATGTACAACTATAGTCCATCTTAAGAAAACAAGTTTTGCGCACATCTATTATTACCGACGTATTATGGCGGTGAACAATCTGTGCACGTCGATGTAGCCGATGCAGCCATCGTGTTTACTCGGTACCACGACCGGCATCGATAATCGTCATCATTACCGGTGTCTCGCTTGAGTGGGGCTTGGATATGTGCAAGATCGACCGATTTTCGTGAGGACGCGGTGCCTTTCTTCCGCGAGAGAGCATAGATAATAAGCACTTACATTTGAAAATTCAGGAGTGGCGATACTTTGGACGTTTTACTACAGAAAATAAACTTATGCATGGCAGTACTGTACTTAAATGTATGACCAGAATTCTGTACGGATGTAGTCTGTATTTTTGTTCAAATTTCAAAAAGTCGAACGATTCAAAATATTCAGAATACGAACAGCGACCAGGCGAACGGGCGAAGGTAAACTATAAAATAATAATTTGTTGCTATTTATTTGATAACAAACTATTAGTACCATTGATTAAATATGCATAGATAGCTCATGTCGATGCACAATATGGAAATCGGCGAAATAGTACAGCGTCGTGGCCATAGATAGCGCAACCGATGCACATCGAAAAATAATAAATTCAGCAAAATAATAATTTAAAACGCTGCGCTACCGCACGGTGCCGACCGACGGTCGTAAACATTTTTTTTTGATTTCATAAGGTAATCTAATTTTATTTTTCAATATTATAATTTATTTTTTCAAGTATATAATTTTTTTTTTTGGCAAACATTGTAATGTCGCCACTCACCGCGTCTTGAATAATTGTCAGTTCCTAAATTTCTTACATTTTAATTTGATTTTTAATATTATAATTAAATAAATACATATTTTGTCGTTTTATCATATTGATTTTAATCAAACTAATAATGTAAAATTATAATGATTAATATATGACTTTATATAAGTTAAATTAGTTGTACCTATATACTATTTATCAATAACTATGCATTTCTTAAAATGCTTAATTTCTGTTTTGATTTTTCAGTTCTAATTTTTTTTATATTTCTGGAGTTCCAATTAAAGTCTCTTAAAAGTCTACACAAAATTAAACGTTGAATAATAAAATCAATATGAGGCTGACAATCTGTATGAAAACATATAGTTTCTATTAACTTAAACATTAAGTTAAACTTTAAACATTTTTAATTTTTTGATGAATAGGTACATTTAGAAATATTTCTTTGTGAGGTATTTTATCAACTATTTTTTAGATTCTGAGCGGAGCGATGAATGTATTGGTTTTACAATGATGTGTGTTTTTTTTTTTATTTTTTTTTTTATTTTTTTATTTTTTTTTATGTCTGTCATCACGTTTTGGGACAGTAAAAGTGCTTAGATTTTCTTCAATTTTTTTTATAATTGTCAATAAAATTTTATTTGGTGGGCCAAAAAGTCTGAAAATTTAATACAAGCTTTTTATATATTGTTACAATATCAGTTGAAAAATTTTAAAAATACATAGGCACGATTTTTTTTTATAAGCATTTAAAGTTCGAATTTTGACAAAATTTGTCAAAATCTCGAAAATTATAAATCATTGTAATTAAAAAATTATAAAATGTTCAGTTTTTATAACTAAGTGTTGAAAATTTAAAACAAAAATTCTCATAAATAAATCATACTGTAACCAAAAAATCTAAAAAATATATCAACACATTTATTTTTTACAGACATTTTAATTTCAAATTTAGACAAAATTTCATATTTAAACCAAGAATAATGATTTTAGTTATTTTGATATAATTTAAAATATTATTTGTTGGTATATGAAACTTTTAGAATATATTGTTATATTTTATATACACGCAATGGCATTTTAAAATATAATTTTTTTAGAAAAATGAATTTAACCAACTATAGTAAATACTAATGCCTATAATACTAAAATTAATTACTTTATTCACAATAATATCATCAAATACATTTTAGACTTAGTAAGATATTATAGACTGACTGACCGTCTTCGCTCAGAATCGTTTTTCTTATTCAATGATATTATATCATTGGATAAAAATCTAACACAATCCATTACAGTGACTCACTTGTAACCTACTGTACAGCAGAGCGACATACACTTACCCGCCCTTTTTATGATTGGGAAAACAAAAAATATGGTTAGATTGTTTGAGTTGTAGTAGGTACAAGGCACATATTTAGCATGACAAAATAGATTTATTTTGTCATGATATTTAGTATTTTAGTATAACATGAAACTTAGTACACACTACAAGAAACCATTTAACATAAATCAAATAATGCTCTTAAAATAACGTTGGTTAAATGTATGTATCACATAATTTAGTTAGTATTAAGGTTTTAAAGTAGTATGAACTAATTAAGGTTTAACAAACTTATTCCGTTGTAAACCTACACCGATTTTTTTCGGTGTAATTAAAAAAAATAATTTTAAAAAGTCCCAGCGCATAGTCATAGTCATAGTCTTTACAAATGTTGCATAAAATTAAGTCTCGGCGCATGCGCAGTATAAAATATAATAGTCGGGTCTCTATACACATCGTTCTTTAATCTATGATGAACACTGAATAATATGTTATTATGTTACTGAAATTGTCTGAAGTTTTGTCTCTTTTATGGAAAAACTATAGAGAATTTGAAAAATTACCTCTTTCAAGTTTCAAGTAGAATACATGTCTGAACTGCAGAGCTGCTGAACAAAAAATGTGGTTAAATAGTCTTGAGTTACTAAAATAAATAAATAAATTTTTATATGATATACCCATCAAATTAAATAAAAACAATTAGTAAAAGTAGTCTGTGTCTACACAATCATTATTATGTTGATGATCTATTCATATTAAAAATGTATAACTGACATTTCTTACTTCTTTTTTTATTCTCATAGGCTAGCTTCAATGGAGTATTTTTTCAAAAACTAATATTGCAAAAAAAATCCGTTTTTCTTATTTTTTTTTTTGTGTTTTTCCCGGCTCTTTTGTAAACTAATGGGATGTTTAAATTATGACCTTCCGAATGCACCAACAAGATTCACTTTCCCATAGAATAAGATACTGAAGTTAAAAACCGAAGCAATATTTCGACTACTTATCGTGCAGGTACACGGACACAAAGAAAAAAAAAATTAAAAACACATCATTATTCAATCAATACATTCATCGCTCTACTCAAAATCTAAAATAAGTTTACCGGAAAGACACATTATTTTTTAATGAGCGTCACCAAAAATGTAGGTACACTACATGGAGTTAATTATCTACTGTATGAAAAATATTGCGTACTTATTAATATTTGAATTTAATCAAAATTATTTGGAAGTAAAATAAATGTTAATCAAATTAAATAATATAATGGATATAAGATAACTTGCAGTATCTTGATTTTAATTAATGTTTTTATTATTTATTTTATAGAAATTGTTCGGAATTAAACGATCATCGATGATAAGGATCCTTATTGTCATTCTTTATAGAATGCTTTCAGTATTTTCATTAATTAAATTTCTAAATGTTATTTGATGATAAATTCTTTATATCTATTGATATTCCAAGTAAAAACTAAATAAATAAACTATTCTACTACTTTTGACTGTGTAATGTATTATTTAGTTGGATATGTTTTTATATGAGTAAAAAATCAATTTTAATTAATTGATTAGATATTATATGACCAAGCGGTGAACTGCAGACTAAATGCCAACCATATATGCATAATATAGCTTTAACAATCTTAATACAATACAAAATCTTTATACATTTATAAAAATGTTATAAATTCTTTGTAATATCATAGTTTTCAGTGAAAATAAAAAAATAAAATATTTAAATAGGCATGTGAACAATTTCTTATGAACATTTTTTTTTTATTATTATCAATAAACACCGATCCATTTATATTATATCACAATATTCCTACAGCCTAAATATAAGTTAACAATATTATTAACACATGGGTATTTTTTTAATATTTATAAAAAATAACATACAATATAATATATTACACTACTTATAATAAAAATTACTTATTTGTATATGAGTATATGACACACCTAATTTCCGTTTATCGTAAAGTATCGAAAAGTATAATACGTACAAACAGTGCTTTAACTCAATAATAGTACTATGATATTACCAATGCTATAATGTAATAGCCAAATAATAAACAAAGACAATAACTTTAAAATTAACGGAAATTAGTACATAATAATAATATAATATTTATTATTGATTTGCGTAAGATATGTGACTAGAAATAAAAAAATTTCCATAATTTCTAAAGGTAAAAAAAAAAAAAACAATATTATAAACAACATTCAATTTATGCAAGGGTATTATAAACGTTATGCAGTGATAATATCCGTAACATAATAGAGTAATAATAATATTATAACGACAACTGCAGACATGCGTTACGTTTGATTTGATATTTTTAGTATTTTTCAACAAATTATAAATTCAAAATATAACATTATAGGTTTAATAATATAATGTTACGAAAAAATAATTTACAAGTTACAAGTAAACATATTATATTTTTTTTTTTACAAACAACGATTACGTTATAACGATATTATAATCGCTTACGTTTATCTACATATTTCACATCTGTGATGCAAAAACTTTGTGAACGTATTAAGTATTCACGCATCGTTTTCACGCTAAGCGTCTGTGAAAAACGAATTTCCTTGTACGGAGTGTCTCGTGCCGATCCGCACATCCCCATAAACAACCCGATGCCAGTGTGAGAAACTTAAAAATTAATACCTAATTGTACAATCGAGTTGATTATAAAATATAATAATTATCGTATACCCATTATACTATGTTGTAATAGATATAACGATAAACTGGAGTGAAAAAAAAATTATAATAAATATTATAATACATAACATTTAGAGTTAACAGTGGTCTCAGAAACGATTCATAAGTCAATGCTGTATTCTGAACAAATCTTCCGAGAGTTGGGAGTTATGAAATATTATTTTTAAAAAACTGATTATAAATTTTAACATAAGATGTTTAATCCAAGAAAAATTTTGGGAGGGGTAATCCTTAACTCCCCTCCCCAAATATGGCCTTGCTCTTACTGTATAAAAGTGCGTGATATAAATGTAATATTGCCGATTATACCAGTTTTCATTATCGTAACACAGCGCGAGGTTCTAGAAATTTGGTCACGGACAGAAATTACAAACATATTATAATATTAATTGTGAGTTGTGTGGGAACGCGAGTGCGAGGAGTGCCTCGTTCAATCGACAAACGTGACGTTGAACACAGCCAACTCCATGGGAGCCACCTCTACTTGGTCGAGTCGGTCGACGTCGTCCATCGGATGCATACCGGTGACCGTGGTCCTGGCGATCTGCAGGCGGTCGAGCCCAGCGAACGCGGTGCCCGAGTCAAACACGCCCCTGTCCCGCCTAAGCTGACAATCCGGTATCCGGTAGCCCTTGTCCACCCGGCAGTCGTAGCCCTTCCGGTGAAGCACCATGAGTGCAGACGGCGACGGGAACTGCTGGAACACCGGGTCGGTGTTGGTCCGGAAATTCATCAGGTGCACGTCACACGGTACCGGCCTGTCGATCATGGCCAGTCCGGGGCGGAGGTGGTGTTCGGCGTCCGGCTCGACGACGAATACGTCGGCCGGGTACAGCAGGCTCTCGGACAGCTGATTGGCCACCAGGCTGGGGTTGGACACGCGGTCGCCGTCCTTCGAGCCGCTACCGTCGTCCGAAACCGTCTCCAGCAGTATCCAGTACTTGGTGAGCGTTGGCTTGTTGTCCACCACTCCCTCGCCCATACCCCTCGAGTCGTCGTACAGCGTCCGTCGGTCCAGCATCAGCTCGATCCGGCCCGGCTCCCATCCAGCGGCGCCCTGAGCGTGGTTCACCAGCACGGTCAGCCGGTGGCGGTCGTCCTCGATGTACGCGGTCGTCGTAGCCGGGTAGTAGTTGCCCTCGATGCCCACCCGCTTCACCGTTACTCGCTTCTGCATCTGGAACCCGTTGGAGTCTGTGTAGATGACCGCTGGTTCGCCGTTGGCGATGCCCGTCGACAACCGCATGAACAGCTCCGTCTCCCGATTCTTGGGTGGCTGTTTGAAGTCAACCACGTTCTCCACGTACAGGCCCTTACTCTCCACGCCCTTTCCATGGTACAGTCTCACCCTGTGCGTCACTATGCCATAGACGACCGTGATTTCGGACGACATCGGCCCTGACGTTATGATCACTGTCGACGGGCCAGGGTAGTCGTCCAGCACCTTCTTCTCGGTGTCCCGCAGGTTCGGGTCAGGCATGAACAGGTACGCGCCACTGTGTAGCTGTGCCGCTTGGTAAGCTGCAAAGTCGATGTTCACGTACTGCGACACGCCCGTGCCCTTGTCCACGATTGAGCTCAACAGGCCCGTCTTGCCATCGAACAGCACCTGAATGTGGTCATTCTCCAGCTGGACGTCGCCGAGCCTCATGGGTTTGACAGTGAACACGGAGTGTCCGGCACAGTTTTTGCAGTAGACCAGCGCCAGGCCTTCTGGGTTCGGCGCCTTTTGGATGGTGAACGTGGTCAGGCTCAACGGTTCCAGCACGGCGACGAACAGCAGCTCGAAGCACACTTTGGACATGGTCAACGGCTGCTCGGCCGTTTCGCTCAGGTTCCATACGGGGTTTATCTGGTGTCGGACAACTGACCCGTCGCTGTCTACCACCCGGACGTTTGGTTCCGATACTAAGACCTTGATGGGTTCTGTTTTCCGGCGCCCGAGCGGGTTGAACACGATCACGTTTCGGGGCCGAGACTTGTCGATGTTCAACGCCAGCCTGTAAGTCGGCTGGTCGTACGTCTGACGGTCGCTGTCGGGCACGACTATTTTCGCAGATAGCGGTGCGCCCGAGTCACCGGCCTTGGACAGCAGACACTGGACCGCGTAGCTTTGGATCGATGCGCAGTTTTGGATGCCCTCGAACAGCTTCAAGGCATAGTCGTTCATCACGAACGACTTGGACGTGCCCGTTATGGCATCGTGGTGCTGGAATAGAGCCAAATTCTGTCTGGCTCTGGTCAGTTTCTCGTAGTTCCGCTCCAGCAGCCTGACCGTCTGGAGCTTCTTCCGCCGGGCGTCGTTAACAGCAAAAGTGTACAGGATTTCCGTCGACCTGAGCTTGCTCTCCAGCTCTCGGTCTAGCACTTTCCAGTACGGCCGGGTCGTGTAGTATCCGCTCCAGTAGGCCGGCCGGCCCTCGGAGAACACATCGCTATAGACGAAAAAATCGCCACGCAACGTGGGGAACTGGCCGTCGCTCCTCGCCCTCAAAGCCCGGAAGAAATCCGACGGCGTGCCGAAACTTACTTCCGCCCCATGGTATCTCTCCTTGTTGGCATTTATGTAATCGAACAGCTTCATGTAGTTGGTGTACTGCTGGTCCCACTCGGTGTCGTGGTCGTACCGGAAGTCGTCTCCCAACGGTATCAGAGCCACGTTGTACGGTGACACTGAAGCCGTTCGACCGTATTGGTCCATCAGCACGTCAGCCTTCTGCTTCACGTTTTGGTCGTCAATGAAAACCGCCAGTTCCGAGTAGTCGGTAAACTCGCCGGGAACCTTTCGAAAGTCGTAATTGATGCACACCTGTAAAGACCACACAGTACACACATGTTAGAATAATAATATATTTAACGATAATATTATCGCATATCAATAAAAGTGATTAACGATGATTGATAGGAATTTATCTCATCTCACGTACCTGTGGATGAGGACCGCAAGAGCCTCTTATCGAGTATATGGAAAACGGCATGTTGTGCACCAAGGTGTCGGTGTGACCGGTCCGGTCCCAGTTCTGCCTCCACATGAAATCGCCGTTTTGCGTCCGTGCAAACCATTCCTTCCAAGCGTAGTGCAAACGCTGGATGACCGTTCCGCCAGTGATCTCGGACTTTTTCAGCAGATATGGCACCGTTGGACCGTGTCCAAACGGGTCCACTGACCATCCGGTCTTGATGTTCACTCCGAGGTTGTTCTTAACCCATTGATGACCTATACACGGGCACACGAAAAACATGGTAAATAAAGGCTGATTATTGTTACCTATTGTGGGTATTTGATAAAACTTTTGATACGAAATCGTAGAATGTAAGCGGGCGAATAAAACGCGTAAAAAATGAATATTACAAAATTAAAAATTCCATCGAGTTTGTCGTGTTTTTTTTTTTTAATGGTATCTATGTTATATTATTACATGATGGCGTTGTGTGCGTTGGACCAACGACGTTGGTACATATTAAAGTACATCAAACTTGATTTATCCATGGACCGTTTTCTATTCTATTTTCCATTAAACATTTTTGTTATATATTTTTATTTTGTCTTTGTTGATATCTGAATATGGAAAAATTTAATTTAATAACTAAAATAATAATCTCCTCTTTATACTTTGTACAACTATTGATCTTTGTATACAATACATAGCATCTATATAGAAATTCCGTTTACAGATATCTGTTGTCACAGAAAACAAACAAAATAATTCTGACACCTATTCAGAGATAGTGTCACAAACACAAATTATTTACATATAGATTGAAAGCACATCAAACACAATTTTTTTTAGAACTTCCAATCCCACGCGTGTTATTTGCTATTCAAAACTACGATTTGATTATATAGTTATTATTATTATGACTTATGAGTTATGAGTGATCAATAAGCAAACAATGTTTCATTAAAAATACGACTGAATTTAGAATAAACATATTATTAATGCAAGTACCTATACAGAATAATGAAGCTATGGAAATCTACTTTTAATAAAAAAAAAAAACTAAATTAATATTTGCCATCAAGAAAAAAATAATAAATGTATTATTCAAATACAAAAAATGTTTGTTAAAATATTGTTATAATTTGTTTAGTGTGCAAATGTTCAAGCAGTCCTTAATGCATTTTTCTTAATCAGATTCATAATAAATTATCGATATAAACATATAATATATTTATATCAACACCTTAGTAAATAATTGTATTGGAGGTCAGAAAAATATTACAAATGTATTTTATTGTAACTTAAACAATCTAGTGTATATACGATTTAACTTTTTTTTTTTAAAAAACCTATTTGCAGATTTTCTTGAAAACGATATTTTTATTCCACTTTCATACACACTATTTTGGCATGTTAATTTTTGTTGAATTGAAAGATTTAGTTTTTATAGAAGCATTTTATTGATTTAAAAGTTACGAACAAGTATAAAAGAAAATCATTATTATTTTACCAAAAAAATATTAATGATTTAAATGATATGAAATAATTCCTAGCAGATTTTTAATTTAATATTGTAAGTGTTAAAAATGTAACCAAGTACAAATAATATCTTTATACTTTTAATTAATAATTTTTTTTTAATAGGGTATTATTAAGTAATTATAAGTTTATATAATATAGTATTTTAGGTAGTCGTTAAAAATGTTGTTTTATTTTTAGTTTTTAGTAATTTTATCCTTAAGAAATATTTTAAAGAATTAAATAATAATCTATAGGGATAGTTATTAGTACTTATATACTAACATTATTATCTGATTATTACTATTAGATATTACTTATTATATGGAATAAGTGTTTGTCATAAGATTGTAAATGTTCGAATACCAATTATTAATATTTATGTGTTTACATAATACATAATATAATATTGTAACTATCAACCCAAGGACGTCATATTATAATATAGTTTTTGCGATGGTATGAGATTTATCATTGTTAAGAATTACCCATAACTTTATGATATGGTTGTAGTATTGTCATGATACACAAATGTTCACACACACAACATGTAAACACACACCACCTCGCACATTTTTCTTTGAAATAAAATAATAGTTATCAATTGAAAATAATAAATAGGTACATTTCAAAAGTGAGACGTATGAACGAAAACGCACCTCAGACAGTTTCGGGCGGGTTTATGACTCTATAATATAGTCAAACAAAACTCGTTAACAAAGTTCACGCACGTAATAACCCAGTTAAATGCGCGCGTGGGGCTGTGCAGTTTGCCGTCGGTATATGCGGGACGTGCGGCGCGGTGCAGCTTTATTTTCGACCGTCGCGTGCCGGTCGCGAATTTCACCTTATTTAACACAATAATCGTATAGGGTACGTACTATAATATAGTATAGTTGATCAACGGTTTTCTTAAGGAGAGCTTCCGTGATTCGATAATGGATTACGGCCGCAGTTCCGGTCTTAATTAAGCACACACACGCACACGCACAAACAATATAATGGAAGCGTCTCTCGCAATATTATTCTGCGCCCTCGTCTTGCGGACCTGTACACACGTACTATTAAACATAATATTATATACACGGATATAAATATATATATATATATGTACATATAGGTACCTGCAGTGGTGCTTTCAGACACCCCCTTTTTGCGTGTACGTTCGTATATATATATAACGTCGAACGCGACTCGACGTTTTTAACAAGCTCGACCACTATTATTATCGCTCCGAAAGAGCTTTCGAGTGTCGTAGTTTTGTGCTAGTGTGGGTGTGCGTGTGTGTATGCACGTGTATGTGTGTGTGTGTGTGTGTGTGTGTGTGTGTGTGTGTGTGTGCGCCCACCTGCCTGCCTCGGAGGGTCCTAAAACGAAACGGCTGCAGTCGACGGCATATACAACACGAATAACGCACGTATAATATGTATGGGTACTCGTCGCCCGCGTCCCGCTGAAGTATACGCGTTTGTTCGTGTGTGTGTATATATATATATTATATATTATGTTATTATACTTTTGAAAGTGACGAGAACGATACACCACTGTACACACAATTCTATATATAATATGTACAATGTGTGTACGAATAAATATTTTTCGTCGCGGGAGACAAGTTTTGTCATTTGGTTTTCTACATCGACCATTGAGTATTCCAGAGTGGACGCACGGGACCTAACCTGACCGATCGATAATTTATTGTACACGGTACACCGCACCACAATATCCAGTTACCCAATATACCTATTTGGCTATCCAGGGTGTAACAGGCGAAGACCTGACAAAAAAAAAAATGCTACCTACTACTTAAACGTATATGACAACAATTTTTAAAACTAGGTATATATGGATAGTAAATAATTTAAGAAATATACTCATGTCAAGAAATTTCCAATAATAATATTTTGAAAAAGTTATTAGATTTTAAATATATTGATATTCAAAAAAATTCTAAAAAAAAAACATCTTAGATAAATGTTTATACCATTAAAATTGTTCTTAAATAAGTAACCGAATTTATAAATTGTTCAAACAAATTTAAATGAAATCTTAAATTTTTATTTTCAGTTTATTAAAAATAAAAATAATCATTTTTATACTATACGTGTAAGTAGTGCAAGTGACTATAAATTATATTAAACAAAAATTAAAGATATTGATTAGAACAAAAGTTATTTAATTTGTCAGGTCTTCCTGTTACAGCCTGTAATTATAGGAAGTACCTATAATATACAATATACTGAATACCTACTGTATGTTTCAGGGTGCAGGACTACACCGTAGTGGCTTGAAAATATTACACCTTAAGGGGTGGGCTGGTACCTAATTAATATGTTTCAGGAATTTCTTAAATTGCCATTATTAACGGCCGTAGTTAAGTAGTTTAGTGTCATAATGTTACGTCGTCCGATTTTTTTTTCAACTAACGTTTTGTATGCCTCAACTTAATTTTAATACCCCTATAATACCAAATCATGTAACGAATCCCCAGCTGAAAAACTTTAATTTTTAACTATAACAATAATAATAATAATTTTCATTATGTAGTTTTTGCTAAAATAATATATTAAGTATTCACTACAAATTATAATAAAAACCACGCTTCATACGTATCTAGTCGTAGTTAACAAAAAATATATTTTTATAAGATGAAAGAACGTGTAGGTTACAGAGTACTTCCGACACTTCCCCTCATTGTTTTGAGCCACTTTGACCTGTGAGCGTGTAGCATGCGAGTGAAGTGAAACTAATGATCTAGTTAATAGACCTATATGAGTATATGACACTCATCAGGGTGGGTGGGTGAAAATAATTCTACATTTGAAAATGCCATCACTTTTAATCATGTACACCTAAGTACTGTATTATTGCTGTTGCACGCGTATATAGTGTAGGTATACCTACGTAATAATATTACCACTGTAACCCGTATACCATGGTATAATAATATATTATGAAGGGTAAACCATTGCTATTATATTATTATCGTCGACGAGGATTTACTGGATGATTTTTCTCCGGTAAAATTAACGTTTTATTCGGAGCAGCGATAACATTGTAATAATAATAATATTATTGTGCTATAATATCATACGATATTATTCAGCGTATTATCGCAGCGTTATGAGCTGATATAAAATTGTGTTGCGTTCGTCCGATCACGGGTAGATGATTTACTCGCAGGATCATCGCAAAGATGAGTCTACCGTGGTATAATATTTTGGGTTTCCATATAGAAGGTACACATACGCATGAGGTGGACGTATATTTTTTGTTGAACAGGACGCAATAGCGGCGATCCATCATATTATTATTATTATTATTATTATTATACTCGATTACTCGAACCGATTATCTTATACGCCACAAAGTCATAACTCTCTCTCTTTATCTATAATGCACCGTCTCTACACACGCAATGGGACCGCGTCCAAAATATATGAATAAATAATAATCCTCCAAGCAGCTGACAAATCGTACATCGAACTATAAACTAATATTTTTTTTTTTTTTTACTTATCCGGAGAATCACGACGAGAGAGACGTTCGAGGAATCGCTACATAATAATAATAATAATAATAATAATATAATGTACAGTATTGTATACCTATACCACCGACATGGCCGAGAAAAGAAATTATTCCGCGGCGGCTGTGGCGGTGTCGTCCTCTAGAGAAATCACTCGCCGCACAACTCGTGGACCGAATTAAACGACCGTGCACGACAGTGGTTGTATAGTAAACACAATATAAAACCGTCTCCGTCACCGGTGAATATAATTCGTAAATCTCCGACTTCCGAGAGAGAGAGAGAGAGAAAGATGTAATAACAAATAAATAATGCGTGCAGGATTGAGATTTTAGATTAAACATTGATTAATTCGTGCGCGTACATAATATTATTGTATTTATTTAAAATATATACCAGATACCTATGCATAGACCAAACTTATACATAATACAAGTTGTATATTATGTGGTTCGATATTATTATTTTATTGTCGTATCGATAAAGTTCACTCGCGTGTTTATATATCTCATGCATTATTATACCATATTATGTTATTACTTAGGTAATTTATCGTTTCTAAGTTCGTCCTGCAATAGAACAATAATTGGTTCGTGTCTCTCCGCATCTTGATGGATTTATATGGCATTAATATTGTGTTATTAATTTATTATTGAACAATAAAATTATTATGCAGATCTATGATTTATTATATTTTATACTAGTTATCATTTTACTCTATCAGAACTATTTATTTTTATTTTGTCATAAATTTAGTACAAATCGTAGGTGCGCTCGACGAGTCCTCCAGAGAGGAAGTATAGGAACTGACCCCGGGGTAGTCGAACGCGGATGTCGCATGATATTAAATTATACTATCATTATTATTATTATAATATATAAGGACGACCGCGTTTTGTGATAATAATTATGTACGAATCCTCGCCAAGCACACACCGAAAGCAGAAATATAATAAGCAATCACTCTCCGGGCTATATATAAGTATATACTCCCATATAATATACATGCAAAAATATTATACATATATATATACGAGCGAAGAGCACGCGTGTGCGTCGTGCGTAGCGAAAAACAATGCTGTGGCATAATAATAATATATAATGTATGGCGTTCGATATAATATTTGGCACGTCAGAGAGGAATCGCTGAGCGTAATCTACCCGGCCGGGTTATGCAAACAACCCCCTGAAAAAGCGGTGGCGGCGACGAGAGCAGAATCTCGGCGGAATAGTAATAATAATATTATATTATATAACACTGTATGCGTATATATATATATATATAGGCACGCGAGATAAACGTATTATAGGTATATATTTATTATATTGGTGAGATAAGGCTAGGGGAGGCGTATTCGCGATCGGTCTCGACACGAAGATTTCGTGAACGCACACTGCTACATAGCGCAGGGTCGCGGGGTGCCGTGTGTTTTGGGAGGGGGTAAAAATACGCGATTTTGATGTTATGACGTATACTGAATATTATGCAATAATAACGATATGCGTGTAAACAAGTTGTATACACCGTCTCATCCATCAACTATAAAATTCACGGTTTCATGATTTCGCGTCGTCGATGCAGACGGACAGGTTGCGGCAGGTTGTCGTGTAGGTAATATGTTTATGGCGCTTATACCGCCTACTCATATGACTATATAATGTATATAAATGACGACGGCCTGAGACCTAAACACGTGTATAAATGCGTTATTATAATATATTATACGCATAATAATATCGTCTTTGTTATAATTATTTTTTATCACCACATACAACATATACTACCACGCGGGTGTAACGAATATTAAGACTTCACGTGTTATTATAATATACGTCATATAAGGTTGCAGGTACATATTGCAGGCTCACGGGTAGTAAGGTGTGTAATAAACGATTATATTCGCCAATGTCTACAGAAAAAAAAAAGTACGAAGCCTGATCGAAATATTATAATATGAAAAACGTTATAATCCACAGGAACATGCGTCACTGCAGGGTATTGGCTTTCGAGGAACGATCATTACTCGTTTTCGTGTTGATATTATATATTAAATAAATGTAGGTACCTATATATATATTATAATATTATAGCAATAACGTGCCTATAGTTATAAAGATATTTTTTTTCACGAATATTAAACAAGTATACATTACGTATAGGATTATTAATCGGCGTGTAATTGATCGATGCTAATGTTCTATCCTCCAACGAAGTGTGGTAAAATCGAATATTAAATCTAAACTACCCTAAGCCATTATATCCCGAGCGCTCGTCGAAATAAGCGGCCTTCTAATGATAAACGATTTTTTAGTGTATATACATATATTATATATTCAACGATTAAATGAAACTTGTATAAATATAAGAATCTCTAATTTTTCACCTCCACCCTCCTTTATAATATAACGACGAAAAAAAAAACAAAACGCGGTAGCAGATTATTTCCCATTAAAATAATGTACGCGAAGTGATTGCACTTTGAGCGCGTTCCGCGGAGAAGTCTAACAAAGTGCGTTGCCGTCGTCTGTTGGAGCTGCTTTTCGGAAAAGCGAGTAAAAAAAACGTGTACGCACGCTTAAAGAGGGTATTATGGCAGTACAACAGTTAGTAATAGTAATAATAATAATGGAAAAAAAAATGAACGATGTACCCTACCTACGCAATGGCTGCGGAACAGAGGTTCGAGTGGAACGACGACGAGAAGACGGAAAGCTGGAAATTATTTGAGTTATTAAAAGCGTACTCGAGGAGACGGTAATAAATTCATTGTGCTTTTGTGCATTTAAGTCGGGGAACGAGCGTCGAGGAGGTTGTGTATATATGACTGGCGCGTCGGGATCGTGACCAATAATAATATTTGATTAGAGGGGGCAATCAGCTTCGAGCTCTAAGTTTTGAAAGGGCGCACATTTAAAATTGTAAGAAATAAAAAATGAATAAACTGAAATAAGTGTAATAAAGATTGTGTGAAAGCGAGAATAAATTGTTGTAAAAACTAATTGTAAAAAAATACTGGTCGATCTGCTAATGTTTTTTTTTTCAATTTTATTAATGCAGTCCACAGCTTATTTGACCGAGTTATTTGACAATTAATTTTAACAATTAATTATTTTGTATATAATATCATGTAAATTATTTTAAAACTTAAACGAGAAGAACGTCTTAAAATGATATATTGTGAAGTGAGATGGATTTATGGCTGGTAAAAAGTGTCACAATATAAGAGTATAAATTATAGAAAACGGAAATTCTAATACCCGTTAAAAATAAATAATAATTGTTGGAAAATTATGAAAATAACGGTTTGAGAAGACGGGAAAATCGAATATTTGTTTGTATTATATTATATAAAATCTAAATATAGAGTTAAGAAATGCTATAAAAATGGAAGAAAATCATTGGGAAATTAGATATGAAAGCAATTTTTATAAGTTGACATAATACGAGTATGCTATATTATATTGTGAAATTATGCTGCGGACGTATATAAAAGGAAGGAAATGCTTTTCACGGTGTTGACGAACTTAATACAATATAGAAAGATCAAATCAAAGTGGAAAATGTTTAGAGTAGATCGCGACCTTATGCGCTACCCATCGCGCACAATAATATTATAAGTAAATAACTATAATAACAGCAATGAAGTGTACCTATCTATCATCCATGTACCTATAGTTGTCGTTGCATGGCTATATATAGACTGTTTTATTATATGTATATGGGTAAATATTATATAACGCTTCGTTGTACACGTTTGCACTGTTAATGTGATTTCGCTATATTATTACATTACCTTCGATCAATTGATCCAACATGGCATAGATGTGAGTTGTAGCCTCGTCCGTCATCACCCATCCTCCGGTGGTGATCTCCAAACGTCCTTCCGCCAATAACCGCTGGACCACTTTCTTTTTCGTCGGATGTGCGCTGAAAAAATACAATAAAACAATAGAATAACGTGCCCTTGTCGTTTAAAGAGGAAGTCGTTATATATATATTTTTTATCATAAAAACTATACAGATTAGTATGATCGAAAACTTATCGAAAGCGCACAAGTTCGCGATTTAAAGTTTGAAAAAAGCATTAGCAACTTTTTTCACAACATCACCTGCTATGTATTCAATAGAATATCTACAAATAAAATATTTGTCAGCAAAACAGGGTTTTTTTTAAAAATATTTAGACACGATAGTGGTACTTACGGAATTATAAATCGTAACGAGATAAATTGAAACTATTTTTCAAAAAGTGTCACGAGTGATACTGCGTAATACAATTAACGCTCGAAACTTCTGTATGTACACGCTATATACAGAGTGATCCATATATAACTGCAGATTTTTGTACTTAAAAACATTTTTTTTTTTTTTTTTTTTGATATTGTATGAAGTACCTATTTAAAACACTAAATTTAAATTACATATAAGTTCTATATTCAAGGTTTTTTTTATGAGGTTTTATAAATATTCCACATTGACACATTTTATAAAATTGTATTTCTTTAAATATACAAAAATCTGTGTTGAAAATAGTCCAGCCTGTTAAAAAGGATCCCCGTGATGGACTACGTCCTGCGCTGCATTTGTAATACTCTACAAGTCTATATTATTATATGGATAGCTTCAAAAAGTCTTTATTATTAAATATCACACGATGACATCAGTTTACTTTATCCACCATAGTGTATGAGACGAATTATTTTAGTAATTATTTACACTCCTTTTGGGCTCAGCACAGTTCCGTTGCAGCAGACTTATTAATCACAGAAAACGTGTATTAATCGGGCGCATCAATAAAAACAATTTTAAACGAAACCTCTTAATTCTCCTGTAAATCAGTAAATTATAATAATATACCTACTAGACGTGAGGATTTTGCACCCTTCCTCTATATTTGCATTTTGATCCTATCAATTTAGTATACCAGTTAACATACACATTTTTGTTTTTGCATATTAATATTAAATACGTATTAGCATTTCGATTTTTGAAATATAACTGTGATTCTTTTAAAATAATCACGTACAATTTTTAATTTATTCCATTATTCGACTATATTTAAAAACATATTGCGCCTAGTGAAATGAGAATTATAAAAAATGTGTTGGCTTGACCTTTCGATAAAATTGCACCAGAACATTTATACGATTTGATTTAATTAATAATCACACGTACTACCATAAAAATTACAAACCGTGTTTTATGTTTAAAAAATATTAAGCGACGTGTCAAAATTGATTTAGGAGACAGTAAAATGGTTTTTACATTTCAATTTTTATTTGTGACTGCAGCATCGTCCTATCAATAATATATTTTATTAGTGTCAAACTTTAATGGATGTTTCCAATTAAATAATATTCGTGTCAGATTATCATGGGTACCGTTATTATGTATACTGGCCCGTACACTATCTATGGTATATATATATAATAATATGGTCATGGTGTATTAGTGTGCTGTATATAATTTGTATTATGTTTCACTTCATACAACTTGTGTTACGATAAAAATATATTATAAAAGTTAACATTTAGATAAAAACACGGCTTCTTGTTCACGTAACATGATCGAGTTATAATTTTACAGAAAATGATTGAAAAAAATGATCATAAATAAGAAAAAATGACAATCAATTTTTTCGAGTACCTACCTATCTATAAAATAATTCACATAATAAGTTCCGATTTTCGGTGTCAATTCTAAATAATAAATCAGTCGGAATATATAATACTATTGATAAGATAGTTTTTACTTCGAACATAATAATCTTTGTAGAATTATTTCGACCAATACATTATCAAAGTATATGTATAGGCACGAGAGATAAGTTAGCAAAAGAAAAAAAAGCTAATCCACAATTGTACTCGTGGGAACAATAGTGTATTTATAGGATGACCTCTATGCCTATAATATATATATATATATGTCTACTGCTCGAAAAGTTAGTTTCTATTCGGTGTGTGGTTATTTTTTTCCCCTCCAACAAAAGATTTATTTGTGGAAGACGTCCGCAGTAGTTTTTTCGCAATGTTTTTAATTACTATACACCTAACGTTATGTTTTAAAACTCGGAACGAGAAAATCTTCGAAAACCTCTTCCACGGCGATTCTGACACTCGCATAGGTATTGTATAATATATAAACGATTACCTATACATTATAATTACAAAAAGACGATGTATCTCCAAATAATATAATAACCGAATGCGAACTTAAAGCCGTCATAGGACATGGCCTCTGAACATGGTATACTGCAGTCATATAGATAATACAATAACATACAATAATTTCTTTGTGATATTATCTATTGTTAATTGTCTCTCGAAAACGCGAGAGCAGCAGTAATATTTATATATATTCGTGATACTTGTATTTCTTTTTGAAATTCTTTCGAAAATCTAGTTGTTACTTACGATTTTTTGATACATATACATCTGGTAGGCATAAAGTCAAATCAGGCTTTTTACTAAATCCCTAGGCAAATAGTCGAAGAATTTAGTTTTATGCAATTTTGCTATTCACCCTAGACATTTAGATTAATGCCTATTAATTTAATTATAGATGCCCAAACGTTTAACTAAATGACTATTTCAAGTCAGGCAGATAGTCAAAATGAAACGTTTTTATATTATTTTAAAAACTAAACTTTACTTACGTATCTTGCCGTCCAGATATTTGTATGAAATGTTTTTAATTTTGCGTCATTCGGTACTATTGTTTTAAAACTTAAATTATAATTATACGTATGTAATTACTAAATTATATATGATAGTACAAGTATAAATAATGAATAAAAAATGATATTATAATTTAAACTTTTCGTTAATTTTTAGTTACTTTTACACTACTACTACTACAAAAATAAATAAATATTAAATGTTCCAAGAAATGCTAACAAACCATAACATGTAACAACTAACAATAAGTAGTAACTAAAAATTAACAAACATTTGTACCTAATTATTATATAACTTTTTATTTGTTTTTTATACTCGTACTATCATACCTAATTAGTTATTTATAATATAAGTTAAAAACTTAAAAATAATAATACAGAAGGATAATGTTGTATTTTACATATTATTATTAAATTATAAATCATTTTTATTATTAGAATGGCAATAAATAATTAATAAGAAAATAAACTTAAGCTTTTAAAATAATACAAAAACAGGTAGTAAAATCGATTAAAGATTAAATTCTTTGACTATTGCCTAGGAATTTATTAAATTCCTTATTTTACTATAAGCCTACGATATATATCATGTATAGGTAGTAGGTACATAGTCGTTACTTGTTTAATGAGCATTAGTTGTTTTATAAATAGCCAAATTAAAATTATTTATTTATTACCCATTATCTCGTTGTATAGTATCTATATATATATATAATATATATATAATGTATATTGCTGATGAAATGTCATCATGTTCGTTAGTTACAGATAAAATGATTAGTATAAGTGCTGCATCAAACATATTATATTCATAGAACATTTCCTGAAATGTTTTATAATTTATAAACCTAAATCCATCATTCGAGTCAGCCAAACGTTTTTGAAAACATTAACTAATAACCGCTGGAAAAAAATTTTAATTTTTAAAAACTACGAGACAAAAATTTTGCATTCCGTCTAATCACTATTTTGCGGTTTGCAGGTGGGGACGATTTACAAATTCGCGTATGCCAATTCTTTCCGACGGGTTCCCATATTTTGAACTCTGGGCGCGTTTGCGATACCGTAATAACATTATAACATAATACAATTTATATACCTAATTATTTCACGATAATATATTATTATAACGTCACTTCTGTTTCACTATTATCGATAGGTAATAATATGTGCACATAACGTGATAAATTGGTCTATATACCGCGGCGAACGGCTGCAGCAGGACCACCATAGTCGACTAACAAACCGACTTAAACATCATATTATCAGTGCAGCCGACCGCGAATATAATATTAATGTCTGAAAAATCGCTCGTCCTCGATCATAACATTTAAGCCCGCTCGTATCGCGGACACTTGTGGTGAGCGGCGAATCAATGCACAGCTGCTCTCGACGGCTGAGCGTTATGAAAAATTATGCTTTTATTTCCATGCCGAACGCCATCGCCGCCCCTTTAGGTTAAAATAACGACACTTACAAATTATTTATCGTGCTCGTCTCGTCGATACCGTGTCCATATTATATAATATGTATGTCATACACCCTCGTTTCCGGACCGCACGTTTCAAACGAATCATTAATATTTAATAATTATTAGGCTAGGTATACCTACCTAATGTTGACCGCGCGTTTGCAGGCGTGTATAATAATATCATGGTCGAAGAGTTAGGTACGTCGAACCGACACTACCAAACGATAAAGTTGATTATTACATATATTAGCCGGTATACGGCATCACGGTCCCACAATGTAAAATCGCGATTTATAATATTATATTATTATCGTATCGCGTTTCAGTGTGTGCGTTTCAAGATTTAAATTCTAATCGAAAATATTGATGTAGGTACTACATAAAATAATAATACGCGTATTACGCGTGAGTATATATAGGTAGGTACTTTAATCATAATTTATGCCTCACGCGTGTAATAATAATAATATAATCGATTCGATTACACACACACACACACACACACACACACACACACACACACACACACCGATCTACGAGACATTTGATGTGCGCGCGATCCGCGTCTCAACTCTCAAAGCTGCAGCTGCAGTGGCTTAGAGTCGTGTCAAATGTGATATTTATTTTTTTTTAAATCGAAACGTTTTATATTTACATATATTCATATATTTGTACAACGTACTTACGTGTACCTCTGCGATATACATATTATATACACATACACGTAAAGCGGCAGCCGGACCGGTACAAACAACGTAATTACAATAATATCAATGCCGATCTACGTGCACTGCGTCGATTCAATAATACTTGAGACTTAGGACTAATATTAATCACGTTGACCTGACGGATTATTCTTAAATCTGTATTAATAACCGGCTAAACACGACGATAAGAAACGCGCAAGACATAAATACATATAATAATATATTTTAAATATTTTACTATATAGGCACTTATATATACGTTATACCATAGTATTTATAAATCAATGGTTATACATTTAAACGCGCTTCAAAAATGCGAATTATTTATTATTATATAAAATAATCGTATCATCGTATATAGGCGTGTATACTTCAACGCTAGTGGATAATAATATTACTACATATTTTATGTATATAGGTCCATATATAAATTATATAATGTAGCATTTGAAAGATTCATAAAATATAAAATATGGAGTAGGTATCTGCTATAAAATTATGAAATATTTCAGTGAAACTATTCACGAATAATTAAATTGTATTTTAGAGATATTAAGGAAACATTTTATTGCATTCATAATATAGGTGTATATTATATAGACTTATTTATGATTCTACCTTTATGTCAGATAAATCTAACCAGAAGAAAAAAATGAAAATGTAGGGACTTATCATTCACTTCGGTTATTTAAATGCATAAATAACCTATACGTTTATTCGGAAGCCATCGATTAGTTTCTTATGATATTCTGGCTTGTACCGACATTACGTAGGTATGTAATAATAACCTTAAAGAAGGTTTATAGTTAGTGTAAAAGTCTAAAAGTAAAATAGTAAAAACACATCTGTCAAGATACATGTATCTAATTTTGCGGGACGTTTAACCATCTTCTACCAAGCAATGTATAGGTTAGGTTAAGTACCTAATCGAGTAAAAAAAAGCTCAATACTTTGAGATTTTGTGATATATTTTCGACTTGACGTGTATAATACACAGTCAAATTGTATGTACTTCTATACATATATATAGCCCGCATATATAGGTAACAAAATATTAACATCGATAAGTTTTTATGCTGAGTATATAGAACTTTTTTTTTTAACCGATTTCCGTAACTCTTTGTTTATTGCCGCATAGAAATCAACAATAAAAACCAAAAATTTAATTAAATTCCTAACAAAATGTATAGTATACTGCTAGATATTTTTTCCACTGCTATATACCTACTATACCTACCCAAAAACATATCTATGATTCCTCAATTTTCCTCGAGAAAGAAAAATATCCATAGCAGCGCACGCTCTATACTTATAATAATATAATAAACGAACTACACTTTTTATACAGCGGTATCCAACCACCGAAACTAAAATTTTGAAAAATCACGATCCTTGAGAGACAATATGATATTATATTGAATACGACTGCATACTAATGCAATAATAATAATTGAAATAGTAACATTATTTCGCACACACCTGCGCGGTGGAAGAATTTCGAGGCGTACGCTATTTCGTCACAATATATATTCTTCCTCTCCAGGTAAAATACGGTTATATACATAATACATCATATTATTATTATGTGTATATTGATATTATTTTTACGATCGTACAATAATGATATTTAACGCACGAAAATCCGGTCTGGATAAACGCTCGCTCGTATACATTTGTCATTCTACGACAGCCAGAGTCCGTTATATTATTTCGCGTTTCGACCCGCCGTAGGAATAATTCTTTACACAAATATTGTGAATAATTCTTTGGAATAATTGGCCGGCATATTAATAGACCTGTTACTTTTTATAGTCGCGCGTAAAATTGATCCGAAACGTATTTAATTTATATAATAATATATGACGTGCAGTGTCTCTAAAACGTATTATTATTAGTTCCACATTCGCGTTTTAAACTACTTATTATAATATTATTATATTATATATTGTATACATGCACGTTTATATTTTTTTTGTCACATAAAAAAAAAAACGTACGATTTATCTATCATACGTTATAATAGTAAGTTATAAACGCTGCGGCGTTATAAAAATGTAAATTTTTTTTCCCTTCGACCGACTTGTTTTATTATTATTGTTCATAAGTTGTTACGAGCGTAAAAAAAAAAATCGACCTGCGAGCAATCATATAATTCGTAGGTAGTTGATGCAGCGACAAACGATATTATATCTGCAGCGTTCAATGTATTACAATATAGGTAATAATAATATTAGACACCATTGATTTTATACGATCGATAATAATTCAATATTAATTAATGTTTTGAAGCACACCACGATTCGCACATAGACACCTATATGTACCAACTGTATAATATTATGATTTATTATATAGGTAATAATATCACATTATAACATGGCGATTAATATCAAACCTTAATGTTATAACCGCGGTTGATTGGTACAATTTTTTTAAACCCAAGAATACCAAACCTTGCAAAAATGCGACCAGACGCCGATCCAGAGCGCATTGATCTCGAAGGTGGGAAGAAAGGATGCGCCCCCACCCCCCTCTGGATCCGTCCCTGAATTCAACGCGTGTTGGAAAAAAATGTTACGAAACCAAAAAGACCGGCTTCAAAGTGATATCACCGATCGCATTAAACGGAACTCGCTGCAGCACTCGTCATTTCATCGTATACCGGATATCGATTGTAAAGTGCCTATCTTACGGTCTGAGGGCTATTTCTCAGAAATATCTAAGCACGACATTTCGAAGTGAAGTGTTTCTCCACAAACACTGTAGGTACCTATATAATACGTGATACGTCTGGACGCCACGCCGGGTGTCGAGAAGTAAAAAAAAATGTATAATATATAATATCTTAGGCAAATTTCGAGCTGCAGCAGCTGTTGTGGTGTTACACGGGTAAATACGTCATACATGATATGCGGCGGCGGCTGGCCATTAGTCGAAAACTACGCGATTTCCAGTAACCGATAAAAAACGAATAAAAAAAAATATAACAATATCATATATTATAATAATATAATATATGCACACACGTTCGCGTAATACGTTTATCACCGCAGAGAGCGCAGTCGTTGCCACCGCTGTCAATGTCAATATTTGGTGTATATAATATTATATAGACGGTCTCACATATTATGCTAAGTGTACAGTAAATATGATAATTTGTTATAGCGAATTATGGAGAGCGTATACTATATTATCTACAAAAAAAACAAAGCCCATCGCGAGTATAATCTTATATAGTAGGTATACGTCTTAATATATATTTCTGTACAAAACAATTAAAATATAATGCACCCCCCCCCCTCCGCCGGTAATCATTACTTTATTGTATATGCTTGTATTATTATAATTATTATTGTTACACGATAAGTGCGCAAGACTCCAGGGATGTTTGTTTCGTATACATAGATAAACAGCCATACTATTGTTTTAAATAATATCTGCTACACCGACATAATAATATAAAGGACTGGAATAAAACCTGATCGGAACCGATTTTTTTTAACAACCATACTCAAACATATTAAGTTATATTCATTACATTTACATGCGAGCACAAGTTGATGCAACTATTCAAATCGAAACTAAATATCACTCAATAACAACTTGGGTATTATAAATAAATATTAGGGTTTAACATTTTTTTTTGGTTCAGTTTGTCAAGCTTGGTGATGTAATACAATGTTCTTCGTCTGAAATAATCCTTACGTTGATACATATGATACATAGACACGATTTTTTTATGGACAGTTTGGTCAATTAAAAATGTCGATAATACTTGATAGTTATAGTTGAAAAATAATTATTTTAGTTATTTTATTGTGTAATTAAAAAAAAATTTATCGAAGAGTCTAGAATGTAAAATAATAAAAATGTGTTGTTGTTTTATGGAGGTGATATCGCATATTCTATACACCCCCTGACTCTGTTCCTCTGCCTATGGAGTCAATATTACAATAACATCAAGGTGATTTATACGATTTTGATTTAAGCAACTGAATACTCATAATAAAATACAGACATAAATATATTATTTAATTTTTATAGACGATCCGCGGAATCTATGGTCATTGGAAGTAACAATACGTTGCTAATTTTTTTTTTACAGATTTGATACTAGATAAAATTTTTTGAAATAACGAATTATTGAATAGGTATAAGATAAAAATTTAATATACGTAGGTTAAGTAAGTTTTTTTTTTTGTGTAAGTTTACACTTTATAGGTTGACATAGTATACGTATATGTAGTAATATAAATTTAGATTATTGATTTTACTATTTCAGAATAGGACTTTATAAGGGTAGTGATATTTTAACACCTATATTATTTGCTGTCATTTTCTTAAACAATCTTAAAAAAAGTCGGAAACTATAAGAACTCATCAAAGTTCCAGTCTTGCCCTATAAATAGAAAGACTGGCCGAGTATATATAATATATATATACTCGTCTACCCATATACCACTCGGCAATCACTCACCTACGTGTATACACTGCACAATGTATATGTATATGACGTGTTAAATTAAAGTGGACGAAAAGTTCCTCGAAAGCGAATGACAAACCGAAAATTCACTCAAACAATATAAGGGTTGTACGCGAAACTGCAGTAGTTGTAATTTCCGGGCGTTCTGTTGTTGCGTGTACATAATATAATTGGCAAGTGTATTGTATGGGGACAGGATACGAAGAAAAGCGTTTTCGTCTGTTTTTATGTTTCGTCTTTCGTCTTTTATCTCTTCCGGTGAAACGAAAATGCAGCAGCACACCACTTCAATATACACGCCATGTCGCGATCAGGGGCGAGGACACTGAGCCGGCGACTTAATATTGGCCGGGAAGGAAACGCGCGCCTTTATTATATGATTTTATGTATATACACGTCGGTTCGGATCGTGATATTATGACTCTATTGTATTTATAGACAGGACGAGTCGGAAATTTATGCTGACAATTTTTTCGCAATACATTTCAATAAGCCGCGGTGCATACAAAGTGTTCATTATAGAAACGTAACGGGCGGGGGGGAAAAAAAGACAAAATCTCATTTATATATAATACGCCCCGACGGGGGTATATAGAGAATATCACGAAAAAGAAATTCGCTTATTTTTTCTCCGTCAAAATATTAGTTGCGGAAGAAAAAATATAATATAAATAAAGAGAAAATACAAAACGGCGGCGGCATCGTGCTCGCACACACACGGACACAAGCGCCAACACGCACACACTCACACGCACACGCCGCCGAACATAATATTTGTATTGTTGAATTATTCAGGCTTTCTAATGAAGACATTAAAAGCTCACTATACAATAATATATACGCCCCGCCCCGTTGCAGCGGGCCATATCTGGCGCGTTAACCTTATCCGGGAAAACATAAAATGTACGATTTTCTTTTCCCGGCACCACCAAAGTTAATGAGTTTTTTTCCTCTCGCGTAACTGGTGTTCTCGTAATTATTATGTCGTTAAACGTTTTGGCTTATTTTCTCGTTTGCCCGGGAAATTATGTTTTTCGGCCGTCGCGTGCTCGCAACCATTATATTTTGTACGTACAACAACGAATCCGGTGTCCGACCGATATCGCGGTCGACCCATTATTCTTCGTCTCCACGCCGCTATAAATTACTATTATTATTGGCCGGCCACACTGCGCCCGCGGAGTCGAGATTGCAGAGGTCCGGGGCTTAGGGTGTGGTGAACGCGCGGCGATGCAGGAGTATCTGCACACGCACAATTGACTGCACATAATACAAATTACATGGGAGCAATAAAGGTCTCTCGATTTTTATTTAATACCCTCTAAAACAACACGTCCGTCTCCGTGGTATATATGTGCGCGCCGCGTATATATATATATGTATATATTTTGACCATTGATTTTTTCCCATTATTTTCCCTATTTTTTTGTATTTATTTATTATTTTTTTTTGGCCTCAGTCCATAATGCCGCGCGATCGCGAACACATAAATAATACACCGGACGGCCGACGCACTATCCATCCCCGAAGTGTGCGATAATAAATAATAATATGTTTCGCATCTTCAAATAATATGTAAAAATATTCAAACTAGATTCGGCGCGCACCGTAATCGCGACATCGCGCGAAACACACATTTGCATGTAATCTGCGTGAATTATATACACGCGTACAAAGCACCTACCGCCGCGCCGCCGATACGGCCACCGACAGGAGGAAAAAAAAATTGCAAACACACATTTACCTATACACCTATATTATATTATATGAGAACGCATATACAGGTATAGGTGGTATACGGTATTCGGTCACATATAAATACATAAGTTTCGAGAGTTTTTTTCCTTCTCTTCGAAATGCAATACGACTATAATAATATTATTATATAGACGCTGCTGCAGGTATAGGATATATATTGGTAGGTACGCGCGTTATATATATTTCACGCAACAAACGGATCTCTACGGTTTTTATTTCTTATTTTATTGTGATGCTAAATTTTAATGTTTTTTTTCCCGTATATATTAAAACTAACGCGCGGCGTGCCCGCTTCTAACGTTTAGGATTAAGTACTGTGCGGGGAAAAGAACTGGCCAACGTTGTATTGGTATGTAGGTACAGCCGTATAGGTACCAGCTATTATATGTTCCGAAATCTGATGAAATTTTTACACCTATTGTGTGCGCGATGATATAGCGCACGGTTACTATGTGTATGGTATTAAATTTTAAAAATAGCCAAACTTTTTCCATTTCACGTCGTACACGGCACGTCATATATAGGTTATTACAATAGGACATAGATAGAGGTACCTTCTTTGTGCGTACATATAGTTTATTATTACGTCTATTATATTTTATACGCTTTCATCGTGGCCGTTTAAACCGGTACCTTATATGTGTATATATACGTTGACCGCGCGATATCGTATATACTCGGATTGAATATTATACCTATATATATAGACCGCATAACAGCTGTATATTTACGAGGAAACTATAATACGCACGTGTTACTATACGGTGTACGAAAAATTATAACAAGTTTATGAATTTGAAAGCGACTCGGGTGTATAGTATACAGCCGCGCGAGTTTTGTCGGATTATAATTTTTTATGATATAAAATATATATACATATCGCATAACATAATAATATATAAACTTGAGTATAATATATAATAATAATATTAATATATTATATATAAAAACATCGTACACAGTTTATGTATGTATCATCGAACGGACAAAAATGCGTTTATATAGCTGATATACATCGCGTAGGTACCATGCCTGTAATATTATTATACGCAGACACTCGATGCAGTCTCCGTACAATAGCTGTGCATAAATCGTGTATTAAACTAGTATAATATGTACAGGGTGATTTTTCGAACGCTTTTGCTTCGTCTTACACGCGCTTAAAGACAACCGGCTATTTTGTAACCTTTGAATTTTTCGTGGAACGCATAAGGACCTTCTATAGTGATAGTACGAACTCTTCTATATAAGTATAACTTTGTTTTACTCAAAGCCGTACTCGCTCGTGTCCTGTTTCTATGACATGCAAATCGTTAATCGGGGCAGGATTTCGTTTAAAAATGCTATGTACGAAATCGACGTTTGAACGAGTAGTTTCTGATAAAAATAAATTATATTATTACAGTATCACCTAACTAAATATTACTGACGGACGACTGTTTTATGTTCTATATTTCAATATTTGTACACGTTTAACCACTAACCATACACTAAACCTACAACAATATAATTATAATATATTTATATTCAATTAGGTATTTATAGTTCATAAAGTGGAATAGCTCGCTGCAGCAACTATTTGTAATGGAATTTCGATTTCAATACATGGTCGCATACTCGCATAGACATATTCAATAACAAATCGATTGAATAGTTCAACAGTTTTGTAAAAAAAAAAAGGTAGATACCACCATTGTACTATTATGGCTCGAAAAAAGTCTGCAGTATCGCGTTCACAGCACATTCGTGTAAAAATCCTATAGCACTTAAGTATGAAAACTCGCAAAAATTGAAATGAACACCTGTCGTTTTAACCTATGCACGGTTTGAAAATTCCTTAAACCATGATCTCAAATCTCAATAAAAAGTTTCAAACACACAATCTAAAAAACGGGACTAGCGTTCATAACACGATTACCCTGTATAGTATAGTATATATATTTACGATATAATGTATAATACATTCCGCTTATAAATAATAACGTATGCGACTGTATATACACGTCGTTATAAAAGTCATCCGATAACGTTTCGCGGATATATTTTACGAGCTGCAGACCCATAGGTTTTCGGTGTGTACCTGTAAGCCGCGAGGTGATTATATATGGTCGCTGTAACATGTACTGGGCGTACACCGGACAAGTATAGGTGTATATATGCGTATACGAGTGAATATTTTGCTCTTAGGCGCAATAATGCAATATTACAATATAGTTATAACGAAACGGATTCGGAAAGGTCGCGAAGGCACTGAATATTATACGAAAACAACTCCTCTGACGGAGAAGTACACGTCGTGCTTTGATCCGCGAGGCGTATACAGGATATACAATAGGTATATATTTTTTATTTTTTTTTTCATGGTAGGTGGTTAGAACACCCGGCTAAATAACCTTTCGTATAAAACTTTTACATGTACAGATAATATAATATAGGTACACGATGATTCTCTGAACAATCGTCATATCGAAAAGTAATAACACGGCGTTTGTTTTTACATAATTTGTAATCATTAAAAACGAAATTTTAGGAAAAAGTTATCTTTTACTATTTATTTAAAAAAAATGTTTCCTAATTTCGAATGATGACATCATAATTTCATATTCCGAAACAGAATATTTTTCTGACAATTTGAATATATTATGTATATTATTATTATAATATATAGGTATCAAAATTGAATTTTGAACGATAAGTTAATTTTAGTCCACTATTTATATACACCGCTCAACACTAGAATTGTATATGAAACTTAAAATATATGCTGTTATTAAAATCGAGTAAAAGATTTAAAAAATGATAAAAAAAACATAATAAAAGGTTATTTTCAAAAACTTTGTATTCTTAGAGATAATGTGTAGCCGTGCAGGTATATATATTTACTGGTAAACGAATCACTGTGTAATGTGTATACCTATTTTATTTCAATATTTGTATTTTAAACGGTTTTGTTGTATATTTAGGTGTGATATTGATATAATATAATATAATGTGTTTTATGTGATATTGATATTTGATAGTTACATCGCATGCATAACTTGGAAACAATTTTATTAAAATGTATAGGCGAGGGGGGTTGGTTTGTGCCCTCAAAGTGCCCCATAAGTACGCCATGGCACAGGCACTATTTGGTTTTTTATTTTTATTTTCGTTCTCACTGGTTTCATATTTATTATTTTTATTAATATAAAACCACGCGATAGATTGAAATACACCAATCGTCGTAGTTTCATTCAATTTGTTCAACGCACCGCGCACCAGCCGGCGACTCATTAACCAGGAGCGTTTTTAAATTAATTTTTCGCGCTCGTGAGTGCTGCAGTAGTATATTATAATAAGGTACTACGCGTAGGTAGGTAGGCATATAGCTAATATTAGGTTCAAACCGACCATACCTATGTATTTTATTATAACCGTGACAGCGCTGCAGAATGCGTGTGTCCCCGCAGTATGTGAGCAGGTATTGAAACGGCGGTGACAAAAGAACATAATATTATGCGATCCGAGATACGCACAACATAAGAGCTGAACAAACGGCGACGTTGACCTTTCGGCGATCCCGCACGCCAACGAAAAAGAGTGAAAAGAAATGAGGAAAAAACCTACTATAGAACGATTCGAGACGTTTTGTGGGCGCGTTTATGCGTATAATTATTATTTATCACATAGATCGGTACAGGAAGAAAAAAAACGAGAGAGAGAGAGAGAAAATAACGAGTCTCGTCTATGTGGCACGACGCGACGATATACCATTAACAATATAATCCATCACGCGTGGTATTTTTTATGTTTTTTTTATATATATTATATTTCCTCTGTCTATATTTTTTCTCATATATCGCGGTGCGTATATACCTATACTCGCGGAGGATGTGACTGCAGCCGACTATTATATCATTTTTTTTTTTTATTATTATTTTTTATCATTATTTATTCGTTCAAGTCTACAGTAACAACTAAAAAAAAAAACTCGACGACTACAAATAATAAGCAATAATCATCATTATCATAATTACGGTTGCGCGCGGACGAGATGCGTAATGGTGCGGTTTACGAGATCAATAATAGGCACTAAAATATGACGGTATTGTGATTTTCTCGCGTAAGGGTGTTTATAATATTATAGATACCGTTTATTATAACGGTGGCTGAAATATTTTATGCATTTATTTCGTGAAACGTTAAACAATCGCCGGTCGCGGTCGCGGGATAATTGTTGCAGCAACATGTTGATATAACTATTTGCGGAGATTATATTTTACGCGGGTACAGGACGGGAACAGTAAACACGATTTTTTTTCCCCCCGATACCTTTTTCGTTTTATAAAAAGAAAATACAGTATCCAGAGAAATGAGTTGAGAGTATTTACCGCTTTGGTGGTGCGTAAACAATTTTTTTCGAGAGAAGGACATTTTACCTCAAATAATTAATAAATTGGCTAAAATATATGAGATTATTCTGTATCAGTGCCATGTAATATCTATCGTAGTCGTCGATATAGTAATGTGTAAATGCTAATAATAATTATTGTTCAAAGGTTAATTTGATATAATTTCAAAAAATAATTACTATAGAACGTGTAACGTTTTATTTACATATCTCCACCGCTCTTTACGGTCTTACCTAGGTGGGCGGGTTGGGTTGGTGACATAGAACATAGCATGGCCCCATTTTGAAAAAATATCTACAATTTACAAAAAACTGTATGACGATTATGGATACCTATACTAAGCGTTGTTTTAGAACCAACCAGTCACAAAAATATTAATTTAAGTCTCTTATCCGATGGATGGATTACTAACCGAATAATTTTCTACTTTTTGTCCAAAATAATATAGTATAAACTATAAATAGAAAATGTTTGAACTATGAAAACAATAAACCGGTAGATATAGTATTATATTGTACAACTGCAGCATTTTATATGGTTGCACAAAATAGTCTGCAGTTACTCGATAGTTATTAATTATATTTTGTGGCAAAATGTGTAATCGGAATGCACATACCTACATTAAAATAGTCGACTTCGCAGCAGACTCTTTTACATCGATAGTAACCTATAGGCTATAATATTACACTATAACGTAGGACGTACACATACAAAACGGCAAAATTACTGTGGTTAATATTTTAGACGATCGAAAAATGTGTATTTGAATAAAACACTTAATAACGCTCGAGGCTGTAAATAATAAATATATACACGTAGATGTATATCGTGTAGCTGTAGATGATCTGTAAAAATAAGATTGTGTATACACGTTTATACTTGACAAGACGAGTTAACACACGAATTAAAGCGAATTCCGTGCATAAATATAATATTGTAGCTGCAACTGAGGCGTCTATACAATGCTGGATTTCATATATTAAAGTAATAATAAACTATTAACTAACATAACACTATAATGAGCAGTAATGAAGTCCGAAAACACGGTCGTCAAATCAATAATATTCTCTTCACGAATTTATATTTATTTTAATTAGCAATAACACTGCAGTGCCGCAGTGGTGAGTGATAGTAAATTTGTCACGATTAAAATAATATGTAAATTAATGATGTTAACTTCACTAAACACGCACGTGTTTGAATTTCAAAAATACTGCAGCTTTATTTCGCAGTGATCCGTGCCAAATAATTTCGTGTCAAAAAGGTTAAAGACTTTACTATATACGTAAAGGAGAACCAGATAATATACTAATTAGTACAAATTATAAATTTAAACTTTATATATCTTGGTAGGTTTAATACCTAAACATTATGTACCTACCTATATATATATATTACATTTTGTTTTTATAAAATATTTATCATATTTTTTGTTGGTTTGAATATGGATTCAAATCAACAATAACTAATGAGCATCAATATACATTATACATATACATATCGTAACATATTCTAAACGAATTAGTAAGACGTATTATGCATTTATACCTATACCCTGATACGAAAAATCAAATCAATACAACCAAGTTGACTACGACAAATATTGGTAAAATCAGAACCAAAGTTTAAAAGAACAATATTCACAAATGGTCTAAAGAGATTATCAGAATCGGGCATAGGTACTAAACAGTATAAGTATACTTATCCATGGCTATCTACGGTTTAATGTCCTACATGCGGAATCCAAGTACCAATCAAACATTTATTGTATAGAATACTACACCATTACAACAGAATGTTTCTATACGATACGCAAAAGGAAAGAAAATAGCAACATATCCAACCAACTACCAACTATATGAAATCCCGCAGCGACCTCAACTCGAACGAACCAATAAAATAATACATTTTCTAAAACGGACGCAATTCCTTTCGCCCAAAAACGACTTTCCTCTTTTCGATCGAATATGATAAAGTAGTTTCTTCTGTAAATCGCCTAAAAATATTTGCATTCTTTCGTCCGCCGCTGTTTCACGTTCGACAATTTCGGAAGTATTGAATTCAGAATTAGTTTAATAAAGTCATTTAGCATTACGCAAAGAGTTTTGAACATCATTTGTTTTAAATAATTATTATGGTCTTATTGAATGGAGATGTTCTAAAGTTGTTCGTTTTCATGCTGTGGTATTAATCGCGTACAACGTTTCAAGTGTATAAACGTCCAAATTAATTTAGATAACGTGAATAATTAATGTAAATACCTAAAAAATTATAATCATTTGTGGTGATGTTTTAGATCAAGTAAAAACACTCAGACCTATCTATACGATGGAAGTTAAAAACCAATGTAGGTACCTATATATTATATAATATGAATTATATATTATCTTCAGGACACACGCATATTGTTATTATTTATTATTCACAGCGATTAAATTAACACAGCACACGTGTACCTATAAAATATGTGCAGTACGACGGCGATACTCTTCGCCATGTAAATTACCAGCATTATATTATTATATATACCTATTAACGCACAGATAATAATAACATAGGTACCTATAATAATAAGTAATAACGAATAAAATCGTGATGGTGCTATAATATACGTATGTGAGCGTACACACGAAACGGTTATTATTTTACGATACTTTGCGCTGATACATATATGGGTATCGTACCAATGTGTGGAAAGGTGTTGAGATGATTCCGTTTATGCGTTTTTGTGAAGATACGATTTTCTGGTTTGTTTTGAGCGAACGAGAGAGTCACGCCACGCCAACGGCACCGATTATACATTAATATTGTATCCCAAAAACCAAAACGGTCAAAACCACCGAGTGTGCACTATGTCTATAATAATAAAATGTGTGAACAGTGTTCAAAAGCTCCACTTGTTTGCTGTGTAAAAATTAGAACTTATCTCAAAATTCCTCGCACGCACGCCGAATTCATTAATCAGCTGTTGCGGTCGGCTTAAAAATGTATTTGTTTCGCTATTGCACCGTACCTCGTTTTACACATTTGTACATTATTTATAACCTATGTTATAATAATTCGGAGTTTGAATAGATTCACGAAAATCTAACATTTTAAGCAGTTTTGTTCTGAAAAATATGAGCAAGTATAATATTATTGCTGTTATATTATTATAAGTTATTAGTTATCACCATTATAAAGCGAAACGTTTCCGATATAGGCCCACGAATTGAAACACAGAGTAAATATATATATACAATGCGTCCCTTGGGAAAGTGACCAGCGTTATATTATGATGGTACACCTAAAAAAAATTTTTTAATGGGAGGGAGGGGTTAGCTTTTTACTTTTTTAGTTATGAGCAATTCGAATTTTTTTATCAAAATCTACAGGACCTACCGCATATTAGTTGATGTACCTATCTTCAAAAATGTTCAACTTTTTACTGTATTTTTTTTAAAATTTTGAATCTATTTCATTGTGCTATTAACTAACATTACACAATGACCCAATAAAACCTGAAATGTATAAATCATTAAAAGAAGGAAAAAGAAGTTTTCAAAAATTAGAATTTTTGAGAGGAAATTGAGTATAATTCCAAATAACCCCGTATTTACTATACGTAATTAACTACCGTTATATTTGTATTATTATTACAGTATAACACTTCGAATAACTTAAAAAATTATGTTTTTCATAATTATCACCTTTTTTGAGTAGGTACATGCATTATCTAAGCATTCTAAGTTGTATGGTCACTTCCTCACGGTACACATTGTCAATTACATATAGGTACAAGCTGCAAGTGCAACGATTGGGGAACCAAATGCACCATGTGAGTGCCAGAGTACATGCGTGGAATTTAAAATAATTATTCTATTATATAGCCAGTGTCGATTGTTGTTCCGCAAAGTAATATTTGTAATAATACAAACAGTTAATCTATTAGAGATAAATCAGTCGTTTAGTTGGAATGTATATAGTATATATACAGTTGCTGTATATATTACGAATAAAGTTTATATCGGCCATCATTGCAGTCAAATATCTGATAATGGAATAGAAATATAGAATTGTTTTAATACACCCTATATACATGTATATATAAATATATTACAAAGAATAATTTGCTTTGTTTTATAAAATAAAATGATGTCTGTTGATCACTGCAAATGTCGAGTATTATAATTGCGATCACAATTGATGTCTATTTCGTCGGTTATTTAAATTATGATAATAAAAACTCTCGAACAACAATAGGTAATTTGCTTTTAATTATTATCAAACTTAAGTTTATTTCGACAAAAGCCGTATTTCCTTGTCATCTCCGTCGGCTGCATATATTATATATACATGATAATTTATAATATTGGCGCCGTAGATGACAACGTGTCAACAATCTCAACATAGTTTTCGAAATGCAATTCCAATTCGATAACAATTATTTAAAATTCATTTTTACCATAATAATATAGTATATCCGGTATTTTGTCATATCAAGCAAAATATTATCCATACACATATCACAAGTACCCAAATTGAAAAGAGAAAAAACAAGAGCTTGAAATTCTATAATCGGTCATCTACTTTCAATTATTGTATACCATAAAATATATAACGGCCACCTAGTATTATATTTTTTAATATTTTTATACCTACGTCATATATATATATTTATTATTATTATTATTATTATAAGGTAGGTATACGTATTGAGATCTAAACACTTAACACCTAATACCTAACATAACACACTTAACAAACCGATAGCAACATATAATAGCAACCGCTGAGCAATGGACACAGGCGTGTGTTATAATGGTATTTTCTATTTATTCCATTATTATATAATATAATATAATTTTATAAATACATTTTTATCAATATAAAGTACTTATATTTGTTAGAAGTTATTGAATAATTTTATGATGATCAATATAGGATAATAAACATATTTTATAAAATGTATTCTCATCTAATCTTTTTTCTTTACTTTTTTAATAAAAGGCAAGTACACGGCGACATCAAGAAAAAGGGTAATTTTAAACAGCTATTTTTATCACAAGATCTCTATTTATACGAAGTAGTAAATATTTTATAGTGTGTTTTTAAATTAACATTTAGTGTAGACTAATACAAAATCAATGTTAAATGAACGAAAAATTCAATATTATATACATATATTTGATAGTCGAATTATTCTTTATGCACTTGGAATGAAAAAGGATAAACTTTAACTTTTAAATTACATTCAAAATATTTTATAAAAGTCAATTATAATAATAAAATATCATTTACGTGTAATCATGTATGTCCATATAATTGATAGAAAGTTATCATAATATGTCAAATGCAGGATATGATAATATTGATAATGATATTTTCTTTAGTTATATTTGAGTGATATATTTTGGTGAATATAATATATTATAATTATACATAATAGTATGTTGTTTTTTCAAGTGATTATTCTTTTTAACCAATAAATTGAAATACTATTAATTCGGGTCATATTATCCCGCAAAAAGTCCCAGAAATCAAAATTTCATATTTTGAATGAATATAAATTAATTAAATAAATATATACATTAACGATATAAAATCATCATGACAATATGGTGACAAAAGTTGGTAGTAAATTGTATTTAATGATGGTGGTGGTGGATCAGTAGCGTTATGTTGCAAATCTGGCGACGATATTATTATAACTATATTATTTTTTTTTTTTTTTTTTTACACAAAATAAAAAATCGTCAATTTATGCGCTAATGGCATATAATTGTTGCAGTGGAGAGAAGAGTGACGATTTGTTTAAATTTTGAGTAATCGCCGTTTGTTAAACGAAAAAAAACACGAGCTGAGACCATCACGCCGTTATGTTAATAATAATATTATTAATACATTTTCATTTTGAGTATCTAACGGAAAAAAGGTAAAACGTATAATTTTGTTTCTATACCTAGTAGAAACCGTTCAGTGAATGAACGAAAGAACAAATTCTTGTGCATTATTTATTACACGTCACGCAACTAACCGCGATGATCAGGAACTCGTGTTACCAAAATTATTTTGAATTTGTATCGTCATTAAATACGGTTTTTATGATATTCGTTCGCTTATATCATTATTATTATTATTAAGTACCTATGGTATTTTTTCTTCTCCTTCTTCTACACGGAATGAAAAATCGCCGGTTTCCACAAATATACAGCATGATAAAATATTGTCACCGCTGCAGTGAAAACGGGTCCGGCGGTGATGATTTGTTTAAATTTTGAGTAATCGCCGTTGCAAAACACTGCAGCTAGGAGAAGCGTATTATAGTAGACCTGAAGACGCGCGGCGGTCGTTACGTTAATGCCATTAATATATTTTCATTTGAGTACCACCGTAAAGGTAAGACTTATTATTACTATTATTTTTTTCCGTAGTTAGAAACCCGCTGACGAACGGAACAAATCGCAGGGCATTTATTACACGTCACCACAACCCCGTCCGATGGCTGGTATAGAATATAAACGCGAACTGCAGATAGGATACCATAGTCGTACGAGAGTTCCGGTTTCTGTTCGCTCAGTGCACGAAAACAAAAAAAATGCCCTCTCCGCAGTGCGTAACGGATCTTCTATTATTATAATTTACCAACTGATTCACCGAGCGTGCTCATCCCCCTTTTGTCATTTTAATAATGCATTTATTCCAACTCTGATTATTGTGATTTTTAAGTACACTTAAGAGTTAAGTCCGTAACATTTTTAAATAGGTAGATACTTATAGATGTTTCATACAATTTAAGGATTTTATGCCAAGACCGTCCATTGTTGTTGTTGATATATTATTTTGTTAATCAAACGATTCTTCGAAAAATGATTAAGCATATAAAACGAAATTCAAACGAGCTGATTTTGAGTTGGTAAAATTTTTATTATGCAGGTACTGAGAATAACAATAATCCTTGATAAAGGTCCTAAATAACATACAGTTGGGGAAGCAAATAAACAAAACGCGGTGTGGTGGAAACAATTTGTACCTTCCAATTCAGGGTATATAGATATAGTTTTATATTTCACTTTTTTTAATAAATTCATTTTGTTACTGAAATACACTATAGGTACGCTGGTATTATATAGCTAACTGTATGCATTAGTAAGTACAATTTCTACTATAATATTACCAAATATATTTAAATATACTTCACTTATAGGAAAACGTATACGAAATATCGGGAAAATTAAAAACACATATAAGCTGATAATAGTATCCATCCCGACTCTACGTAGGGGGGGGGCGTCTAACCATCAGTACGACAGGTGTTAACAGCGCCCCCGGTGCTAATTTGTTTTGCCAAAAGATGGAATATATTTTAGTCATTCAATAAATTATTCTCGGATAAATTTTACAAATTATACAATTTTAATAAACGTATATTAGTTAGGAACTTTAGAAAATTTTGAAATGTATTATCAGTCTCATATCTTCTATTCTTTTTAATAACTCAGAAAATAATTGTTTGACTTTCAAATAAACCCTATAATGGCTAACTAATTCCAGTAAAGAAGGTGGTTCTCGTTTGAAACAAAAATAAGTTTGTATTACCACAGGTTAATCCTTTAAATGGTATAAAAATTAAGTATTTGAAAATATGATCCTTGAGTATTAAAAGTTCTAAAAAATAGAATTTGAATAACTTTGTTATTAAAGGATAAAATAAGAGCAAGCGTGCTTGGTGAATCACCCTATACACCCGAGTTGCACTTCTCGTTTAAAAGTCTTACTAGAACTACTGTTGCGCGTACATAAAGCCAAACAAAGGAAATTACACCACCCCTATAAATGGGTAATATGGCTTACCTATAATTAACAAAACAGACCAAATAAACACTTTTAATATTGGAAAAAATAACAGTGGAAATTATCTAGGTATCTGGAATATTAAATAAGTATATTACATAAAATAGGAATACGTATATTTTCATTATATTGGATAGGTAATTATATAATACTGAAGTTCAATATAACAGAACCATTTTATTTCGAATTATTGAAAGTTCACGTTATGTTTATGTACGCATTATCGTTTAAATTTGATATATTATATGAATCAAGTTATCAAACAATTGTATATAATTACGATGAATTTTCATTGAAATTAAAATGAGTTAGGTTGGGTTACATGCACAACATTCGATATCAAATATCTGCAGTATTAATACAGGTAATAATAATATAGATAATGTCCCTCAGGAATTCTTCAAGTTATGTGGTAAAACTGCGCGTGCATAGAACTTAATAGTACCTATATACTATTATTGTCATTGTTTCCGCACTCTAAATTAGTGAATTCTCGTGGGACGATCGTGCGGTGCGGTGCAGGATACAATGCAGGAACAACACATTTTATCTGATTCCTCGCTGGAAATATGTAGATTGTTTACTCTAATTCCTGCGATAAAACATCTATAATATAATGTCAAACTATAAATAGTAACACTAAGATGACAAGTACTTAATATTTCAATTTTCGAATACACGTCGTACAGGTACCGATACGAGTTTATACCGACACGTCACACATATACGTCCTAACAATATATTATATTGTGGATTTTCTCTAGAAATATATTACAATATTATTATTCGATTGACATCCGATTAATCGACAAAAAAATGACGGTAATATATTGTCTGTTCAAAGTCAACAACCTGCAGGTGTTGTTGAAAACCGACCGCAATGTTGTTTTCATGAATTTACCGCGGTTAGAAGCTGCTATAGGTATATAGTGAGGCAATGAATCTAAGCCGAGAGGGAACATGGAAACCACAGCGGTCAGTCGGCATGAAAAACTATTTGTTTAACATTGTTTAATTAATGCCGCAGGAGCTTAAACGAAAAACTCGTTTGTCACTCCGAACCGTTCGTTCTGAATGTATCACTTATATATATATAAATCGGTTCTCAGAAAATAATATTTAAAATTGGTGCTACGTTTGGGGTACGTGAAATAAAAGTTACGGTGTTAATTTCGAATCCAGGAAAACAGCTGGAGTAAAAAGATCTATAGTACGTGAAAAAATGTCACGGAAAAAAATCCACCTCAAATAAATAAGCTATAAAAAAATACGAACCAGTTTTTCTATAAAAATAAATTATTTATAACTCTATATAGTTATTGAGTCATATGGTATGTTTAATATTATTTCGATGTATTTTACAGGAACCTAAAAGTTATATAAATCATAAATAAATGGAATAATTTTCTCTAGCCGGTATATTGACATATTGTTATAATAATATATTACACCTACACTTGAACGTACATTTACGTAAAACACTAGAACTTTAACTTTTTCACTTGTGATTGATTTAGTTTATTAACATTGTAATATTATTAAGTCTTGAGAGTTTGACTTACAATAATAATTGTGCAATTGTGAATACTGTCATACTCATATCCATAATTCATAATATATAACTTACTGTATTACGGTAACACATCTGATAATGGGACATTGTACACCTATAATAATATTATCCATCTCCATCTGTGCTACTCTTTTATCGTTTGTTATAATTGAATAGATATACATTTTATTACAAAAGGTTTGTACATATAATATTATTATGCATCGATACGGCGTTGTCTCAAGGCTTAAAACGTCCTATAGATATTCGAGGAATTTTTGTATTTTGAACACGCTGTATTCGCACCCTATCCAATTTTATACCATTATACGAGCGGCCGTCTGTCACAATAATAAAATAATAATGCTGCGGATCTAGAACGTCTGCTATTTATATATACCTACAACTTTAGACAAATAATACGGTGCGACGATAATGCACAATAATATAGTATTTAATGATTTAATGATTTAATGATAATCAAAGCGGGGTTTCATCAATGTTTGTTCTTATCGTTACTAAAATATGAAATAATAATCACTGCTACAATTTTTTTTTTATAACTGATTTTCGTAACACTGTTTATTGCCGTGGAGACGTAGGTATATCAACAATAAAAAAAAGAATCAAATTAAATTCCTAACAAAATGTGTGCTACTAGATATTTTTCCATCGCAACAATATACCCAAAAACAAATCTATATATTATGATTCTTCAGTTTTCCTTGCAGAGAAAAAATATCTAGTAGCATGCTACTTATAATATATGTATACACAAAAACACTTGTTGGGCCTGTTTTCTAATAATTTTGTACTCAATACGTTTTAATTTTTAGAGTATCTACCGTTTAATAATGTTGGAAACACATTTTCAGCCCCGGTCATTGCCACCATCCTTTGACCCCCTCCACTGCCACTGGTATAAATCATACGATTAATAAATATGCTCATAGCCCTAATATTATGTCTTCTATATTATATTATTTAAATGCAAAAAGCGATTGGATGAGAAGATGGGTTTAAAAACAAAAGCTGAAAAAAAAAATCATTGTATAAACGTCATTGATTCACCGCATTGCCGCCGCATCTGTTTATGTATTCATGTCCATAAGCTTGTGTTTATTACGACCGTTTGACAAAGGCCAAAACTTTCAAAATCCAATTCGTTGCCACGTGTGTGCCGTCCCGTCAAGACCCAAATGCAAATGAGCTCGGAACCGGAGCATTTGAAGGGTATTATTTTTTTCCTCCGGTCCGGTAGCTGATGTCTTATTTACTGTATAAATATATAGGTACCTGTCGTCGGACTTAACAGTTTTATCTGCTGCTGGATTGTTTCGTTCTATTTTTTTTTTTCGAAAAGCTGCAAAGTGTTTTCAATTCTCCTCTTAAAATGCGTTCGAATAAACAAAAGAAAATATATATAAGACCTACTTTTCTCAAAACAATAATATTACAGTATTGTCGTTGCTAAAATGTTCATTGTATATATACCTATGTTATTTACGTATACACTAGAAAACCACAACGAGTTTAAGTATCTACTTTGATAAAATTAAAACTTTTGAAATATTTAATTTTAATCTTTTGTTTTCGATTTTTTAAAAAAAAGTACGCTATCGCCATCGCTAGCGAGTTATATATACCTAAGTGAAAATTTAACAATACCTTGGTTTTCCTTTTGCACATTTATAGTGCCCTTGTACCAGTTTATAACGGTTGAATAAATATATACTGTGTAGACATCAAACATTATTTTCGATAAGTTGCCAATATTGTTTTGTTTGAATTTGTTTTAAGGATTTTATTTTTTATTATTTTAACAAACTATTTTGAAATAAATTATAATTTTTAATATAATTTTTATTCTTTTTTATGATATCATAATAAAATTATTTCAATATTTTATTATTATGTAATATTAAGAAAATATAGCTGCAGTATATAATATTATATAGGTGTATAATTTTTAACTTTAAATTAAAATGCTTTTTTTTAACTGCCACACGTCTCAGAGATTTTATAAGCTAACCCTGACTAATAATCCTATAAACAAAAGTTTGTTTTAAACTCTACTCAATACTCATATATCTATACAGGTAATTAATATAATTAATTATTGCATTAATATACTTTGGGCGCGTTTTAAATCAATGTTAATACCAAATGGATGACAAATTAAATTATAATTTGAAGATAATTTCATTTAAAACCTATTAATATTTAATTGTATTATCATTATTGTAGTCATATACCTACCGGTTCTATACTGCGATGATCTCGCGTAATAATAATAATTAGAATACTAAAGTTTAGGCTATATATTAATATGTAAATATTATATTATAACTTATGGGTTTATAATATGATCGTGCTAGTTTTGCTTATTAACATATTCCGTGAGTCATCTTATAAAAGACAAAATATAAGCAGTTTTCTCGACGTTAAGTCATATCATTATATAGCGAATATCCTATGCCTATAGTTGTAGCAGACGTAAATAATTATTGTAGACTGCAAGTTAACAAGTGGCTTAAAGTATAATTTATAAAAACATTTTATTATATGGGCTATAGTGATTTTGATATCATAGTGTACAAACGACGTTTATATAGGGTGTTTTTTAAACATGCTTACCCCCATTTTTCCTTTAAATAGTACCTAAAAAATTCCAAAAGTCAGAATTTGAATGTATTTATAATTTAAGGAAATAAATGGGGCTAGCATGTTAAAAAATCACCCTGTATACTGAGTTAATGTCTTTATAATAATATAATATGATTCACTCGTTTAAACTCAAAATCTATACATGTATAGGTATACAGTCACAAACGGATAGGAATTAAATGCCATTAACGGTGACCATTGAAAAGTTTCAGCTTCGTGTATATTATATCATTGTATACACTCGACGAAAGTCGAAAACCAAAAGCAGCATACATGACCCGGGGGCTCAGAAATAATTGTTTAACCCCGCTGGAATTAACGACGGCGGTATTATGTATCTGCGGCAGTATTGAAATTCAAAACGTGTAAAACTTTTACGGGCTTGTTTTGACGCATAATGCATACTTAAAAAGTTTTTAGGCTTATATGAGACTTATACACACCGACAATAACTGTGGGTTCTATTATTCCGTGTTTTCCAAATTAACATATTTATAATAATATTTAACACGCTTATATATGTATATAATATGTATAGTGTATACAGTAAAAAATACATTATTTTAATTATTGCTGTCGACTTTATGAACATAATATTGTTTAATATTATATTATATAGGTACCTAGGTAGGTTGTAAGGTATAACAATATATATTTTACGAAACTGTAATTTAAATTTTGGTTGATATTTTGAATTTGTTTCATTTGACATCCCGCGGGCAACAGGATAAGAATTTCGTTCTTAGAAAACGCTGCAAATATACAATGTCGGTGAATACAATTCCAACGAATAAACATTAAAAATAATTAGAATTACACATAAATATATAATATATGAAACTATTCATAATAATTTACCTCAAACAATTTTCTCAGACCACTTATTAGTTCACGTATATTGCATCATAAAGTATGAAATGCAAATATATACATATTAATGAAATAATATTATGTTTTTCAAATCATTTTTCCAACTCGTATTTCCTGTATATTATTATTCGATTTCACAATTCAAATTTTATCGTTTTAAAATTAATATACGGTTTATAAGACCGTGTAATTTGTAAATATATTCAATAAAGACGTTTAATCAAAGCTTTGAACTTTTGACTAGAAATTATCATTTACCATTTACTGGGAATCGCATATTATCGCTTTTGTGTCAGAAACCTGCAGACCACATTAATTATAATATTTAACGTGGAACTATATTGACTCTGGTACAACATAGGCACTTAATGGACAAACAATAATAAAGTCGTTAAATTAATAGATTGCAGACTAAACTCGCTTCGTGACTGCAGAATTGTAAAATGTTGCAAGTGCATAAAACTAATTCCATTTAAATTATTTAAAGACGAATAACTTAATGCTTTAGCGACGAATTTTTACTTATAAATTATTATGCTGTCAAGTTTTCTTTAGCCTACCTATATGCCTATATATACAGACAACAATAATAGTATAGGGCTCGGATATAAATGCCCTAAAAAGTATCGAAAAATTCCCTTATAAATAACCTAAAACAATACACTGGAACTGATCTAGGATTTCTTTCTTATCTAACATGACAATGATATTGCATTGCGAGTAAAACGATTAATGCTAAACTTTATATTTGAATCTTATAATATTACTACATAGAAGTGATGTCAATGATGTTTAAAAAAGATTTTTGGTCACCTTTTTCAGTATAATATATACATTAAACGTTTGTTGGAAATTAAGTTTTCGTTTTAATTATATATTTTGAGTACCTACATCATACAATATAGTACATATAATATAATTAGGTACCTAGTACGTTTTAATTATTATATTATGTATAATGCAATGAATGATTGACATTAAAATCAATTCAGAAATTTAATTAAATGTATATGTATGTATGTGTTTGTGTATAGTCGTATAAAGGATAAAAACGACAACACCAAACCTTGACGGACTGCAGGCAAACTGACATTATATAATATGTATTATACCGAGAGTTCTAAATATACAATTACAAAAATTGTATCAAAAAAATACGTCAGAAATAAAGTGCGTTCAAATTAAACAATATAATTTTATTATTATATTATTATATTGTGCATTTTTACTTATTTTTTATTTTCGTTATTCGATATCATTACGTCATGATGCGACGGGTCATTTTAATTTTGACAGAATCAACCGTGGTTTCCATCCCGTTGTTAATAACCACGAAATATTTATTCAAACCAATACCTATGCATATTACACAATAATTTACATTATTAATATTAGTGTCATCAATATCTAGATTTATCAATAATATTGCTTAAGAACAACATTTGTCAATAGTCCATTGCTCGTTATTAGTTACAATAATTGTATAAAACACAAATGTTACAATAATTTGTGCTGTAACATTTTCTTTCGATTGAATTGGTTTAGGAAATTGCTTGTTATTCATTTAATGTAATTGAGGTCGGCAGGGCAATAACACAATACATTATTTCGGATTTGGGCGTTTACCGGCAAAAGTCAAAACTAAAATAAATCGAAAGTATTTGTTCTTGTAAAACTGAAGAAAATGTTTTTTTACATGTATGGTATAGTAAATAATAGAATTGAGTTTCTTTTTTATGAACCGTATAAATAGTTGATAAAAGTTCAAATATAAAAATTAAGCTAGAGATCTCAACACCAATAGGGTATCATGGACGGGGTCCGTTAGGAAAAATCAGGAATAAACCAAGATGATTTGTATTACATAATATTATAAATTATAATATAAGTATAGTTAATCGATGCTTCACGGATGACCCACAGTACTAAAATCCTTGGTAACATGGCCGTTGATTACGATAGTCGAGGGATATTATATTGTACGGTAGGTAATTAATTAAAAAATAGATAATTAAGCTGAATATGAAATAAAAACTGAAGTTTCTCGCTATTTCAAGCCATATTAATAGGTCGTTATACTATTTTACACACCATATACCTATACGTCCACGTAAAATCTTCCGAACAAATAACAGCCCCTATACACATGATGGAAAGTCCAAAGTCGTCAAATATCGGCGAGAGTCGTATCTTGTCTAAGGTTCAAAATATGTTTGCAACCTTATAACTTATAAGTATATTATACAACTATATATTATTATAACAATTTATACATCGTATTGTATGAGACACGTCGGTAATAATACTATCGTATAAGACCTAAAAGACAATAAAAATGTCGTTCGTATTTGGGTATGTATTATATAAGTACCATGCTATTAGATATTTTTCCTCTGCGTGGAAAATTGAGGAGTCGTAGATAATTATTATGTTTTTGGGTATATAGTGCTGTGGAAGACTATCTAGTCACATGCTATACATTTTGTTAGGAATTTAATTACATTTGTTTTGCTTTTTATTGTTGGTTTGTGTTTATGACAAAGCGTTACAAAAATCGGCCTCGCAAAAAAAAGTTGTATCCTGCCCAAAAATTAATAATAATATCTATGTCAACATTATAGAAATAAAAAGGGGTTTGTTACGATCGCAGAAGGGAATAAAAATATATAGTTTTACCCGCCGCGGTTTCGGAACTTTCGCCACTGGTTGTCCTGTATAATATATTTACATACCTATAGGTACTCATCGGGGATGGATATATACGGCTTTATTTCTCGTCGTCGTATTCGACGGCTATTATTGAGAGTATTATTGTTGTACGACTCCGGTATAATAATATAAATAATATATACCTGCGGTGTGCACATAATATATTATATGGGCGCATCATCATCCCCCAACTCTGCTCACGCCGTGCAAGCGGGTGCTCGACGACTAATACGACTACGACGACGACGATCGAGGGCCGTTATCGGGTTTAATTAAAATACGCGGGGTCGCCCGAATTTATTTGCTCGGACGGCTTTTCAATTAAACGGGGTTTGTCCGACCGACGACGGCACAGTGTGTATATATAAAACCACCGACGCCGCAAAGGCCAACCGCCACCACCCTAACCGTCGGATCGTATGTACGCGCGATATGGTCTGCACAAATTTTAGTCGCTCGCGCACACATTGATATATTATTTGTACAAATAAAACACGTTCAAATATAACGCGTGGGAGTGTGGGACATAACATACCGTCGTTTTACGCTAAATTCGCTGTATCAGTATGTTATATTATCATACTGCCGATCCCGTTTTTATTTACATGTACCTATATAGAAATCCTTTTCTGGTTTTGTTAAAATGTCAAAGTTTCCCTGTGAAAAGTAAATTACCAACCGATGGTGGAATCTTTTCGAATGTGGTGAAATAATTATGGCCAACAGGTTGGTACTTGGTAGGTACCTATCATAATATAATATTCCTATTCAAGGAGTCATTTGGGGGTGGCAGGGTGGACATTCCCCCCCCCCCCAATTGTCATAAGCGGGACTCTGTCAGGTTGGGTATGGGCTAGTTTTGGGCCTTCAGATAGTAGCTAGTAGCTACTAGGTAATATATTTAGGTATCCCTCTACATATTATATTATATTAATTATTTAGTTATTGTTATCTCTCAAAAAAATGGGTTATTTATGCCTATAATAATAACCACGATAGTAACTAGTAAGTATAAAATTATGTAAGAAGGCTATGTATCATCAGTTTTATTATGTGCAAAAATGTTGAAACCCCCCCCCCCCCAATACCCTCTCATAAACTAAAATGACGCCACTGTACATATTATGTTTTAGTATTGTGCTTACAGGCTACAACTGCCAATAATTCACCAATACCGTTCATTCCGGTTTTTTTTAAACTTTTAAAATTAGCCGAGTTAAAATACTTATTTCGATTTGTTTTATTTTCCATTATCCCTATCATATTGGGATCCATTTCGATCTCTTTCATAAAATATAGGGAATAGCCTACCAAAAATAAAGAAGTTAAATATTTTCGGGACGAAATGAGAAATTCATAGTATTTGCATCACTCGAGTTAATTCATTTGGTGTTCAAAGTGAAAAGATTTATAATACCTATATAAAAATGCATTTTGACCTCATACCCTTACCACACATTATATCAGTCAATTTTTTCAATGTGGTTCCGTGGTGTAGCGGTTATCACATCTGCTTTACACGCAGAAGGTCGCCAGTTCGATCCTGGCCGGAATCATTAATTTTTTTGTTGGGTGGCTTCCAAAATATTATTAATACTCATGTTTTGAATATTACACTAATAAGTTATTTTTTCTTGTTTCAATTTTTATCACATTTTTTTCAGAGCACGTTATTTATTATTTAGTTTTAACATATTTTACTTATATGTATAGAACCTAATTCAAACTATACAATTTTAAAGAGAGATAATTACTCACGTTTCATAAAAAAATCTCTCAATGACAATTTATACAGAGTTAACATTTTGAAATTTGTTACTAAATTGTATTTAAAAACTTAAAAATTGTTTTAAAATCTATACCAATAATTGCAGGAGTACAGCAAACTTAAAGTGCAGTTGACTATTTTTTTTTATAAATAATATCTAGGTATATAAAAAAGAAATACCTGATAGAAAAAATAATATAAATAATAGTAGGTAAACACTAAAACTCTGTATTCAATGTTGGTAGTGTGGTAAGTATCTAATGAGAGTTATGGCTATTGTCCTATTGACTAATTATGTTGGCGTTGTGTTAATCACATCCGACTTTTGATCCTTTGAGCAGCAGGATCAGATGTTAGGTATATTTTTCTTATTTTCAAAGTTTTCATTATTATTACAAAGGAAGAAAATAATAAAATTCCTACCAGGATAAAATGTTTTCTTAGCTTTTATTATGTTCATTAATACGACTATTACCATTTTAAAATTGTTTAAAATGTATTTTATTTTTCAGTATTTTTTCCATCTACAAAGTAAATGTATTATTAGCCATTAGTATGACCTGATTTAGTGTACTTATATTAACTATATATTATGTTAAATCTACTTGAAACTATCTTATGGCCCGAAAAATTGTTCATAGAAAAATATTATACTATACACCATTTTAAAAGAAAGTACATTCCTCGATTTGACCAGAATCCATAAAATAGACGGCTTTAGGCTTTAGCAATCAGGTAAAGGTATATAAAAAATGTTCTGAATGGAACCGGAATGTACTAATACATCGTTTATAACATGTAAGTACTTATTTATATGGGTTAGTCTATTGTGTTCTTTTTTTTCTATAGAATCACAATTCGATAGATAAAATTCAATTTAAAAGTGTTATTATTATTTATATACATTTAGGTATTAAACTATTGTAAAGTTGACTGTAGTATTTGTTTGAATGCTGAAATAATGAAAACGTTTTCGATTTTAAATTGATTTGATTTCCTGCCGTTAACTAAAATAAAAAACATATGTCGTACACTATAATAGTAATGACTAATATATACATATACATGAACCTATATAATATTATTGATTATATTATACCTATTTTTTTGTGTAAGCTTTGGATACCAATTGGTCATCACCTTGGTCTAGATGGCTATAGGTAGGACCTGTATGATTATTTGGCAACATTTTAATAAAAGAAGAAATATAATATGTGTACAGTATATTATCTACATTAAAGTAATATATATTCATAGACGAAATTTTTTTGTATTTTTTTTATGGGGAGGGGGGTGGCGTGGTGGCATACGTGTGCTTGACACCATCATTTTTGAAACAAGCACCCCCAAATTTTTCATTTTAATAGTGTGGGTATTAATAACCATAAGGTAATGGGAAAAAAAAATAGTGGCTTTAGCACCCCTAGTTTTTCTATTGAAACTGGGCCCCTGATTATGTATTAGGTATTAAGTATTTACTGCTGCTACCAGAGTAAGTACATTACAACATTATTACATGGCTACTGGCTAGATAGTAGACATACACTATTTAAGTATATAGCAAATGGCAATGGTATAAATAGATATTTCCAGGAGGTTAGTTATATAATGAAATTAATTAAATTAATTGGGTAGGGGTATACTACAGCACCTGGCTAAGACATCCGACTTCCCAATATCCACTGAGTCACTAGTCACCACTGGTGTTAAGTGTTACAAACTATATTATTATATATCCAAATTATATATAATAATACCTACCAAAAAAAATTTGATTAGTTACACATTTAATTGTACGTCATATAAGTAGGTACCTATAAAAGTATCTGAACACTTTTACGAGTTTTGCGTACATTACATAATACAATATTGTATAATATAAAATACGATGATATAAAATTGATGTATTAAAATAAATTAAAAAACTACTGCATAATAAAATACTATTATAAAAAATATTAAAAAAATTCTTATTGTATGGCTGCTTTATATAATGTTCAAACATGCCCACTTTACAAGCGGGTTCCGTGGTGTAGTGGTTATCACATCTGCTTTACACGCAGAAGGTCGCCAGTTCGATCCTGGCCGGAATCACAAATTTTTTGCAGTTTTATTTTCGTATTTACGCCATGCAATTTCCAAATAATTTTTGTTAATTTCATTTAATAAAATAAACTTGTTTAATCTTTGATTGAAAACTGTAATGTTTTATGTATCATTAATTATTAGTGTTTGATAAGACTTCTTGGAACAGTCGCGGTACTTAAAAATATTTAAATCATCATTAATTTTAAAATTCTCATTAAATAGTAGGTACCTATGTAATTTCAAAACTCGTTAATTAAAAAAATAATTTCAAACACCAAACACCACCATTATCCAACTCAAATTTGAATGATGAAACTGAAGTAAAATAATTAATTTATATGTATATTATATGTAAATTCAAATGTGATATTATAAGTTATAACACATTAAATCCACTACTTACTTTTATGATATAATTCGTTCATAGAAGTGAAAAAAACCATTTTTTTCATTTCTGTGAATTCTATAGATTTTTTTTTTTATTTGTGTAATTATTATAATACAAGCATGCAAAGTGATTTGACATTTATATTTAAACATAATAATATGTAGTATGTCTATTTAACGCACCGGAATTGGGGACATCCAATACAAAGATATAAATCTTTGCTCTTTAGAACAAAAAAAAATAATCGGTTTTGCAGCGAAAATCGGTTTTTCCGACGACTTGACAATAATCGATTTCAGATGTAACACGTTGCACACGACACCGCGGCTGTACTCCCGATTATCCTGCATGGATATAATAGCTGTGCGAGATCCACTCTAAGGATTTTCGATTTTTATTTTGCACGTCGTCAAAATAACGCGCGCGTATTATTACGGTCACATATACGACAATTCATAATACGAAAGTTCAATATTTATAATCGGACTATTCAAAAAAGAACTCGTTTTTATACTCGCTCGTAAAATAAAACCGAACGACGACGTGAAGTGCAGATGCGAGCGATGAAAAAAATCTCATAGCGTCCTTAAATAAACAACTCGTGATGTTATTATATACCGCATCGAGTATATAATAATATTTTAATAATGGCCGTCAGTCGAAAAGAGAATATTATGGGTCGTGTGCTATAATACGCATCGTGTAGGAGATTTTAACGTTGTTGTCCCGCAAGCAGGGTTAGACTTAAAAATAAAAATAATCATCGTGCCCACATTAGATTTAGGGAAATGTTCTGGATAGGTTGACATTTCGTATATAATATAAACAAACGGCGAGGATCTAATAGATTTATTTACCAAGTGAGAGTCTACGCTCATTATTTAAAAAAAACCTTTAATTTTTTTTGAAAATGTTCTTTGTGTATATAATTTGTTGCCATTTCAAAATAACATATCTGAAAAAAAAATTATACTTTTTACTATTTTTTATATTGTTATTTTGTTTTTTGTTTTATTGAATGATACCATACATTTTTATTTCATATTCCAAAGCAGAATATTATTTGGAGGTATTTCAATGTATGAAAATAGAATTTCGAAGAATTAGTTCATTAGTTATAATACATATAGGTATTTAAAGTTTGAATTAGAGGAATAGTGGACGAAGTTTGACGGGGTACCTTTGTACCTCTCTACTCCACTCATTAATACTTTAAATGCTTATAAGTTATAAACTTATAACTAACGACCTTGTCCTAAATGTGATCTTTGTATATCAAAATACTCTGAATAATATTCTGTTGCGAAATAAAAAATGTAGTGCGTCAATCAAAAAAGTAAAAATCTATAAAAAAAACAATAACGATAAAAAATAGTAAAAATTATAAAATGTTGTTTTGATATGACATAAAATTGTATAAAAAATGTATTTTCATAAAAGTTGAAACTTTTCGAAATAACGAGTGTATAGGCACTTAAATGGATCACCCCGTATACCAGTGTCGAGAATAGGAAATATTCTCAGACCCGAGGACTTGAGTTCCCTTCAGACATTTTTATTTTTTAATAAGTTATTTAATAAAAATAGGTAATCGTCTGCTCACCTTCTATAAGCTTGTATTGAAGGGGATGAGTTTCTTATAATAATATATAATTAACTACTATAAACATTTAATATAATATACATAATATAAAATATAAGTAGTATAAAACCGAACAGAATAGATAATAGAATTCACAAAAGATATTGTTATTTTATTATATTAAGAATTTAAAAAAATAAAGATTAGCGTAAAGCCACATTAACTTTTAAGTTCAAATGTTGTCGGAATTTGATATTCTGCAGACGTAAAATAACGGTTTCACCGCAAACGATTTTGTAGGTAATTCAAAATATATTAACCGCGTATAACGTATAAACTTGAAACATTGTACTGAGTAACTTAAATCATAATTTTTTTATAAACAATGAAATTTCAAAATATTTAGACTAACACTAAATCATTTTAAGGTTAGGTAATAGATTTTTTTATATTTGAATATTCGATTTTATTTTGGTTTTATTCTATGAACAAGAATAAAACATTTTTTGAACAAAAACTTGAAAATCTAAAAAAATTACTCTCAAAAGATCAGAAGCCTCTAAAATAATAATATAGCAAGTACCTACTTATAAACATTATTCATATAAGTAGGTATATGCCATAATAAATTATAGGAAAAACAATATTGAATATAATATTATAATAAGTCATTATATATGCGTATATACCTAACATAAACGGTTGTGGTTATAATACATTAATTACATGGATGTATTATTATATAATATTATGGTATAAACATAATTTTTCTTTTACGGTGTATCTTCCTGTATAATTTGATTTAGTTGCACTTAAAAATAAAAATTATACTTTTATGTAAAACATATTTTAAAATGTATAAAGCTGGGTTTTTTACCAATTTTCTGGTTGGTTAAATATAGTTATTATTCGTATGGGTGGTAAAATGAAATTTTTTCTCACAACATCATGGTAATCTGCAATATTTATAAAAATAAATCGGGTACCTATATGAAAACGTAAATGATAACTAACGTTAAAATACATTATAATAAATAATATATACCTAGGTAATAGGTAATTAAAATTGTATAATTTGATTTATTTTCTAAATAAACCATTTGTTAGAGTGTAATGAAAAAACAAATAGTTCGGTTTTTATTGCTCGGCCCTTCAATGTTCTTCATATACTATTTATAAGTCATAACATCCTACAATGATATTTAAAAACTTAAAATACGGCACGTCATATAGATATTATATTATATTAATTATTTTTTTATAGAGCTAAATTTCAAACGTTATTTTTCATTTTGGTGTAATAAATCCTAATGTATTTACTACGACCCTGCATAAACGACTGAACATAAAAACGATTTAATTTTCGGTCCGGAAATAAATAATAATATAACTACAGTTGTAACACCAAGCAATGTATATAATACCTTAACATAACATAATATTATAGGCTATATAAGGGCACGTAAGACGAATAATAACCTTCATTACCGCGGTTATAAGTCGGGGTATACCAACATCGCGTATTGACAGACTTAAGAAACAGAACAAATAAGTCTTCAGAAATTTTTCAACAAATGTCATAAAATATAATGCCTATTGCCTATTATATAGTATAATGTCTATATATAACACCGATGAATCGTGAACTTGCACAAAATGAAATGTAGGTAGGTAAAAATTTGTTGGGATTTCCTTATTATTTCCATAACAACTCATGCCTATGCGCAATCACTGCTTCAATTTCTTAACGAAAAATATTTGCGGCCTTTCACGCGGCCATTCTTATAGTTATTTATGTTTCGTTCCGTGAACCTATATAAATGCGTTTAAATACAAACAATTTTTCAATTTTTAATTTTTTAACGTTTAAGAACACACTATTTTACATTTTACTACGGTAATTTCTATAGTTACTACTTACTAGTACCCGCAGAGTTTGTCTTTAAATTAAAAACATATAGCTACATATTAATTGGTAGGTACCCTACATAGTTTCCATATAGTTTAGGTCAAAACGTTTTAAGAGATATTTCCTGGTTTACGATAAATGAATCACACTACGTATATATATATAAATATAATACGCACGAATTCCGAAATACCGGTCAGGTTAATAAATAACAGTATTGTAAAACTTTCGGTGATTAACTGGTACCTCGTATCTATACACATATTATATATATACACACACATTATAGCGGTGTGCGGTGCTGGCTGCACGACACGAGAAGCAGGGTACCCATAATACCTATACCTCGCTATTCGCCTAAGCACCGAAACTTCAACGATACTCGAAATGTCCAGAGACAAATGTATAGTTTTGTGTCGGAGAACCGGACGAGACGCATATAAGTAATGGGGCGGGGTGTACGCACACATAATAAGAGTAATTGCTTTATGCGTATAGGTATATAAGTGCGCGTGTATGCATGAGCGCGCGGGGACTGCAGTAATATACTATATGAGGAGTGTATATACTATTTATGAACGACGTACCTTTCCCACCACAGCGCCAAAAACGATATCTCGGACCAAACGAACGTCATGTTTTTTAATACTGTCATTTTTTCCACCATGTAGTTCAGCACTTTGCTTGTCTGCAAGTGATAGTAGCCCTCGAACGTTCTCAGCCATCCCGGGTCGTTGTGCGAATGAGGCACTACGATAATCTGGAAAAATAAAAATAAAAACGGAAATGAAATTATAATAAATAATATTGTTATTATATTATACACAACAACAACAACAACAATAATAATAATAATAAAAATTGTAATAACATAATGTTTAATAAAAAACGGATGAAAAATACGATGCGCCCTGCGAGAGAGATGGTTGTGTGTGTGTCTGTGTGCGAGAAAGAGAAACCGACGTATAACATTTGCATAGAAAATATTATTATTATTTTCTTCGGGCTCTTTGTGTGTCAAAAACTCAGACTCCTTAAATCTTTGAAAAAGCTCTTATCATCTGAGAACACACAAATCGCTTTGAGCGCAAGTTACATTTTTTCCTTACATTCACCGTGCCGCCTGTCTAACTATATATTATATAAATACATTAAAAAAATTCTTAAGTTCAACTTTTATCTAGTAAACCTTTATAAATTTGTCTCAACAATAACACTTTGAATATCAACGAATATAACGGCAACATCGAGGTATGTAATGTTAAAAATGCTTACGAACAATAATATTAGAATAGATAAGACATAAAGTATATATATACTTACAATACCTATACATACTGCAGTTTCAGACAATACAAAGGCGTTTTACTGCAGTGAATATTGAGTACAATATTATAATGTACCTACGTGTGTCTCAATAACGATTTCAGGATGACTTATTATAAAATGCGTTAGTCATTATTATATAGATACTACTATACAAGAAGTTTAAGTAATCACAGAATAATAGTATATCATGTAATTTATATTACCTACCTATAAAAAAAAAAGTAAAAATACTTGTTGGTTATTACAAATCAATGTTATTATAATTATTTTGTTATCTTTTCTTTGATTTTCTAAATATTTCATACATATAGTATACCGGCTATACCAATATAATATAATATAAACTTATATGGTTTATACATATTATAACCGTCCACCCGACACTGAAACCGTTTTGCCGAAGGAGACAGATAAATTACTTGAAATTTTTATAGCAACTTATAAAAGTATGGTGTATTGCATATAAGTATAGTTATGACTTAAGAGTGTACCAGATACCTATATAGTTTGGCTCGAATTGTTACAGAGAATTCAGTAACGCGCAGCAAAATTCTTAAACATTCACGGCTACCTATACAAGATTAATAAATAATATAATAATTGTAAGTACCTACTAGCTACAGCGGTTGTTCTAACGCATTTTCTTTCTTCTCTTGTTGCATAGTAATTCATTTTAAGCGTAAGTATAATATAAAGTGTCCAGAGATGTACAGTTTGTTATTACGTGTCTTATGTTATATAATATTACTTCACGGAAAACTTTGGAGTCTCGCTAAGAGCGCACATATTATGCCCGGTCGTTCGGACGTTAAACATAATATATAATAATAAATAATAATAATAATAATAATATAATAATCGAGCGTCGAAAACGGAATCAAAAGTTTCCGGGCAAGCCGGAGAGTATGAAAAAATTGCGAATAATAATAATATAATAACAATATATTATATTTTAACATAATAATAACTCGTTTTGCGTGCGCACAGAAACCGCTGCAGGTATTTATTTAGGTATGCACATAGGTACTATCGTGTATAATAATATAAAACGAGAGCAATTAGATTTCCATGTAATAATATTATAATCAAATGATCGCACAGTCCGCCGAGCAGCCACTCCGCGCGGACATGCACGTAATAATAATAATAATAATAATAATAATATCGAGGGATGTTATTATTCAATTAACTGAAACCATCATGGCGAGCGAATCGTCGTAAGGATTATAAGGCCCCGCGATAAACGAGTCGCAGACGGCTCGGCGGCGCGTTATATTAATCAATGCAAACAAGTGGGATTCAGATCGCAAATAATCAGTATACGCATTTAAACATATAATACAATTATTTATTATTTATTCAATCGCCCGCCAACCACTATGATGCAGCTGCGGTACGGCGACGCGAAATTTTAATGCCCAGCCAGTGTATAATATAAATACGAATTTTCTCTCATCGCCTATACCTATATCGGCTATACCTTATAATATACAGTTCTCTTGCATTTATTAACGGATATTTCACACGCGTGTGAGGGTTTTGTATTTTTTTTCCAACTGTAATATATAATGTTTTTCGATTCGCGATAAATCTCCTCGCAATCGGTATTTATTTGCAGCGATTATAATATATAATATTGTAGGCTGTTAAATATATAATGGCTCGCTGTTTTCGAAACTGTATCATTATTAACGATTATTGTTTATTGGTACCTACATTAATCGATATTATTATTATTATTTATTCTATTACACAATGATGGTTGTTGTACACGCGCAGTAAGTACACATATATAATATACCGGTAAATAAATAATATCAATATCTATTATAGGTAGGTATACATCTATTAGTGTTTTCGTTTTGTTCGTATTTAATTGAGATATAAATAGTACCTAATTTAAATTAGAAGGTACCTATGTGACCTAGGCTATGTGTATATGTTTGGGACACGATTCACGAATAAGCGATGAAAAATTATTTTCGCAGTTTTTTTCTGAAATTAGGTGAAGGTAATAAAATCAACGAATACGAATTACAATTCTATAGAAACGTTATACACATATAAGTATACAATTACCTATAATACAATTACCCGGGGGAAAATTATTAGATACATCACTTTACATTTTTACTACCACGAAAAATTCAAAAGCAAAGCAAAATAAATATGGATAATACTAAAAAAAATTCCCGGGGGGGGGAGGCAAATACCTTGTTGCCCCCCCCCCAGTTTCTCCAATGCTACCTCATTAGTCAATACGAAATATAAATGTTTATTTTTACAAGTCTTAAATTCTAAGCGGACACGGCACGAAGAATGTATTGATTTTACAATGATATAAGCGTGTTTTATTTTTGTGTCTAAAAACACTTTTTCTACTAAAGAAAAAATGCTCCGATTTCAACTTCAAGGAAGGTATTCTGTTAGAAAATTGGTTCTAGTTTGTAATTTGATGGGTAAATACCCAAAAAGAAAAATTTCTCCGTAGGTACTTTTTAAAATAATTGGTAGGGGAAATAGGTGAGTATACTTACATTTGACGAAAATTTTAATACTATTATTAATATAATAATTGTTTGGTAAACATACAATATACATGGTTACCAAATTGTTAGACCATCTCCGCTCAGATTCGTTTTTTGCATACACTTTTTTAGTATAAAATATTAAAACTATAAAATATAAATATATGTTATAAATTATAATATAATTGGATTCAAATTTAACACATCCATTAAAGTGATCCAATCAATGACGAGATACACTCGACACTTACGTCCTATAATAGATGGGTACCTACTAAATTTTTTTAAAAATTCAAGTTCTTCATTTTAAATAAAAATAAAATACAAACATGTGTGCTACAACTTACAATAATACTGCAGTGTTTAAAAAATATAAATTTTGTGTGTGTATAGACTACTGAAATAATATCTATATATTACGATTTTATTATAAATAATACTAATTTAAAAGTAGGAATATTTACAATACATATATTATATTGTATGAATCGCACCATTAAAAAAAACTAAAAACAGAAAACTTAATCGTTTATTTTAAAAATGTAAAAATAAAATTTTCTGTTAGTTTTTATAAATGAAATAAATATTGCTGTAAAATAATAGTGTTGATGTAAATGAAAAAAAACTGCAAAAAATTTTTGGTAACCACTTCGCTGTGGACAGGGTTCGAACCTGTGCGGGCAGAGCCCATTAGATTTCAAGTCTAACTCCTTAACCACTCGGACACCGCAGCGGATGAGAAACTGTGCGAGTTCGATATCATTTGTAATCATTAATAGAGAATGTAGCTACCTTCAAAAAATCTAATTTTATGTTTTTTCCGTTAGAACTTAGAAACCAAATTTATTTTAAATATATCTACATAATATTATACAGTCAAATATTTTAAAGATTTATTTTTAAAAATCCAATACTCATTACGTTGGACAAAATATATCACCTAAGACCTAACCTAGTGCGGCCGGGGAGCTTAGTTCCGCCCAAAGCCCTAAATCTTGCGAAGTAGGTACATCAAAATTAATTCCTCATCGAGTTAGTTATAAGTAAATATGATTATTTCTATAATTTTAAAACAAAACCAATACAAATTACAGAATAAAATTCTTTTAAATTTTGTTTTTGTGTTACAGTATCTCGTATGAGGTAAGATAAGTGATATAAATACGGAATATAAGAATATCGGTGTTTTTCAAAAACCATTAGAAGCTGGCCATGGCTAAATCTTGACCTTTCCGAAAACTAAATAACTTTGTAACAACTTTGACACATATTATATGATTGAAGTCCTAATTCTTTCAATATATCTAACAGAATCTTTTCATATATTTCCAGTTCTTAAGTCGCAATGCCTGTACTCATCAGTTCAGCTATGTGTGAATAGTTCTTTCAGTACCTATACCTACCTACCAGTTACCACGAGACAGGTCGAAAGTTGATTGAGGTCGAATATCAACCATATTGTACAAGACTATAGTTTTTATTTATGATATTTAATATTATGCTGCATATTTAGAGATGTATCTAATAATATAAATGTTGAACATAATATTACTGTACATTTTTTTAGGTACAACAGAACGCAGTGTATTCTATTGTGAATAATAAAAAATGATATAATTTATACTATAAAATATAATAATTACTAATAAATTAGTACCTAGGTTGTGAAATGTATATTTTTCAGTAGGTACCGACGTACCATATTAGGCAAAACGATAAATCATTACTTATAATTTATTCTATAAAAATATTATAAACGTAATCAATCCTTACTGCATTGAATAGTGACGAAGATATTATCTAACAGAATATCAATTACACTGCTATGATGAATTTAAAATGTAATTATGGTATATTAATACGAGGAATGTAAAAAAAAAATTGTGATATATTTTAATGCAAATTTGAAGAATTTTAACATCTTTTAATATAAATTCTAGGAAAGAGAAAACATTTTCAAAATTGTATATAAATACATACTTTTCACTGTCGTCTTTACTTAGGTTAACATTTGATATTATGTCTACATTACAAATCTTCATTAGTGTTTGGAGGTTATTATATAGGTATTACTTATATGTGTATTATATATTTTAAGTCCCGCTAGGGTTTATTTTCTATTGTCATTTAAAATACAAGAAACCATATTATATATGTGACTAATGCCTGTAAAAGGCTTGAAATTTCGCAGTTTTGTTGAAATACTTACTCATTAAAAAATATGAAAAGTTATATCATTTACCTTCAATTTTTAAGTAGGTATAGTTACCTACTATAGTAAAATATTTATTTATATATTGTAAATATTATAATAATACATAAATGTTATATTGTAAAATATATCACTACAATATGTAAATAGGTAATTATGACATATATGAGACTTTCGGAACACTTGATTTACCTACTGTGAACTTGCTACAAAAATATATAATTTTAAATCAATACCAATAATATATACGGCCCCGATTGCCTATCTGCATAAAACATAATTTCATTTCTAGGAGAACCAAACTAGAGAAATATATTATTTATTACGAATAGTTATGTTTTTTTCAGTTGTAATGCTTTCAAGTTGATTCAAAACATATTTATTATTTATTCTCTGTTATATTCTAATCATATAAGATAGCATAAGAAAAGCTTAGGATAAAAAAAAATTATTGAATAGTAATAATAATAAATTTACGTAGGCATTACAGTATAGTAATTATAATATAATAATATGTGATTATACACCTAATTACCTAAGCGGATACTAGTAATATTTTCATAAGACCAAATAAATATTAAACCATAATATATTGTTCATATTATTGTTAAAACATTTTCCCGTCGATTATAAGTCATATCACTCATATGACATATTATATGATTGTATTGTGCATCAATATTTTATGACAATTATTATTATATTACGCATTTTCACATTCGTCATTTCCAAAGTAAGTGAATCATTTTATTGTTTCCTACGAAAAAAAAAAAAACTCTTCGCGTAATATTTTATAAGCGTAAGAATAGGTACGCGTATTACGAATATTTACGAAAAACAAAGGAAACTGATATAATATAATAGTGGGTACACATGCATATATTATATATTATAAAGTAATAGAGTATATATATATGTAAATTAGAGTATATGTTATATACATATTATTATTATAGAGTGCCACATGTCGTCAAGGAACGAGAATTTATTTTATTGGTATTTATAACACACGCGCGATGATGTGAACAAATATGATATGGGTTGATATACCTATCGTATAGTATTATGTACCTTGTATACGGTAAATAGCTGGTACTCGTGGTAGATATACCATAATAATATAATAGTATACGCATATAATAATATCTCGGTAAATAACACGGTTTTATTACATCATATCGTATAAATGGGATGTGTTTGATGAAGAAAAAAAATGCGCACACACGCGAAACACCGCGCCTACATTATATATATTTATATTTATATATATTATATCGATTTGTAAAATATTAACACAGTTAAACGTCACGTACCTATACGCGACGCGTATCTACACGACGTGTATTCGCACATTATTAAAGAATATACCAATAAATTTGTGTGTTTTATTGATCAACGGTTTGATTAATAATAAATTCGGTTCTTGGAAAACCAGAAAAGATACGCAGTTTAAGGTACCTACCTACCCATACTGCATAAACGATATAATATGTATATATGCGTTCGGTATTATATATTTTATACGCCAGCAATATTATTATACCAGTCTGCGTTAAAATATTAACACCACCCATACAATAGTATATAATATACCCCCCATGTACGGCGCTGAGTTTTCAGAAAACGTATCGTAAAAAAAACTAATTTAGGTGAATTTATATGAAAATTTGTAGGTATATAATAAAATAATACTAATATAAGTGTATAAGAAACGAGTTATGTTTCCGAACGAAATTTTTTTTATACATTTGCATATATTCAATATATTATAAATATCCCAGCCAAAATATATACAATAAAAATGTGAATATGTGACTAGAATTAATTTTCAAGACAAAACCAATAAAAAATACACAATTTTAAGTAAAGTTTTTCTAAACTTATATAATTTACGGAAATAACACGTTTACAGAAAAAATTGTATTATGTAAATAAAATCCTAGTTTTTATTTTTATTGCACGTACATAGTTTATAGCAGCTATTTGTATAGTCGTGTATAAAATTACAATTTGCAACAAATAAAACTAATAACAAATTTAATTTACAAAAGACATATTTTAACGACGAAAAACCTTAAATTTGAAATATTATACTGCTGCAGCTATACCTACATGTAAAAAATATATTATTACCATCACGTCATATGAAATAAAATAAAACATTATGATTTTAATAATACAATTTTAATATAATATATATGAGCATATTATATGCATATATATATGTAGTACCTATACAAGGTGTACCTAATAAAAAGACTTGACAAATGAAAAAAGTTTTGTTTACGGAAAATTTAAAAATAGCCTGTTTGTAATTTTTAGATAAATGTTGACGGTAAAAATGATTATTAAAGTCAAATAGTTTATTTTTTAAAATATTAATATTTTTTGAAGTAAATTAATTTGAAACGTAAAAGCTTTTTTTGGGAATTTCCTGACATATAAATACCTATACCTATATTTTTCTTAAATAATTTATAATTATCCATATTAATTTCTTAAATAATTAATTATCCATAATATTTTCATAATTTATTATTTATTATTTGTTTATTGTTCAATAAATATGTTTAACTAATATCAATCGTTTATATTTATTTGTCATGTCTTTCTTTTACACTCTTAAAGTTATTTGCGAATATAGGGCAGGTATATAATGGATTGACTAAAAACATAATGTGAAATTAATATTGTGCAACACTATAATATAATAACGCTTGAGTGCAAATTAATTTTAAACACTTTAATTAATGATTCAATGAGCATAGGATATAAATTAGTATTATTGATACGTTTATGAGTAAAATACATTAGTAGTACGACCCCTGATAGTACCCCCACTCTATAATGAATGAAATAAAATATATATTTTAAGTTTGTTCGTGAATTATTATGATAATAATATGTATGATAGCTGTCCGCAAGAGCCCATCACATTATGTGCGTACCTGTTGCTATGCTATTTTATGGTATAACCATTCGGTGTAAGTATACTTATGTTCAGATATTCACATTTTACAGTTCTGGTTTTTTTGTACTGCGTCCGAACTTATAACGCCATCAACTACCTATATATAATAGGTAGTTATAGCCGTAAAGTAAGGTACTCCAGAAAACAGCTATTTACTGATATTTGCATATTTTCGTGAAATTTAAAAAAACGTAGGTATATCAGCGTGCCAGCAACTAGCGTATCTACATACTTAATTTAATATAAATTTCTTTTTAAATACGACGTGACACAAAATTTAACATGTAATGATATTATTAAAATTAATAACTCCCAATTATTAGGTGTTTAATAGTTTTCATTTTTTTTTTGTATATAGAATATCATAAATAAATATTATAAATAATCCGAAAATATTTTTTCCGATTTTGATTACGGTTTTGGTTATGGGTATTTATGTTTTCCGCTGTTGATTTCGAGTTTTGAATAGTGGTTTTCATTTTTTCCTATTTAAATTTTCTTTTTTGATTACCGGTATTGATTTTTTTCGGTTTCGGTTTTCAACTGTTTTAACCGGTATCTAATATCGGCGCAATTCCTGATTATATTTATAATTATGTAATACATTTATTTATATATTTATACATATTATATATAATATATTAAAAGGTAGGTACCTAAATGTACCTAAATAAAAATTATTTTATTTTTGCCTTTATTGACTTTATTTGACTCATCGGTCGATCGCGTAGTTTTTATTCTATATGTATATAAAATCCAAATAGCACTCACTCGCACTCATTCATCGCTACCTATATTGAACTGGTGATAACTAATATTCAAATAGGTATTGAATACGATATAGTCAACTAATATTTAGCTGATAATCAGTGATCAACAAAATTTTCGAACTCGACAAATTAAGCTATCTGGGAAATAGGCGTGTCTTAAAAATAATAGGGATTTGGTAAAAGTTAAGCAAATCGATAAAACAATCGGTAGTACGCGTATAAGTGTATAACTATCGATATATTACTTAGTATTTAACAACCTGTGGGATTCTAAGGGAGACTACTTATCTTTGGGATTTTGGGAGGCAATTCCTCACCTGTCGTATTAGGTATTAGAAACATTAGGAACAAACCAAACTATCAACGAAAATAATTTATGTACCTACCCAGTGTTATGATTATTATACCTAGCGTTCTATAGCTATTTTACAAGTGTTATATTTGTGTTTATAGTTTACAATATAATGAACTTTATGTCATTTTTGAAAAAAAATATTTAAGCTAGCTTATCATTAACTCAAGTTTAATGCCACTAATGAATAGCAGGCTTCTTAGTATACAATACCCTATGTTTGTTCACTTTGTTGGCCTTTTTTTTTATATGACACGTCGCGACACGTAATACAATATAAAATACGTACAACGAAGGTACATGTTGTAAAAAATAAAACTTAGGTATGTCTTTTTAAAAATAATAATAAAAAATATATTATAATCACTGTTAGTTTGTAAGTCGTCTAATATAAAATATATTAATGTGTTTGGTCTTCAACAATTATTAATGGATTAACGTTTTAGTTGTATCAATAATAATTTGTTATAAAACACACTGTTAACGACCATCTTTCCGTCCGCTGCGGTGTCCGAGTGGTTAAGGAGTTAGACTTGAAATCTAATGGGCTCTGCCCGCACAGGTTCGAACCCTGTCCACAGCGAAGTGGTTTCTGAAATTTTTTGCACTTTTTTCATCTGTATCAATACAATTTTATTTTATAACAATTTATTACATCTGTTAAAAACTTACAGAAAGTTTTAATTTTCAACGATACGATTAAGTTAACTGTTTGTATAAAACATATGATAAATAATTTTAAATTAGACAAATTATTATAATTTATAATACATATTTGCAGTTTTATTTTTCAACACAAATAATTTATTTTCCCATCATATTTATATTCTGGTCATCTTTACCATTTGTTTTATGCAAATAATTATTCCTATTTATGTCTTACTGGACTTACTGTATTGCATTAATTTCTAAAAGGTTCTTTTATAACCATTTACACTAATTAATAACTAATACAGTTCGTTGGCTTAAAATTTACAAAAAAAGTAGACATTTAGGTATTAGATATTTTTTCACTGCAAGGAAAGTTGAGGAATCATAGATATGTTATTGGGTATAGTATATTAGAAAAATATCTAAGTAGCATGCTTCATTTTGTTAGGAATTTAATAAAAAAATTTTTTTATTATCTAGATGCATTTCTAAGGCAAAAAAACCAAGCGTTACGGAAATTGGTTGTTGAAAAGAAAGATGTACTCAGCTCAAAAACATATAAGTTTTATTTTCAATTCTAAACGATACGATTAAGCTAATTATTTATGAAATAGTTAAATCCATTCATTATACTTTTAAATTCGACTACTTAATCTATTTATGTGTTATGGTAGGTATAATAGGTAATACTCGTCTGGTGTTATATTAGCAGTTTTGCGACTTATCTAGATGAAAATATACTGGTCATCTTTTTATTTTTCCTAGGTTAAAACTTCAGTTATCTATATCTAAATAATTTTTTTATGTATACATAGATATTTATTTAATATTATAGAATAATAATATGCATTTTTATAATTTGAATTCGAAAACCATACTAATGTAATTTAATAGAAGTTTACAGTACTTTAAAATAGTTTAAACAAATATAAAATATAGGTTATCTGGTTAGTCAATACACAGAACAAATTAAATTTATTCTGTGGCAAATATTCCGTAACTCATTGATGGCTTTTGCGTTAATTTAATGTAGGTACATGCGGTTATTTGTGATCGGCTGTGACGACAGAAAAACACGACGTTTCATACAATATTGTATTATTGTTATACACATTTTGTCATAGAGTGTTTCTGTTTTCGATTAATTAACATAAAATAATCTAATAAGTAATAATCTAATAATATATAATAATATTATATTGTATAAATGCGAGTACGTATAATATATTGTATATCCCGTGCAATTACCCATGAAAACATATTATACGGGTGTGTTTCGTACACTGACCACAGACGACGACTACTACAGTTATACATATATTATATACCTATTTTAAATTATAATATAATATATTAGGCACCATTATCAATGTCAATTATATTACCTCTATACGGACATTATTCATAATTAATATAAATATATATATATATTAGTAATTCAGAGCTCAGAGTATTTTAGAGTCGGATAATGAAAACGCATTACAACGCGTCAACGCGGTCAGTAACTGTCATTATCATTCTCTTGTGTTCTTAAAACCTAACCAATTTGTTTATTATAATTTATAATATATTTTAATGACTGGATAATATTTTGAGATATTTTAACAATTTTAACTAATCTACTTAAGTAGTTAAGTGTTCTTAATGTGTTAAGAACTTAAGAGGAGTCACCCATGCACTTGTTGTCTACGTCTTACACACATACGACATGGCAAATTTTCGTTCACTAGTTTCAATAGTGTGCTGTTATAAATTTGATATTAGAGTAAATTGACCTATTATCAAATTTTTAGGTAAAAACATAATCTGTGCTTAAATTTCGGTGATTTTTAATATTTTAATTTTCAATCAAGATATGGGTATGTGAAATATCATAAATTTAAAATGCTAATATTTCCCTTGAAAATTAAAATATCGAATAAAAGCTGACCCTTAAATAATGTTCTTATCTACAAGTTTGATAATACAATTCACTCCAATATAAAAATTATTAAATAACAGCACACCATTGAATCTATAGTAATTTGCTCTGTTGTACATTTGTAAGACGGAGACAACAAACGCACGGACAGTGTCGTCTTAATAAAAATTAAAACTAAACTTATTCTTCATTATATTGTTTAAAAACAATTAGGTATATATTTTAATATCGTTTTACTTTACTAAGAAGTATTATCTAAGTACATTTCTAAGAATATTTATTGAATTTGATTAAAAACATTATACAATTAATGATGCAGGTAAAATGTATAACACAGACCACTTTATGATTTTTTTAAGGAGAATATTAATTGGGTAGAAAAATATTGATAAATCATTAAACCCATCGTTCCAGTAACTTATTTAGGGTGGTCTCTGGTCGAATGGCCGGTCACCCCCCTTGGTTTGTGTAGTACTTATACTGGCAAGGCTATATAGTATATATAATATGGTATTTATTCTAGTGGTTCTCCTCATCTTGGGAGATTTCTAGTTAAGCCACTGCAAAACTCATGTCAAGTTTAAAAAGAAACAAAATAATGTTTATCTACTTTTTTATCTAAATAAATTCCATTTATCTATTATCTTTATCTAGATAATATTTTAGTTATCTATTCTCAACACTTTATATAAGTAGTCGATATACCTATAGGAATTGATTGTTTACTATTCTTCCACTTTAGGTACCGAATTACCTATATATATTATAATACTATATCATATAGTAAACGACTGGTAAATAACTATGATCGAAAAATAAACTTAACAATATTATGACCGTTACAGGTACTTATATAAAATATAAGCTATTTTATGCACGCAGGTCATTGATATATGATTATTCACGTATGACCTACTCGAATAATGCGCTTACAACATAAATGCCGATTCAGATGTATCGGTCATTGTTTTACGACATGTACAAATATATATATATATACTATATAGTACGAAAATAAATAAAATCGTGCAATGCGCACCGGAAACGCGTATAATATTTAGGCGAAATTGACATTTGTGCGTTCGTTTTTCGAATCAGTATATCATATATTATATATATTATATTATATTGGTCGGATACACCATAATAACGTAATATATAATACATATAACATGTACGTACCTATATATATGTATAAATAGCTTGTGTGCGTGTAGATGTAACGAAATTGGACATCCACAACAAAACAATACATAGGTATGTATATTATATCGCAGTATATAGTACATATTATAATATAATAATATAATGTCTCGGTATACATACCGATGCTATTACATTTTGTATGTGACAGCCGATCGCGCGACAGCTGATGACGTTTCGGATATAGGTATCTATATACATCGCATCTTCGTTATTGATTTTTAAATAGGCTCGTGATATGAACGATCGCGTTGAAACATAGTGTTCGACGATGGTGATGCACGATTATAATAATAATAATAATGTGGCTCTAATAAGTTTTCGGTTGAATAGTATATTATTTGACGCTGCTCATCGTAATTATGACGTAAATCGTAATATATTATAATAATGTATTCGATGGCACGGGTAAAATAGGTATATCTTATATTATAATATTATATATGTCTACGATGTAAAATATTCACGAAATAATAATTAGGCACCTATAAAAAGTTCTGTTATTATAAATTTGTCCTGAAAATATTTTGCTTGCAACTACTGCAGCACGCCAGCACCTATAATTAAAAATATATTTTAACATTAGTGATGAAAAATGTATGAAATATTAATAGTAAAATGTTCTAAAAATATGATTGTTCCAATTTTATTTTTATGAAAACTTTTTAAAAACATTTAGAAAAAAATAATTTTAACATACTTACAACATATTATCATCAGTGGCGCAACTAAGGGAGGGGGGGGGGGGGTGGGGGTTGTGATCCCCCGAAATTTTTTTGATGTTTTTAAAATCGTAGAAAAAAAATTGTTGATCTTGCACACGTGAAACAGCTGATTGATATGAAATATCCATAGACGAAGACCTCATATACTCGGTATAAGGTTTATATTACGTTCGTACTTCGTATCATGGTTGCAGACATGAACTTACTAACTTCTTATATGGTTCATGATTTTAGATATATAATAATATTATATTATAGATAACAATGATATAACATGAATTTCCCTGCAACTACGTTTCTCGATAGTCGATTCGATTGTATAATACTGATAAAACTTTTTTTGTGGTATCACTCATGATATCACAATTTGATGACTTTGGGACTTTGGGAAATTTAGTGACAAGTAAATTTGATAACTGGAAAAAAGCAATTGGTGCTAAAGGCCAATTTCAAATGCATGCCAATACAAATTACCATAAGACATGCCAATACAAATATGACAATTTTCTTGCTGTGAAAAACAATAAAGTTGACTCTGTGGAATCACAAATAAATAATGCATTGAAAAAAGAAATAGAAAAAAATAGGAAATGCATTCTACCAATAATTAAAACTGTTCTATTTTGTGGTAGACAGGGAATCGCACTTAGAGGTCATCGGGAAAATAAACCACTTATTGATCAAAATGACACAAGTACTGAATTAGCTATTAGTTATTACTAATGATAATAATGACGGAAATTTTAGACAATTATTAAGGTTTAGAATAGATTATTAGATTCTGGCGACAAAGATCTTGAAGATCATCTACAAAATAGTGCTAAACATGCACAATATGTTAGTTGGAAAATCCAAAATGAGATTCTTATGGTGTGTAACAAGTTGTAAAAGATACAAATAAATCTAAAGGGTTCACTGTACTAGCTGACGAAACAACTGATATATCAAACAAAGAACAGTTGACAATAAGTGCGAGATACGTTCATACTGAGCAAAAAAAGATTCGAGAAGATATTGAAGTTAAACCAGATTTGGTACTAGATGAAATGGCAAAGCACTCTACACGACGAATTAATCTTAAACTGTAAACTATTATATAATTAGACTCTAATTTATGAATTATGAGTAAAGTATATTATTTAAATATTTAATGATCCTAAATTATTTCCCAACGGGCTTTATCTATAAATATAAGTATTTTTTCCAAATCTACTATCTACAACCCCCGAAAACGAATCCTGGTTGCGCCACTGATTATCATTACTCAAATATTGTGTAGGTATACATATATAGGTAATTATTTATTATGAACTGTATTCGTAGTTACTAGTTGTATATTAATCATCATTACTTCTTGTTACAGAGAACTCGTGCGTTATATAGAGATAAACCGTTTTCGTTCATACTTCCTCATGAAGTCATATATACATTTCCTTCAGTTGGAAATTTGGAACTATTTAAGTCTGTAGGTACATCGATAATTCAAAAATATGGTAGTAAAGATAGTGTAATTATACTAATGATATAATGACTAATGACATAATAAGAACAAATAGTAATACAAATAAACCAAAACGATAAAATTAGTTAATCTCCTATTTCAAGCTGCACTCACAGAAGACAACCTACCACAGCCATCTTCACAATCAAATCGAAATCAAACTTTAAATTAATTGCTTTCTGTTTTCTTTTTTTCTGTTTTCTTTTACAATGCAAACTAAAACCTTTTACATGTAATTTTATTATTTTTTATCTTCTTTCTATGTATCTTCTAGTACTAGTTACAAGTTACAAATGATTTTACATAAATTGGTTAAACCCTGTACTTACTTTATTATTCTGCATTCTTTACTCTTCTTTATTTTAATTTTACTACTGTTACATAATAAAATTTATGTTAATTTAGGTATACACACTAAAAACGGAAAATTGGCGTTAATACAACAATAAATAAATAAATACTGTTGTACAATTAAATAAATCCCAATAGCCTATTTATAGTCGCGGGTTACTATATAATAAATAACAAGTAATAATAAAAAAATGAATATATTGTAATATATGCTTACATTTTTTACTTATATTTTGTATCCATCTAGATAGAAATGCACAAATCAAAAATGACCTCGATAAAAAATAAAATATACAATAATTGGTCCAAATGCAAACAGGGAGATGCCCTTGTGTAAAATGGCCTAGTATAGATAGAAATAGCTACAGTCTACAAGTGACAATGATGTACCATACGTAGTCACAAAGTATTACAAAACATATCTTTTTGATCAATCATGAGTTAATCCTTTACTCTAATCGTACTTAGTCAAATTAACATCCAGATCGAGAAGTGTGAGTTAATCATTAATTTTGAAAAGCTATGGTCCCATCTATCTTTCATTTTGGTTATTGGAACCCGTTCCATCGTTTATGTTTCATAATATATCTACCTACATTCCAATGAGAACCTGGCCATTTTATACGTGGACATTTTTATCGGATACTGAGATAAACATTATATATATTATTATTTGGCCTGAAGATAAATATTATGGGGGGAAAAAAGCTATAAAAAGTTGATTGAACCGTAGTATTACAATAGATTTAAGAACTCATCTTTTGTTAATATATGAAGAAAAAAAGTCCATACCGAGTTAATCGAGTAAGACAATTTTTTTTAAACAAACCTACATAATATTATTATACTATTATTACATTATATTTTTTATTAATATATACCTGCTATAAAAATTGCATTGAAAAAGGTTCTTATAATAAATAATAACTAAATTATAATATTAACCTATACTACAGATGCAGCACTTATATTATAGATAAGATGTGCTTATGCACCAGTCACTGTACATTTAAAATTATGGTAGGTATATTGTTTTTAAAATTGTGTTTTTAGGAAAAATATGGTATGGATATTTTATTAGATAAAACTACTTATATTGTATAGGTACATAATATTATAATACCTTCATTACAACTTTAATGTTTGTTTAGTATTTGATTAGATCATTTGTACTTTTTCATTATAATCTACGTTGCATGATACTTGATATCTTGATGTATAATGACTGTAAAAAATACAATATTTTTTAGGAAAATCATATACAGTGAAACTTCCGTACAACGAAGTCTCATGGGAATTCGTAATTTAGAGCAGGAATTCGTTAAATATAATTTACGCATGATTAATAATGAAGGTCGTGGTTCTCAAAAATAATTCGTTAAATAGAAGTTCGTTATGTGAGGAAGTTTCACTGTAAAGTATTATGCGTATACAACTAAATACGACAGGATAATGCAAAATTAAAATAATTTGACGAATGTGATTTCCATAACAAAACATGGTATAAGCAGGTTTATTTTTATTCATTTTTAATAAATATTTCATAAAACTTTCTTTTATAATTCGAATATATATATAAATATTCAATACATTATATTATATAATTATATTGTTATTTTAAAGTACCTATCTGAGAAATAATAGACGAGTAGTGTGAGCACTTCCTTTTGACGCGACATCACGATACATAGTTATAAAATATTAAATACCATGTATCCGAGAAAAAAGTAGAAAATGAATTTAGTCGTAGGTATCTTATAAATTTTATTTTGTGAATATTTCATCAACAGTTACGAATTATGATACATAAATGATGGTTCTCGAGAGCATAAAGTGAAACTATATACAAGTAGCGGCGTTTACGACTTTCCAGTTTTTGGTTTACTATAATATAATATAGTTAGGTAGATATTATATTATTATAGTGCTTAAAAAAATACAAAAAAAAAAAAATCGACGAGACAAACTCGCCGTGTTTTTAATTACGTATATATAAAATATAATAACATTATTAATTTACAATGTAAACTACCGGTACAGCTAATAAAATATTTTGCACTATTTATAAACACTTTTTGTCATTTTATGAAATAACATTTTTGGGGGCCCTATACATTCGGGAACCTTTAAGTACCAGACCGCCACTGATAGGTAGTGTGTATTTTATGCTCTATGTATATATATATATATATATATGACCACGTATGACGTATACAATATATACAGACGGCATGTTATTGTGCGTGAATACAAAAGTATAATATATTATATTATACATAGATGTATACATAATACGCGTACACGCAGTTTTGGAGACAACGCTTTCACCGGAAAACCGCGGAGTAGACGCCTAAGATAGTTTATGTATATATGATTTTATATTATATTATATTATGTAGGTATACAACATTATGTACACATCTATACAAGCGCAGTTTCTTTTTCTTTAAGGAAAACGTGACCGACCTGTCCGCGGGGATCTCTCAATAATGTGTGTGCGGGTGTGTGCATAGCCAGTGGTTGGATGTATAGTTAACACGAACATGGTAAGACGGACGCGTGCACGGTCACAAGCGCGGCGCTCATTTTACTCGCGGTTCAGCAAAGAAAATTGCCAAGACAGACACGTTTAGCCATTACAAAAGTTCGTTAAACAATATACGCACAGACACACACATGTGTATAAATGTATACGATTTTACAGTGAGTTGTGAACCGAGTCGTCTTCTCGACATTCGTCTCCGCAAACAATATTATACAAAATCTGCAGGCGATGGCGGCGGCGTGTGCTGCAGCTGCGACGCATATAATAATAATAATAATAATAATAATATGTAGGTAAGTGCTGTTATTATAATTCACAATAATACATCATTTACGACTTTATAATATCGTGTGGTATATTATATTATGCTAATACTATTATACATGCGAATCATAATCGTTACGCACAGACGACGTCGAATCTCTTTACCGAATCGAAATATCTGCAACCGCAGAAAACATATTTTTCAGTCTTAGGTGTAAATCATTACAGTTGTTTAATGAGTACCTATAGGTATAGTTTGTCCCATATATTCCATATAATTTATAACATTAAAACTGCCGTGTCATTTTCGATAGTAATATTTGGTAAACATGTTTGTGTATGTGAATATGAAATAAAAACACGTAGAGTTTATATAAAGGTTATCTATATATGAGTAAGCACGATTTAATAAGTATAATATATACTTAATTATATTTAATTATTTAATTATAATTCAGTATAATATATAATGTCGGATCCCGGAGAGAGAAAACCAGACAACCATGTGTGTATATCATTTGACGTGTTAATAAAATGTTTATACCTAATATTATAGTATTGTGCAGGCGGTTTCTGCAGCAGAACTTAATTACAAATGATTTTATATTATCATGATACTCCATGATATTATGCACCTCTGAAAATAAAAACGTGAAAACGAATAACACTGCAGCACCGCAAAATTTGCTGAAGCAACAACCTATACACATATAATACGTAATATATATAAAAGCGCTACTTTGAATCGTTCTAATTTCAAAACGGTTAGCTATACCTAGGTACGAGAAAACTGCCGGTACCGGTGACCCTCATAAACAATGATGGTGGAGGTGTGAGAGGGGGTGGAGAGGACGAAGAGTTTCGGTCGGCATAGGGAAGAGATACACCTATATAATATGTGGGTGGGACGGTAGTGTTATTTTGTCCCGCAGCCCCGTGAACACCTCCGGGGAAAAGCAGATATGACGGGTTATATACGAGCCCGGAGAGACGAACATCGCAATCCGTTTGCACATACAAAAAAAAAAAAGAAAAAAAGATGGATGTAATAAAAATATATAATAATAATAAAAAAAAAAATTTCGAAACGGCGTACATATCGAACGTTGTGATGTGTGTTTCCCCCGAGATTTGCGGAAAATCCTAGTCGATAAATCCTTAGTATTTTTTAACTACTTCTCCACAATATTGTCACGCTGGTGATGCTGCTGCTGCGCGCATCATCCACTCCCGCCGTTTTTATGTCTCATTTCCCCATACTTTTCCCTCCCAATTATTTGTTACTATTATTGTATTACGCGCCGCATTATACGTTATTATACGTACTATTAAATATTACTATTGCACCTCAAGCGCAGTATAAACATATTAAACAAGTCAATATCGATAATTGTTGTTAGTCGGTGGAATTGCGCTTTTTCGATATTATGTCATTATACTTAATGTGTCCTCAACGGCACTCAGTGTGCATACTCGATAGATAGTCTCGAATCACATTCTTATGCAGTTATGCCTGCCTCTGGTATTGATTTGATATTTTTGATTTGGATAAATATATTCGAATTAAAAATGTATGACTGCAGTGGTTTCAGTGTATTGGCAATTCCCGGGAACGTGTGAAAATTAACTGGAATCATACAGTAATTGTGGTAACGAAAAATCATAATGTATTTCATTTAGAATGCTAAATTTCAATTTAAAAATTACTTGTACCGAATAATGTTTCAATTGCATTTATATTATATATGTAGGTACTAACTATCTAGACTGGAGAAATCTATGCTATAACTATAAAACCGATGGGTCACATTAAAATCTCTGATATTGTATTAGTGTATTACATCAATATCAAACATTTAATAAAAAAGGTGCCCACTAAACAAGAATTCAATCTAACGAATATTTTATAACTGTTAATAATAATTCAATTTATATTGAATATAGTTAATAAAATAAATTAGCTTATTTTTATTTCTATTATAATATACAATTTTTAACAGTGAAACCCTCACTGTTAAATAAATAAGGACCTATGACGAAAACAAGAGATACCGCAGAAAAGTTATACACTTATACATATAATGTATCAATGCAATTTGAACTTAAAATAAAGATTCATATTTCCTGGATATATACATCAAAATCCTGATAAATATTTTGGTATAGACACCCAAATATATTATATAACATACCTAAATTCTAGGTTTCTTTTTCTATGTTCCTATAGAGTTATGATAATAATGACTAATCAGTAATCACCAAAGCATTTGTATTTACTTTTATTTTTTATTTTCGTATTATTTTCTTTATCCTTTCAAAATTTAGAAACTAATTAATAACACCGTTTAATCAGTAACTGGGTTGTACCATGGTACAATATAGTTACTTACTCTGAACAAAATTAACTTATAAAATTTTATAAAACGTATATATTTTATAATATCCAGTTACTTTTATGTAAAAAAAATACATAGATCAAGAAACCGTCTATATAATAATAAACAATAATAACTATAATAACTATGTACATGCCGTGCACCCCCAGCCTAAGCCGCCTCTACGGAGTAGGACAGTGGGAAACATTTTTTGGCTATGGTTCGGCGCACGCGGAATCGCATCGAAATTCTTGCTGGACTTCTTCAAAAACCACGGTCTACAGCGGAGCGATCTCATACAAATATGTATGTCTGTGTTGCAGGACACATTACTGCATATAATCAACTACCATTTTATACTCGTAATTACAAACATTAATATTGAAATAATATCATTTTATTTTGCTATCTATGCACTATTACTATTTAGTTATGTCTATTTTATTTTATTTCATTTATATTCAAATATATTTTATTTTTAAAAGCTATGCACGAATGTATTGAATGGTAAACTGTGTCGTAAGGCAATTCACAAAGTGAGCAGTCCGCTATATTTATATTTATATTAATAAAGTTGTTTATATATATATTTTAAACTTTTTTATTTTACAGGTTTTAGTATTTTTTTGAATTTTCTTCCCGGGAACTTCCGGGAGGGTTAACTCTATTTCTGACGATTCCATCTAAGACTTAAAGCAGGAAACAGATTACACAATTTTTGTTCAAAAGAACGCGTTTGACAACTTAACTATTTAGGAAAGAGCTTATAAATATGTATGCGAAGCCAATAATATTAAATTGTAATAATACGGGATCTGCTTTCTCTTTGATATATTTGATATTCGCATTCGATGATATTATGTTCGTTTGGTGATTGACGGAATTCGAAGATTTAATCGGAATGCCTGTCTATCGGAGGTGAGCACTTCTCGATGACAGTGTTAACTGCAGGAGCAGTGTCAGTATATACAAAGCTGGCATATTTAGCAGAAATGTAAGACAAGATATAATGCTACAGTTAGATGAACCGAACAGTAATTATAAGAGGTACCTACCCTATATAATAGTATATAGGTTTACAATATGGTTGATCATTGATCAACCTTGGAAATTAAATTCCTAGAATATATTAAATAGTAAACATATAGGTAGCGTAATTGTAAATAATAGTAGCGAGGTAGTAGAATATATAATATATATATATATTTAAAACACTTCTGTGTTAAACGTTGTTAGACGATGTTAAAACAATTTAATGACAAAAAAAATGTCTAATTAAACGTAAATGATTTCGTGTGGGCGAAGAAATATAATATTGTTAATACGGGTAGGGAGAGAGAGAGTAATACAGAAAAACAGATTGACGGGGTAGGTCATATACGAGAGTATATATTAGCGGTTCCCAAACATTTTTATTTCGCTGCGCCCTTTTTTGAAATAAGGGTTTTACAGGGGGCTTCTCCCTAAGTCATTGCATTTAGACAAGATAACATTCTACGGCAGTGCGGCGCCCCTGTAAAGTTACTGAGCCGCACCAGGGCGTCGCGCCGCACACTTTGGGAACCGCTGGTATGTATAATACGACGCGTCTGTATAATACAAACGAATAATCGAACTCAAACTGCACACTGACCATTTGACGTAATGAAAACTATGTATACCTATAGGTACGCACCATACTTTACATTGGATTACTTCATCGGTGATTATAGTCGATTTTATCATATCTATCTTGTAGCCAAATCATTTTACGAAGTCTTATCGTTTATGTCGCGCGACAAAAGCGAACATATTGTAATATTTAAAGATTATATACATTTTATATCAGAATCGTATCCATAATTTTTTCATTTTTTGAGGGGGGTATACCTATGATTACCTAATTTTTTTTCTCTTGTTTTGTTGACCCGGAATATCCATATCACCAGTGGCCTAATGACACCATTGTACTTAACAAAAATCGGTAGGGGAAGGCACTTGTCGCCAGTGCCCCAAGCTACTGCACAGTTTTACACGCAACGCAACGGAATTTATAAAGTCCAGGTCCGAGCGAATGTATATCTATTTTGCGATAGATCCTTTAGTGCAGTATAGTAGATGATAAAATAAAATGCATAGTGGTAAATAATTTAACTTAATACCTTATAAATAGTTTATGTAAAATGACTAATACTTACGCCATACAATATATTATAATATAATATATTATCATACCGGCAGGCAGGTCATATAATATTAATGAATCAATTAGACACGTTTTCCGAATTATGTACGTACGCTTGCATTAAATATTTAAACGTATTTGAGTGCTTTTAATGACATGACCTAAACGTAGGATGACACAACATGGTACAAGTTTGTTGAACATTTTCCAGTGTTTAATTATATTATTATTATTAATTTTCCGTGTGATCAAAACACGAAGTCATGGCAAATTGTATATAATCAGTATTAAATCGAATTAAATATTTATCCAATTAGTTAATTAATATAACAATTACTGCAATAGAGACATGCATATAGTAATAGTATATGCTATTAGGTTTGGTTTATAAAAAAATATTATTCCGATAATGTATAGTAACATGTACGACCGTTAACGATTGTGTCCGTTAACGATACAATAGATTATGATAAAATAATATCAGCGTTTATTTGACGATACTACTTAAAAATTATCTAGAACAATAAACAACTGGAAAAAACCAAACATTTTGCGAAAAGTATTTAAAAATTAATTTATGTTTAGCATACAAAAAAAAACAGAGTCAAGGATCTAACGCAGTGGTCGTATTATAATACTTCTCGCATAACGTTTAAGATTTAAAGTTTCTCTGGGGACATTTATAATTGAAAAAGAAAGCAGAGATAAGATGGCCGAGAATCTTTTGCAAAACACTATTATATATACGCAAAAAGGTTATCGTTGTATATAATGCTGAAAGTGGTACGACGATAATAATAACATTAAACTCTCTAAATTCACTCTTATATCATAAAATATATAATATAAGTCGCACGTTTTAGTCGAGCCGTTCGGTAGCCGTGGAAGAATATGGCTATCTCGGTTTTGTGTTCGACACAATAATTCTACATAAAATAAATTCAAACAAATTTATTGATTTTGTTTTTCCCGTGCAATATACGTACTGTAAGTAATATACTATTACAGTTGAAATTTCCATATAACGAAATCCCACGGGCAACAAAAAAAATTAGCAACATAGAGGAATTATTCGTTAAATAGTATTTACTCGTGATTAACAACGAAGGTCATTGTTCTCAAAAATAATTCATTGAACAGACGATTTCGTTAAATGGAAGTTGGTTATGTGGAAGTTCTATTGTATGACGCCACTCGTAAAAATTAAACACCGTATAACATATTAACATGTACTATGCAATTTATGACTATTTTTGAACAATAAATGACGAATATTTTTATGTTACGGTGACTATAATATTAACGATATTAGATATGTTGAGATGATGTAAAGTGCGCCAAAACGTATATCGTTTATTTTAAATATTATCATACGTTCTAGCCCGACGTCGTTTAGACTGGAAACGTTTCTGCTTTTTAAATCTTGGATTTGGTTTTATTAGATCATCGACGTGGTGTACAATGTGTGGTCGGAATGACTATATAGGTACGCGTTAACGCTTTTGGACACACGTCTACCTATTTATATATTATTATTATTATTATTATCATCACAATTTATACCTATTTCAATAACGCATGGCCGCGCGCTAAGGTCCAATTTGTGCCGCGGAGACAAGTCTGCAGTAGTGTACATGTAGCTAGTGTACATAATATATAATATATTACATATATACGTACGTACGAAAAGGACGATTTTCACCTGTTATCCTGTCATCCTGACGTATACAAATTACGGCGTCCGCGATGGAATATAGTAAAAATAACCATCCTGCTGCAAGACCGGTTAAAATATATAATATCATATCGAAACGCACGCTGCAGCTGCAGGTGCTATTTAAAATAAAATAAAATATATAAATATGTGTATGTGTGTGTGTGTGTGTGTGTGTGTGTGTGTGTGTGTGTGCGCGCATGTGTTTATAATATTTATTCATATATTTCAACTGTGAAAGGCTGCAGTATAGGACGTCATCGCGCGGTCACGATATATTATTATATATTATTGTAGATACGCGGGCGCCTTGTACAGGCCGTTTAACGGGTAAAAAATGTGCGGTCTGCTGTTGTCATAATATACGAGTTCGTAATATAATATATGGCGTACCGCGTACTCGCACAGGACCTATACAACCCGAAACCGAATTGGGTTCTATACATCTATATAAGCGTACAAACCATTTCGGTGTATAGATTATAATATTATAGGCCGCCCATTGTCCGACTGCAGTCAGGTATAACACGAAATAAGTGTACTGGCGTCTGGTAATGTCTCTGAACAACAACCAATAAGACGACAGACGTGTCGGGACTTGACGCGCTGAAATGACTTTTTAAACGTTGCCTATACTTATTTTGACTCGAAAAGAGTTGAAAATAATATCGGATCAAAATAGTATAGGTATCTCTCCATATGCAACAATATGAACAACTGTATACAAGTCGGATAAAGAAAGGACTTTTAATATTTGTTCTAGTTAAATGTATAACAGTGCGTGCGGGAGAAAACGCATATATAATACAATACTACCATGCGTACCTAGCATGAATACCTACTATCTGTTTGTTAACATTTTAATAGAAACGAATTTACGTAAAAAAAAAAATATCTTTTAAATTATTTCAAACACTTATCAATGAATAATATCATAATATGATCGCGAAATCTCTCGAAACTAAAACGCGTTTATATTTTATTCACATGTGATGCATATTATGACGCATCATGAACGTTATACTGATTTTCTGTCCACTTCTGCAGGGGACACGCGGTATATATATATATATACATGTATACAGCATATTATATCTATTTATCGTGCAAAGTTGCAGATTATTATAAATAAACGTCACGACGACGTTCCGGAAATGATGCTGCGCGGAGTTATATAATATATAATAGCTGAATAACTGTCACGCACGCCCAGCGACGACCGTTATCAATCGCCAAACCCGACGCGGTCGCAACCGCAGCTGCAGCAATCCCACTGCCGATAAACTAGCCGAGGCGGCACATAGGTACACCTATTTCATTTTATATCAAAAACATAATAATATAATAATATAATACGTATAATATATATTATAGCCACAAGTTTCTTCGAGGTTGAGTGCGTTGTCGTTTTTGACCGGTTTAAGTCGAATTAGTATTATTTATATTTTTTTAAAGTCTTTAATTTTTTGAATGTATAATGTATATTATGTTTTAATTTCATCCTCGAAAACAGCAATATTTTCTGAGTATTTCCATACGTAAAAATCGAATTTAGGACTAATAGTTTATGAGTTTTAAGTACCTATTTAAAGTTGTTGATAAGCGGAGAGGAGTGCATAGTGGTTGTCCCGCAAAATGCTGGCCCACACTCCACTTATCTAAGCTTTAAATGCTTATAACCCAACTGCCAGTTCTAAGTTCGATTTGTATGTATCGAAATACTTAGAAAAATAACCTGCTTTAGAATATGGAATTAAAACTGTGTGTTGTCATTCAAAAAAGTTAAAACTTTGAGGATAAAAATATATATATATTTTTGAATGACTAGAAACCATGTACATTTTTTTTTTTCAAAAACATTAATACTTTAAGAAATGATTGGTGGTTCGTGATAAAAGAATTAGGTACCTGATAGAATATAATAATATGTACTTTTGATGGAAGTACCTACATTGTATTGAAGCGTACCTATATATTAGTAAAATGTAAAAGAAAAAGGTCGAGTCACTTAATATTGTGTTTTTATTTTGTTTTCTATAGTTAAACAAGCCGTATACATAATTGGTATACATTGTATTCAATAATATATTGTAATAATTGTCATTTGTCACCGACAATTATAATATCCTTTCACGCGGTGAATGATTTGTTATAACTGTTTAACTGTTATGAAATTCCAAAATGTTCAGTGTTTCCCCAATGAAAGGTATATGCGAGTTACATAGCTTTAGATAAAATAATAATATATTATATTGTAGTAAAAACAAATTTTTCGAATACTTTATAACTATATAACTACTCTGCCGTGGTAGAAAATAATCTTGTTATGTTAACGTTATACTTGCACTGATGCTGAAAAGAAACTCATTAAATATATAGATACATGTAGTTACTTAAAAATAAGTAACTGTATATAGCCGTTAAGCTTAAGACTCTCTAATTTAATAACGTTAATGTTCATTGCCTCGAAAATATGTGGTAAAAGATTACAAGTTCCCCGGTACTTGGTATATAGGTAGTTATAAAGGTATTTTATTTATTTCTGATCACAAAAATATAGCACCTGCACCATGGTCCACATTTATAAAATTCGATCGTTATAATATAATATCTCTGGGTACAATCATTTGTACCTATAATCAAAATAATTTTTTTATTATTTTATAAGTAGGTACATCAATAAAATGTAAGCATTTAAAAATAATATTCTTAGTACAATTTGTTTTTATTCAGCACGGGCGGTCATACTAAAAAATAATAATGTAGCACATAAACACATTATGGTTTAATATTTGCGATATAATTCTATAATATTATTACTTATTTTTTATGTATACAACGAAGCTTATGAAGGTTTTTAATTGAAAAACACGTTGTAATTAAAATTATTCTCAAATTAAACGAGGCTTTCTTAAAATAATAATAATTTATCTAATCGAATTATACATTACAATTTCAAGTTAAAATAATTAGTAACTTTACATTATATACATCATAGATGGTGTGAATAGAAATTAAAACTAAATCTACTAAGTACCTAACATAATTAATTAATGAACGATGATCGTTATTACCAATATCGATTATCGGTCTGTTATAAACATCTGAATAGAAATATAATGATAATAACAAATTATTGTTTACTTTTGGGTGACGAGCTGTGATGATATAAATTTTTAAGTTCTAAAAACGGTCTTGCTTTTCTATCTGCTCATCATTATATAATGGCGTACAGTGATTACATAATAAATACTAAATACTAAATACAGAGAATACAAAAATAAAATTTACAAAGAAAAAGTACATATTCTCGGTAAGTTTTCTCGTTCGACTTAAAAACGACAATATTTAAAACCGTATACTGGTTAGATGTCATTATAATATTTTTGATGAATATGAGCTTTAGAGTTTGGCGACTTTTCCGATAAAATGTTTCGTACCTATATAATATGTATGTACCTAATAAGTACGACGGCGTTAATATTATTGTATTTCCTTAGTTCGACGTCACATCAAACGGGTCTGTTAAACACATATTTAATATTATTATATATAATATAATATAATGACAACGACACAACGTTTATTATATACGGAGTGTTATAACAGAAAGACCTGACGACAAATGAAATAACTTTTGTTCTAAACAATATTCTTTTATTGATTTTTCTATGTAATTTATTGACTCGTGCGTTACATATTGTACATTTGTACCTACAATATTATAAACATTTTTAGTTTTATATTTTAGTACTGAATTTAAGAAAAATTGTGTTTCAATTTTTTTTTTTATTTATAAATAGTCAATTTGTAAATCTACTTTTTAGAAAAGTTTTGATTCTGAAAACATTTATCTGAGTCAAGTGGTTTATTTTGTATAATATATCGTGGTAAATGTAAGATTTATTTGAAGTACCAAATTCATTAATTTGTAAAGTAATAATACCTTTTGAAAAAATATTTAGATTTTAACAATTACCTACCTATTTGAAAATTGTCATAAAATATTTAGAAAAAGTTTATACCTAATTTTTAAGTTTAAAATGTTTTTCACCAACTTTCTTTTTCACAAAAATTATGAGATTTCGAAAAATTCAAAAAAACAAACTGCATAACTTAAATTCATTTTTTTACCAAAAACCATTTTCTAAAAGCCATGTACTTAAAAAATTGATTATTTTGAATTTTTCAAAAAGAATTATCATATTTAAAACTGTTTTTTATCAGTAGTAAAAAATAAAAATAAAAATGTTATATTACCTATACGTCCAGCGCAAACGTCTGATCAATATTATTGTAATGTCGCGTAGTATATTATTATGTACCTACGTCATAATATATATTGTGTAACCAACGTGGCCACGAGTTTTCGAATGTCAGACTTAATTCATTTTTGCGGCATCGTGCACATCACACACATATAATAGGTATATATTATATATTATTACGTAACACACACATATATCGGTGGTATCGTACGATATTGTGTCGTCGTTGCTGTTATTATTATCAGCATCAATGCATCATTATTATTGAAATACACTAAAGTCTTACGAGCGAGCGGATGTCTGAGGCGCACCTTAATATTATTGTGCGCGGACATCGTTCACGTGTATCGCTCTGTATATATTAATGATATAGGTACCTATATTATACGAATCGCGCTAATGAGGCGAATGATATAATAATATCAGTCTGTAGTCACACACAATAATAATAATATATATTAATATTACGTACGATTAACATATAAATATTATGATAGTATCACGTAAAAACAGCATATTCTTGCTCGGAAACTGCAGTAGTATTTTATATAGGTAGCGGTACGTGTGTGTAGACGACTATATAAAGCCATAAGCTCTGTGCAGATCGAGTGCGAGCAAATATAATATTATTACCTATGTATGATAATATTGTCTACGCGTGTTATATGTATTTGTTTTATTACCTATATAATAGTACGCCTATATGTATCTATATTATGTACATCGGTTCGAACCATCGAAAAATCGACAATTTACGAGTGTATATATGTATACTCAGGGTAAACGGTGCCAACGAAAAGTCGAGTATCGTTGCCCGCGATTTCCGCCCTCGGGATGAGTTATCCCCTATACGAACACACGCGCACACATTTGCAGTGATGATTGACCAAAATCAATATATTGTGCTGCAGCGTATAGATTATATCATAAATCATATAGTCTTTACTACATACAGTACCTATCCTATAGATACCATTATTTATCTGAAAATGTGTGTAAAAAAAAATATGTGTTATATTATGGTTCGACGAGGAAAACATTTTCAAACGCAATACCCATCTACGAATACATAATATTATTATATATATGCATTTAGTATGTTTTTCTTCTTCTGTATATACAAACAAGACCCATCATGCTCTGCCCCCCAATTAATCGAGTGGATTTATATACAGATAGATTCACTAAGCTTCACCCTTTCCTTTAATAATGTATTTATTCGAAATATGATTTTGAAATGATCAAGTAGGTACATACTTATAAAATATTATATATTTAGCGATGATATTTTCAATTACTTAGATTTTTCTCGCCATTTTAAGGAGGGTCTTGTGGTGGTACAGTTTGTTGTTGTTGTTCTTTTTTTTTTTTGCCGAGAATCGCGCTTTTTACTGTATGTTGTTAGGCGCCTGATGATTTTTGAAATATTTCGATATTAATAAATCGAAATTCAATCGGTGAGTAATTATACTGAGTTAATAAACTGAGTAGTTTAGTTTATCTTTTAAATATAATAGTAATTGTTCCAATGATTTTACATAAAATATTTCTTTTAGTCTATATATAGGTAACTCATTGTACTAAATATTTTTTTAAAATAACAAAATATTAACAGGTATATTATTACCATATATTTAAATCATCACAACTCCCCCCTCCCACATCTTCCAAATATATCATCCTGCAAGATCAATAGTTAAATTACTCAAAATCTACTCTAAATATGGATTTAAATACATTTAGTCATTTAAAAAAAAATCATCTACTTATAAAATTTACGGCAAAAATGGATTGGGTTATATTTGATAAAAATACATTCTTTAATGTACCTATTCAAATTTAAGTATTTGAAAATACCTTTTTTAAGTAGGTATGTTTTTAAATACTCCAAAAATCAAAATGTTCATAAATTCATAACTTAAGGAAGCACCTTGGCAAATCACTCTGTATAGTAGTATCTCGAGACTGTTTTACGAAATACACCTTTCAACGAGGAACGGATCGTGGACAACCGTTGTAAATTAATTCACATCCGACGTCATTGGTGGGATCGACGGATTTACATAACAAGCGTGTGTAAGGATGAGGGTAGGACTTTCACTTGTATCACGGCGAGCTCTGATGCTACATATATAGCTGTTTATACTCGAAAACGATAGAGTTTTTGTTCAAAATTGGTGTTTACTATGTTATTTCTTTGCTATTTTCAACAAAACTACTGGAAAGTGAAAATAACTACTCCGATCGAGTGCTATGGCGATTACTATATCCATTTTCAATATATATATTTATATATTTTATACCCAGAGCGTTGCGGTGGTGTGAAATGTTCGTAACGTAAAACAAATATCAAAGCTCGTCCTCGGGGAAAACGAAATCGTTTTTAATCAGTCAGCGACCTAAATAAACGAGTTCGGTGGGTGCAGAGTAAGTCTTTGTTTAAATTTGTAGGAACTATACAAGAATCAATAATAAATAAAAAATAAAAAATAAAAAAAATACAACAAAAACACCTCGGAGCCCATTGTGAAATCAGCTTGGCCACTCATCATATTGGAATAACGAATACCTACTGATTGGAAGCTCTCGAAGGACCGGGATCTTTCGTCAACCGAGAACTTATATTCAATTTTTTCTCTGCGATTTACGTTTACGACCATATACGTTGAATAATTTCAAAACATTATACTTATTATATTTCACTGTAACGGCCAATGGTGTATAAAATAGTACCTTTATTATAAGTATGCCATTGAATTATTTTATAGTTATAATGAGGAAAAAAACTTTTTGCTGTGTGAAATAATCACGATCGGCGCTGTTATTACTCACAAAAGTCACAACAACAACAATAATTATTATCGAACAAAAATTATGGTATAATAATATAGCTCGTTCTGTATCGAAACACGTATACCTCATCGTACCAATAATATATCGTGTGTCCTCAAAAACAGGATACACTATAACTCAGTTACTTACATTAGGTATTTATCAGTACCCTATAATACCTACATATTTTTGAATTCCGTTTGCGGGACTATATAGTATATAAACTATATTGCAGGGTCATTAATTCCTTTAGCTTGAATTTTTTAACTCTTGTATTTTGCGTATGCGTAACGACTTCGTCTTTTCTGTGTACTCTGTTTTTCGGACATACGGTATATATAGGTATAACACGACGATCAGAACAATAATAATAATAATGTTATATGTCTGTGGTACGTTACGCGTCGAACTATACGTTATCGCGACGACACGGTTGATTAAAACCGTTAGCGCGGATTGGTGAAAACTAACAGAAGTTTATAGATAGGGACATAGTATTATATTCATCGTATACACGTCTATATCTATAATATGATATAGTGTGTAGAAAAACCGATTCGTGAATTTTTTTTTTTTTGATTATCGTTATCATTACATCCACTGCGGTGACATCCGCGAGTATAATGTAATATAATATAATATACGGTAAAATCGAGTACGATATCACTGCGTACGGTAAAACATGTGCTCTGACCTCATGATGTGTACAGGGTGGACCACGGGGTTTTCCATTTTTCTCTTTTAAACGTGACCCGGAAAAACTGGAAATCGCCGAGGCAGACCACCCTGTGGTATGCGTATAATATATACCTATATGGATCGGGGTGACGGCGCCGGTCGTGTGGTAATTATATTATTTTTATTGTTATTATTAGCTATATAATACGGCAGCAGTCTGTAGTTGTAGTCATATTATACCTACGTGTTTAGACGTAGTTAGAATAATATTATTACTATCAACGCCGTCGTCGTTCTACGCGCTAAACGCTTTGAGAGGGGACAACGCCGCCGCCACGTCCGTGAAGTTATATGTTATATTAGCGACACCGTTACGGCAGCAAAGGTAGGAATTAATATAGGTATATATATATATATGTTTATACTTTATACTATATTATATACATTTTGTTGGCGTGATCGATGCCCACTGATTTCAAAAGATTGTGCGAACCCATATTATAGTTTTTGTAGACGGGGCCGCCGCGTCGTTATATTATAACGAAGTTTTATTTTTTTATTTTCACCGTTTGAAAACAATATAGGGAAATTAAAGTAAGCAAATAAATAAATACATACTAATTGGTCGAAAATAAGGCTCGGAGACGGTGTCTATATGATTTATGGCATTTCGAATTTAACTTTGAACGTACATTTTCACCGCGTAATATTATTTTAACGAGTTACGCCAATAATGATGTACTTACCTACTTACATTTTTATTATATGTCGTGTAAAAGAAAAAACTAAAAACCGTTTTGTCCGACCGGTTGACAAGTGACGTCCGCTCGTTTTGATATTCGATGTGATATTATATAATAATATAATACCTACTAGGTAGTTATTATGGCTTAATTTTCGAAAAGATGCATTCCCAACCGCGTATGACTCTCAATATAATATAATATTAACTATAGAGTTAATATGCAGTAAAAAAAATGGTAAATTATGCATTATATTTTATTTTTAAAAAATTAAATAAAAAAATTATTTAAAATTCAATTGATCGTTAAATTTTTGTTCTATACAGAAATTGATCGTAAATATCTAGTATCATCAAATATTTTATCTAATTACCTTTGAAAAATTCACTAGAAAATACATGAACATATTATCGTGATTTAGCACATTCATTTTGAAATCTTTAGGTATTCTTCGGAATCGTTTAAATAAACGTAACCCAAAATATGTCAACTACCTACTAAATATACAATTTTGTATCTACACGTCAAACACGCGCCGCACCGTACTAATGATTGGCAAATTAACTCATAAATTGCCGTATTATTATAGAGTCCATACCTAACTCTAAAATCTTATATTTTACTCGATATAACGCGGATTATATCAATTTACAAAACTATATTTATTTCAGGTTTTCATATACGTATAAGATAGATATGATCTTATATTATTTAGTTGTTTTCAATAAATATATTAAAAAACTGACAGTTAATTATATATTTTGGACTATAAATAGGAAAACATTTTTTTATTGTTTATGCATAGAAATCGTAGCCCTAATAACCCGGTGATTCTTTTATCATGAACTGCTCATTATTTCGTAAAGTATATTATTGTTTTTGAAAAAAAATTTTACACGATTTCTATTGTTGTTAAAAAACAACATTTAAGAAATATACATATATTATGTTTTAATATGATTTATCCTTATAATTTATTAAGTTTTTTAGTTTTTTGATTGATAACATAGTACATATATCTACAGTCTTAATTTATGTATCGCGGAAAAACTCAGAAAAACATTCTGCTTTTGAAGATGAAATAAAAACTGTATGATGTCATTAATAAAAGTAAAAAACCTCAAAAATTACAAGGATAAAATATATAAAAAAATATTTTAAAAAAATTTTATTTTGTAACGACTTGAAATCATAGAAAAAAATAATTTTCAAAAAGTTAATACTTTTTGAAATAATGATTGTTTTACGTTAAATGAATCACCAGGTATTACATATATACAATCTATATATTATATATATATTACAATTTACAATATAACACTAGGTTCGTATATAGGTAATAGTGGCGGCCAGGGAGTATTTCGACCCAGCTGCATGAAGAATATTTCAGCGTTCCAAAAGAACGCTAAATATATTTTTTTAATATTTTCACAAAATTGACAAACATAATCGTGCCTCAGGATTGAATTTATCCTTCGTAAAAGTGATTATTTAATAGTTATAATTATTATTATCATTCACAGCAAATCTATTATTGTTTATAATTTATTGTATATTAGAAATGTCGCATAATTATTAGGTATATTACAAAAAAAATAATACCTATAATATTTTTTTGTCGTTGAAAGCAGGCAGGACAAAGGTCCTCTCGCGGCTACGACCTCGGTGGATTTCTCCCACTCTCGACCCGGGCCAATCCACCACTGAGCTCCTATAACGTACTGTTTTATTCAAAATTTAATAATATTATACTTTACAAATAAATATAGGAAATATAGAATTTTCCTTAATTCCTGGGAGGTTTTCACCGGTTTATCCGCGGCGAGCGTACCATGTAAATTGTTGCGGCGGCGTTTATATAATAACACGTGAAAGACCGAGATTTCACCCGACTCCATTATTAAGATTGTAAAACCTCGTTAAACGCCGCAGAGATTCCATTTAGAGCGTTATTTCGTATTCGCTGAAAGTTTCCGCGTAATTCAATAGTATTAGCATTCTCACAGCGCTCTTATGTGCATAATAATAATATATATAATACGTTCCGTTTTGAAAATCAAAGCTAAAACAATACGTACCATATTTTATGTATAATATATACTTACAGATTACATAATATATCGGTGTGATGAGTATAATATAATACGATCGCTGAATATAATAATAGGTATATTATTTATAAGAAACCGTAGGTATAGGTATATTTAAACTGTGTCTTAAAAGTGCACAGGCTTAATGTATATATATCGAATAATACGAATTATATTATTATCTGTTCTAAATACACATAACGATTTTAATAAATAGTGTAATATGGTTTTAACATGCGATAAATACTGCAGTAAGTCGCATTATTGGTTCTATAATATAGCTATATAGTATATACTGATAATTACAATAAACTCATGAAAAAAAATACGTCATCGTTTACGATAGAACTATTTGATTATAGACATAACAATTTTTACTAAATCATAATTATTTCATTATTTGATTGAAACGTAATAATAACTTAAATACATTAGGTACTTCTCAAAAAAAAAATAATAACATTCAGTCACGCGGTATTCACGCCGATCATCCTAGCCGAAAGTCTAAATAAAATCATCTGGCCGCGGAATATCTATTTATATTATGTATTATAATATACATATCTTGTGGCTTGGTGTGGCGTAGTGGTTTAATTTAGTCACGAAACGTGTTCTGGGGGTAAGCACCGGCCGGTGTTACTATAGTTCCCGGATGGGTGACTACCCTGGTTTTTAGTGAAAAATCCTTGCTACAAGTGCAAACACGTGTTCCAATCCAACCGTACAACTACCCCTACAGCTATTGGCCATAGTCGCCGGGCTTAAGATCAATAAAAAAAATAAAAATATTCATCTTTCCTATAATATTATTATATATAGTGACAATGCCCCAAATATTATACTATGTTCACATACCTAGTTAAAGTCTTTTCACGCTAATATACAATAAGTATGTCAACGTACGTTGTTCTAATAATATTAGATATATAAAAAAACAAACAGATCATAAATCATGCATGATTAATATATAAAGTGTTATTCACCAAGCATGCTCACCACTCCCTTTTTTTCTTTAATAATGCAGTTATTCAAAATATGATTTTTAGAATTTTTAAACATACTTTAACACCGAATTTTCAAATTCTTGAGATTTTTTATAGGTTCTACTAAAAATGTGTCCTGTGGAGATACAAACTTCTGTCTTTCAAATAAGAACCCCCTTGGTTTCCAAAATTCCAAAATCAGTATTTGAATAAATTAATAACTATTATAAAGGAAAATATGGGGGTGAGCTTGCTTTCGGTGAATCAATCTGTATATATGGCCACATATATACCTAGACCGTATACGAGTATACGACACATCTTCGAGTTAATACGACGTAATTTAAATGAGTGCGACTAGGGTTTAGTACGTCTCCAAAACACACGATTTCATATTATTATATATACACAGAAAAATAAAATAAGTCGTTACATAGAGCAAAAAATCGAAAATTATAATTCTAAGTACGTCATATATATTATATTACAGTACAATAAGTGTTAAACGCATATAAATATATATAATATTATGTTGTATAACTTTATATTATAACGCATTATTCACGCGACGATGTTCTGCAGTCGGTAGCAAAAATTAAGGGCTAGAAAAACGTCGTCGTCGGCGTAGGAGCTCTCCGCAAGTATACCACGACCGCGTTATAAGTATATAGGTACCATATAATATATGTGTTCAACTGCAGACCGGGTTATTACTCGTGGCTCTTACGCGGCGGCAAGCTTCGGCAAGCTCTTGGCACCGCTAAACACACATTTTCGTATTTATTTTCTATTCCCGTCCCGTTCAGCGCACACACAACCAATCTTATATACCTGACCCACTCGTTCGACATGTATACACCCCCACCTCTTACCATCGGATTCTCTCTCCCGTGTCTCTCTCTCTCTCTCTCTCTCTCTCTCTCTCTCTCTATATATATATATATAAATCGTCTGCGTTCGGTCCCAAGGGTGGATTTTACGTTGATCTCTTGCGACGGCGGCGTGGCATCGTTTCACTCGAAACATGTTCGTACGCATCGGCAAATGTGTGTGTGTGTGTGTGTGTGTGTGTGTGTGTGTGTGTAAGCGTTGTTATTATTATTATATAGGTACGTATACATAACACGACTGGTGCACTGTATAGTATTAACATATATACACACTAAATAATAAATTCAAATAGACGGCGGAAAGGTATATATATATTATATTATATAAATACTATACAGATATACTACACATAATATATTATATTCGTCGGGGGAGAAAAAAAGCGTATACTTACATATTATATTATATATTTATATATAACGTATGCAAACGTACAAATGTGCGTTTGTGTGTGTGTTCCGTCGACGGCCGCTAGAGTACGATTAAGCGACGCCGTCGACGTGTAAGGAAAACATAATAATATGACGTGTAATATAGGCAAGAAAAATTATTATTTTATCATTCGTCGAGCGTATTATAGTATACAGAGCGATTCTTTCACAGTTGTGAACCAGCTGGCAATAAATTCTTAGAAAATACAAGGCATTTTCAATTTTTAATTTTTAGGACAAACGTGTTTAAACGTTAAAATGTTTTGTGATGTATTCGGAGATATCATAGTTGTAGCTCACAGTAAAATGATAATAAGACAGCTTGAATAAAGATTTCTTATAAGTAACCTATAAAGGGGTGACGGCCTGGATTTCTTTAGAAATCCACTTGGCAGCTTAGTTTAGTATACCACGTCAACCTTTGTCAATTTTTGTTCGGGTAAAATCACTTCCGAATACACTTTGATTTCCGTTTAGAAAACAAATATTATTGTTCAAGTATCGAGGAAGAGAAGTACAGTCAGTTTATTGTTCATCTATGTGATAATAATTTACAATACCTTATTAAATGTACGATATAGGAAATATAAAACGTGGTGGGAGTTACTGTATGCACAATAAAATTAAATAATATATTATAGTACCAAGTGAATACGGCATTGAAGTCAATATAGCAGATGCAGGTAACCTATAGAAATATAAATAGTAAAATATGTATATGCAAAACGACGATCCAATGAATTGTCGAAAAAATAATTTAATTGGATGATTGAATTTAAGTATATATATATATATAATCACTATAAAGTCACATGCGTCATAACGTCTATTGTGATTGATCGTTTATTTTTAGCATTTATATGTTTAGCATATTATTGTTACTAAGAAAAAATATTAAAATAATAATACATTTGTTTCAACGTGATTTTATTTACCACTTAATTATTATTTTAGACGATTTTTTTAAATGCTATAGCGTAACATATACAACGAATTTAATAAATATATTCTCAACATTTTTTTCACAAGTAGGTACTTGAAATATGAAAATCACAAAACAACGAGAACAACTGAGATCCATTCATATTATAACTTCGTAATCAGTCTACCATATATAGCCAACCGAAGCAATAAAAATGACGCAATCCCACGCATGATTATTTTTAATCAATCAAACTAAAAATGCATTCAGTTTTTCTTTTAATGAACGTATAATGATTAAGTATATAGAAAAATCAAATATATTACTGCTTTAATTTCAGAATTTTTTTTTCTTTTATAAGGGTTTTAATATTTTATGTATATTATACGAGCTGTAGCTGATAATAGGCATAGTTTCCTACAACCATTTAACAATATTTTAAGTTATTTATAAGTATATAAGTGCACTACTTTCATCAAACATTTATATACAAAATCTTTCTATATTTTACAATGCCCGCACAAAACTTTTTATACTGCAAAATTATTCAAAACGCGTATTCCCATTATTCATTAGTTTAAATAATTTTTTTCTTAAAACTATTGAAATACATCACTTAAATAAGATTGATCGAATGCCAAAACACTTCGAGGGGGAAATGATGTTTGTTTATTTGAAAGAATAATAATCATATTCGAGATATCTTAAATATATAGAGGTAAAACTAAGATTAAAATGGATAGGTATACGTAGTAGGTATATAATAGATATTGACGTGAAGAAATGCGGTAAGAATGGTGAGATAACTGCACCATATATAAATATAGTATTTATATATATTTATACTGCACATATTGTATGGTAGTGATCGAAGAAAGAAACGGGTAAAAGCGACCCGGTAAAGTGAAATAAAGGCAGTGAAAGATCTTTACAAAGTATTATCCCTTTAGATTACACGAGTATTTCACATCACAATAAGAAAAGTATATGGATTACAAAAATAAAAATATAATATAAGAAACTCTCCCTCTCCGTATAATATATATATATACAATCTCTCCAATCTCTCAGAATGACGTCCTCTGAACTTTTTCCATTCTATATGACTCGGTATACGTATCTGGTTAATGTATAGGCGGTATTGTCACGTCAGTGGTTGAAATATTAATTGGAAAGTATACATAAAACTATAATTAGGAACAAACAAATTCAATAGCTATTAAAAAAAAAAACAAACGAAAAACGGTGGTGACAATACAACGGAACAATGAAGCAGGGACGTGAACTTACGCGAAATGGTATATTATGTAGGACGTGTAGGTATATATATGAAAAAAAAACTACCGTTCAAATGTCATGATAATATTATTACATGAGATATGTTATAAAATAATAGTGTTATAAAATCAATATTTCCATTGGTACGGCGGAGTGTTATTAGAGTGATTGCATTAAATTCGATATGATTAAGTTTTGGTATGTTATATACTTATATAATATATCAGTTGCGATGTCTAGAGCAATTTGTCTATGCACATAGAGGTTTTTTATTCGGATGAAAAATATTTAGTTATTAATTACATACTTATTATATTATATTTAGTTAAAATCACAATAATAGTCTTTATAATTATTGAACCGCCACGTGACTGAGAGTAAGCAACGACCGCTACCAATAGTAGGTACTTGGATGGGTGACCACCCGGGTATTTAGTGCGCTTAAACCTTGCCATACGTAGGTACACGTGTTGCCAACCAACTGTAACAATCATACCACTGGTTCCAACCCTACCCACCGTTACAACTGTAACCCCTACAAAAAAAGCTAATGGCCACGGCTCTATTAATTAATTATAATATTTTATATTATGGCGATAAAGTATAGTTTGGTTTCAGTAAACCGCCGCTGAATTTCAGTATACGTAGTAAAATAAGACGTGTTTAGATTATCATAGGATCATATTATCATAATAATATGTATAATATGTTAAAAAATAAATACTTTGTATGTTATAACTTATAACTATATAATAAGTAAAGAATAAACGCACAGACACTAATGTGATTGAAATTAAATTGCCCGCAAATCTATTCGATTTCAATTATTAAACGAATACCTCAAGTTGAAATAGAAATAAGTATGGTTAACCGAAATAAAACTGGGAACTCATTTCATTTTTTGGTGCTGTTTTACGATGAACAAATTAATTTTAATTTAACAAAAAACACGCATGAAACTTTTTTAATTGATTCATAATAATAAAGAACTTAAATGTTGAATTCCAACAAGTTTTAATATTGAAAGTCCATTGAAACGTATGTAACTAAAATAATAATACCAACAAAACTTCGTTCAACCAATATTATAATATATTGTTATCTTTAGTAGGTACTATACCAACCCTTAAAATATCAACAATGTGGTGATCGAAAATCATTTTAAGTTCTTTATATACAGCCATATACCAAATAAACACAAATTAATTAAACTTCCATCATTATATGAATTCACTAAGTGTATCTTACGTACCGTTATGATAGAATTTAATTGATTATTCCGATAACTATTTTAAATTTTCTCATTCATTTTATTTTATAACAAATGTACCTACATATTATTTTAACAAGTACCTATTGACAGTTATATATATATAAAAAGTTTGAAAATGCTGTTCGAGTTGTACCAGTATTAACGATTCATTTACACTAAATACTAGGTATACGTACATTTTTTTCATATAAAATCGTTAATTGTTTATAACTTACCAGTATACTACCAGCGTTAGCTTGCAGATTACAGCCCAAATAATAAACATAAATCATACGCGTTAATTAACGCAACAGGATCAACCATAAATTATAATTAAATTAGAGTTGAAAAAACGTACCACGTTTTATACACCCTACGTACCTAGTACCTACTACTTATACACATTTATAACGACTTTAAGAACGCGATACACCTACAAGAACGTATATTATTTTGGATTTTTGTTGACACCGGTGTTATTATTTTGTATTGCTCAAAATTCTCTGGAATTGACGCCGGATTTCTTCAGAAATCAAGATAAACTTGTAAATCGTTTTTAAAAACCAGATTACTTTAATTTGTTTTAGTACAATATGTGTATAAATTTATACATATTATTTTTTAAAGTTATTTTTCGTAATATCACTAGAAGTAGGTTTTAAAATGACATAAAATTTAAAAAATGCACGTAAATTTAACGTTAATTGCCACAAAACCGTTTGTTGTTACCATATAGTGTGTACTTAGAACACATTTTATCTTGGTAAGCATCGCGTGTCAAGCATTCTAGAAAACAAATGCAAACGCATCGAAATCTGAGCCCTAATTAAGATATATTAAAAATACCTCTAGTCTTATTGGATGAACAGTTATTAGTTATACAATATATAGTTATAACTAGGTATCTGTAGTTTACGCAGGGCCGAATTTGACGAAGGGTTTTAAGGGGCACTTGCCCCACGCATATGTATAGAGGGTGGCGTCAGGATGCCGGATACTATAAAAAAAATGAAAATTATTTTGACATTAGGTTCAGGAATTTTATGAAAAAAAAATATCAACTCTTTAATAGTAAAAATGTATTTGTATAATTGTATTTGTATCATTTGGGCTGCAAACCTGGAAGGATTATAGCATAGGGGCAATATCCAGCAAATACAAAATATTTTAGTATGTAGGTATAAACGTTCGATTGATTATTATATATGATTTATTTTTAAGCAGCGAGATAGCACCCTGTAAACTCGGGCCTGATAGGGCGTGATATGGACTTCTGCTTCTAATATAGGCCATTTTATTTTATTGTACTATTAGGTATATACAAATTTGATTCAACTGTAATTATTATTTATTAATTAAGCACCAGTGTGAAGGTTTGTTTGATTCCAAAATGATAGTAAATATTATGTCATTAGATATTAAATGATTTTTTAAATTTGTGGTACATGAACAGCGGTATTTCAACCCTGAAATAAACACGTTTTAATTATATAGTTATAATCACAAACAAAGATTTGCCCCGGGCATCGAAAAGTTTAAATCCAACACTGATTGCACGGAAGTTTATTTAAAATCACAAATTTTTTTGAGATTTTTTTCTCATTTTTTATAAATAAGTATTTGTCCATTATTTCCGATTCCACGAAATGTAAAAAAAAAAAGAGTTTTTCGTCGTCCCAGACTTAATTAAATTATCGATGGTCAACGAACAAAATAACCCAACAAGAACACCGCCAAACTCCGAGTAAAAAAAAAGCCAAGTATAAAAAAAGGCTCTAAAATGTGTGATATCATTTTATAGCAGTCATTATATTATTATTATTTATTTTATTATAAACAACTTGCATTTTACTTTGTAAATATTTAGTTTGAAAATAATACTAATATTAACTACCGAAATAGGAAATAGAATAAAAACTAGAATTATTAAATAATATGATATCCAGTATAGATAATAGATATCAATAGATAATACAATTAAGAGCGTTGCATGCCGCAATTGTATGTCCTTGTCTAACACACGTGGTGGAACATAGTAATAACGACCTAAATGCCTGACAAAAATTAAGGTACTTCTAGTTGTTCCATTTAAAATACGTAAAGATGTTTGAATTGGTATACAAGTTTATTTTGCATAGGTCGAAGCATATTTTTAATATTTAATAATAAAAATTAACAAATTTATAAAACGTAAATCATTTATTCTCATCAAAATATTGCTACAATCGAAAAAGTGCTTCGACCGATGCAAAGTAAACTTGTATACCAATTCAAACATCTTTACATATTTTAAATCGAATAACTAGAAGTAGGTACCTTAATTTTTGTCAGGCGTTTAGGTCGCTATTCCTATGTTCCACGTGTGTTAGACAAATACAGACAATCGCGGCATGCAACGTCCTTAACAATATCATTATTCATTAAATGTTAGATGTTTTTGTTAAATTTTGAAATAAATCATAACATATTAGGTATGTTATAAGATTAAAACGTTAAGAAACAATATTATTCAAAATTTAATTGTAATTAAGTTTTTATTTTTATTTTTACTTAAACTATGTAAATTGATTGACTCCAAAGTTTGCTCAAATAATAAAAGACACGATAGCTGAAGACGTTCGGAATTAGGAGCCTAAGAGCAAAGATAGTGCTGTATGCGTGATATTAAATTTAAAAGCGAACGTACCTTATCGCGTTTAAAAATCGTTTATAGGTGAGCTTATTCGGTTGCTGACATTTTTTTAAACTTTTTTTCGATTGCAGAATTTTTCTTTGTGCGAATAGCTTAGGAAAATTGCATTGGGAAAATCGAAAAATTACCACTTCAAAGTACCGTCTAGACTCCAGATGTAGAGATATTATACATTTATTATAGGTACTGTATAGCATAATGCAAGTTTTTGAACACTCATTCTATACACGAGAATAAGAAATAGGAAAAGACAAAAAAAAAAAATTATAATTTATAATGAAACAAAACACCTTCGTTAAACAAATACACAAATGTACCTATTGCTAATCGCTTAGGTTAGGGGTTAGGTTCTTGGAATCTAATAAGTAATAGTGAAATGCGTACACAATAAAACGATCAAACGGATTATAATTTATTATATTTATAACAGAATATTTGAGAAAAAAAAAAGATAAATTTAAAAAAAAACCTACATTATGTATGGTATATATAATATGAAACATTACATGAGGTTTCGTACGAGACCACTTAAAAATCGTATTTTTGTCGGGACAAATGTCACAGTGATTTAACAGTCTCTCCGGCTACAGAATGATACGAAACCGCCGTACTATATGATTAATATTATTTCCGAAGAAATGAAAAAGAAGTTTTGCTGTAGTTTTAGACGTTATAAGACGTGTCCTCCTCACCCCGACCACTGGCGACCACACATTCACACACATATTATATAACATATATACAATAAACTGTGTACGCGTGTGTTGTACCTACCATATTATATAATATGCTCCCGTTTAAATTATTTCCTGTGCCTTTGCAGACTACACATGTTTACTTATATTATATATATAAATGCCTATATACGTACGCTGAACATATGTGTGGGCAAGGTACGCGTATGAAATATTTTCGTAGTTGACTTCCGCGAGCGCGGCGTTATATTATATTGTGTCAGACCAGTAAATCCTATTACCGGAAAACGAAACGTGACGACGAAAGGAATAATTTCGTACGAGTTCGCAGCACGGTAGACATTATGGTATTTAGGTGTACGGCGGGGAAAATGAAAATAAAAAACATAAAATAATAAAATATTTGAGCAGTCTCGCCGCCGCGGACTCTACCCGAATTAACTTCTCGTACGGCGGTTGTAATTTGTTTTACCCCGCTGCGGGCTGCGTGCATTACATCGGTCGAGCAAAGGTATGCCGAGGTGAGGGTGGACGTGTGCATCAGTGTGGGTGCGGAGGTAAGTGGACATTTTTATTAACGGAAACGAATAGGCCGTAGTAAATAACCAATTTCGTGGGTCACCTGACACCTCGTCCGACAATTCTCCCGCGCCCAACACCCACTGGCCAACTCTGTATACTTTAGTCTACGACCCCCTAGGACCCGGGGTCGCTGAAGTGAGTAATAATAATAATAATAACTTTCGTGCAATTATTTAGGTTTATGGGCGCATTAACAGGCGAAAAGAATATGAAATTCGCGGGGAAAAAACGTCGCAATTATAGTAATAATAATTATTATTGCGCTCTCGTGGTTATTTAAACGACTGCCATGACACTTTTATTTTCACTGATTTAATAATAATAATTAGTAAATTACGTATACCTACTTATATTTGAGCGATATGTAGTGTTTATCGATGTGATTTAATTAGAATATAATACCTGCAGGAGGGTAAACCTGCAACGGTGTAAACATGGAGATTTCTGTATAAAAAAAACCCAGACTTAAAAAAAAAAAAATGTTGTTACAGCTTACAGGGAACGTAATTTTAATTAAGATAACGAGTGTCAAGTGTGTATTGTATTATACATAAATTATATTACAATTACTACGAAGCAAATTTAATATTTGTTGAAAAAAAAAATCATAGTTTAAATAAAGGTTTTTATATTTTATTTATATTAATAGACATTTCGAAATAAATAATTTTAGTTAAACTATACAAGGTTTTTTTATTGATCCTAAGCATCGGCAGCATTATCATTTTTGTAGGGGTGAGGAGGGGGGTTACGGTGGGTGGAGGAACATGATGTGAGGGCGAGGATTGGTCACTAAAAACCCGGGTGGTCACCCATCCAGGAACTAGCGACGTCGACTGATACTTGACCTCAAAGCACGTTATAGTGACTGAGGAAAACCACCAAGCAACACCAGGTCGCCATATTATAGGGTTTGACGAGCCAATTATACAATAATACTATTAAGGATGGTAGAACAATTTTAACAAAATAAGTGCTCGTTACTATGACATTTTAGAAATTGGCATCAATGAAAAGTTACGTATATAGATGGAAGAGGTGGGACTTTTTAAATATTTAGTTCTTTTGACTGAACAGGGGGACGGTATATTAGGAGAAAAGCGTGAATAAGGAAACAGAAGTCGCTTCCACGAGTAGGAACGATACATGACGGAAAGTTGTATAGTGAATAGTGATTCAGCACGAAATATAGAACACGTGTAATAATAAAAAAACACTTTGTGTATAAGGAAAAATGTCATACTCGTCACGCGGCGACATTAATAAAACATTTCAGACATTATTGTGTTTCCTATAAACTAAAGTATAATAACAGTACGACGGGTTCTTCAGGACTTACCTTGAGTGGAAGTCGTTTTTTATTGATAACGTCTTCGTGGAGTTTCTTGTAACGTTCGTCGAAACTGTTGTTCCAATATTCTTTACTTTTCATCCAATAAGGCTAGAAAAAAAATATAAATGGCACGTTTAAGGTTTAAATATCGTATGATGCATAATATTATGATATTTCATCAAGTTGTTTTATTAATCATATCGTCTAGACGACAAATATATGGATCCGTGTAACACCGCCGTTCCTTAAAAACACGAAGTATAGTCATATAGAAACTATAATATAGGCCCAAAGGTGGAGATTTGATTGGATTTTATGGGAGTTTAAATCTTTCCATTAGGTACAAATTAAGAAGGGGTTTTGAAAAATGTTTAGTTATTATTTGGGAGGGGGACTTTCAATTTTTTAAAAGGGCTAAGCGTCCTCATCAAATACCCCAAAATCTGCGCCTATGTATAGGCTTACGTTTTTAGTGTCTATTACAACGGTAAGATTGTAACAATGTTTCAAAAACAGTTGATGCCGTAAACTGGTTATCATCAATTGTTTTTAAGATGTTGACCAGAAATTAAAGTTCCAATAACACCAATAAAATATGGTCTCTCAAACGACATGTGGTCTAAAATTACGCCAACATGATTCACTTCACGATTATTTTGTCGTAATTCAAACGTTGGAGTTCATACCAATTTTTGAACAACTATTATTTCACAACGAAATGAAAATAATGTGAAACGCATTACGTTTTATTGTCAAATTCGTATTGAATTAAATGACACGTGACAATAACATATGAGCCTTTTACCACTACTCGAATGTAAATAACTATTGTTGGAAAACAGTCAACAGAAAGTACCCAGCAATCTACCGAAATAATCGTTAAAAATATTAAAGTATACATGACAACGCAAATGGCTGTCGATACCAATACAATTTTTAAGTGTAATTAGTTAATTATAACATAAGTACCTAGGTATACTATGTTGGCCCACTATTATAAATTTATTGGTTCTTTAAATACTTATAAATTATAACTAATTAATTTGGAAACTCCTAGAAAAATTATACAGCTTCAAAATAAGATTTTTAAAATAAACGTTTTTATTCTAAAAAGTAAAAACTCAAAAAATTAATTTAATAAAATAAATTTATATTAATTAACTCGTATATTACGTCTTGAAATAACAATAAATCTATAGTAAATTTGATTGTTGAAATATTATATAAATAAATTGGAGATTTGAAATTGTCATTTTACATTTATGGATTACTTTTGTTGTCTTTTGATATATTGTAGTGATATTTCTTCGATGTTAGTTTGTATTTCCCGAATATGGTACTGTTTGTTTTGCTTTTTATTAATTTTAATGAAATCCACCTGGTTTTAAATTCACCTATGTTTATTTATCATTATAATAATAAAATATAATACCTATAACAGTTTTCAAGAAAAAATAAACAATTTATATTTGTCAAAAAGTACCTTTCCTTTAATTGTAAAAAAAAAAAAACAGATTTACATTCTATTTTTTCTTTCCTTTTTAGAGTTTAATTATGTTTGTGCAATGGCATTTTTCAAGGTTTCGAGAGAAAATGTATAAGTCGTTATTTAACTTTTAGTTTAAGATGAGATATTTTAAATGTTTAAGTAATGTGTAGTATACGTTTAAATCCGAGCCCTAAATTTATTTATGTTATTAAACATAGTATTTCTAGTTAGTTTATATGCGTAATGCAAAGTAATGTAAAACAGTAAACGTACACCTAAATATACTGCAATTACTTACAACATTTCTATAAAGAAAAACAGACATTTTATTTTTATCAGTTAAACATAATTAATTTTAGTTGAAATAAATGTCTATATTTCAACGAATATTACATATTTTTGTATAATAATTTATAATTTATAAATTTAAAATTTAATATTGTTATCGTAATAAATTCATATTCATTAGTTTTTTTATTTATCAATCATTTTGTTAATCGACCATTCTACAAAATGTACCTACTACAGAAAATAATATTAAAATATGAAAATTGTTATTATTTGAGGATTCACCAAGCCCCAGATTTTCTATGATCGTTATTCAATACCTATATGAATTAGTTTGATGAACGCATTATGATACTATAATAGAAAATACAAATAATGTAAGTGCAAACAATGTATTACATTGTACATTTTATTATGTAGTACAAATTAAAATGTATCATTAGTTTAATATCGAAAAAAAAATCTATTCAAACAATTCGGCCGTGGATGTGGATATAAATTACCTATACCTATTATACACACGTAATATTATTGACATATATCTAAAAAAAATATATCGAATAAAATAGTTTAGTACATACCATGAAATTATTTTGGAATATTTTTTAATATAAAACTGATTTAAAAAATAATTAAATTATATTAAAAAATGCGTTTGGTATTTATTATTTTTATATGATCTCAAATAATAACAATTTAACTTTTTAAACTTTACTTCAGTGGACTCCACAGAGAATACCACAATTCCACATAAACCAAACATATAATGTTGCTATATGTATAGTACCTAATATAGTAGGTACCTATACGCCATGGAATTATCATAAAACGCTCATAATTCTGAAAACATTTTAGAAAAAAATATATTTAATACCATATATCTCAAATTTATGTACCATCTAAATATAATTTTTAAGATTTTCATTCTTTTGAACAATATACAAATTGAATTTTCTCATTCCGAAGCAGAATATTTCTCTCAATATTTCGATGTATCAAAATGTAATTTTGATCGAGAAATTAGTTATATAAATATTAAAAAGAGCGGAGTATCAGTGGACCAATATTTTATAGGGTAGGTGTGGAATGGGGTAACTAGAAAGCGGAGTCAATGATATAAATAGCTTCATTTTTTTTTAAAAAAAAAATGTTGGTTCATTGACCCATGTGTCCAAAACCTAAAACTGACTGAGTTACATCTATTTCAAATTTGAAAATAATTTGATTTAAGGGTTTCGAAGCGGGGGAGTTTTTAGTATTAAAACATGTCTTACAAGAAAAACTCTAACGTCCTGTAGAATAGTAGGATTTTGTTAAATTTTTTTTTTAAGTTTAAAAGAAGAGACAATTTTGTTGGTCGGATATTCGGATCAATTTGATTTTAAAAATTATAATTATAGAAGCTAAAATATGCAATTGAAAAATCCACCTAATATACAGTTTTTCCTTTAAATTAATACTTAACCGAATTTAGTGACTTTTGCTTATGAATTTGGGTTAAATGTGAAGTTTTTCTTAAATGTGTACTTTGGTGCCCCTTATTGTTATCACATCAAACCATATTTCAATCTGACGCCACCACAACTGAGATATTTAGTAATAAGTTAATTTTATATAACGTGACACACTGTGTACAATACTTTAATATTAATGAGTTATTAAAATGTATATCAGATATTTATATGTATATTTTAAAAGGATATTGAGCATAAAAAAAATATGGCTTTTGAAAAGTTTCAATTCCCATCGGTTCATTATGTATGGATGTCTCTGCGAATCGATAGGTACGACGGTTGTGGGCTAACGAACAGCGTTTTTTTTTTTTTTTTGGACCATTTCGGTGGCCAATACGGTGAATTCCGTAATGCTTAGTAACTCAACAAAAAAATAATAATAACAATAATAATTTTCAATACAAAAAAGGTTATTATATTAGGTATATATCAACAATATAATAAGCTGATTGAATAATTGAATACAGTTTTAGCGCCAAGCGTGTTTTCTTTCGGTTTCCATTGTTGTACATTATATTTATACTGTTTATAAATTATATAGTTGGCATTGTATACTTTGGCGAGAAGATATTTGGCGAGAAGATCGGAATTAACTTGGTATAATATATTTTGGGTTACCGATCGAGTTCGAAAATCTTTTTCCGAGTTTTCTCTTTTATTCTAGTAAATTGTCACACCCACACAGATATACTAATATAAAATATACTTAATAATAACTATATTGTAAAATATTAAATTAACAACGGTTTCCATTCCTTCGAATAACACGGATGCGAGTTCAAAGCACTAACAGTCAACAGAGGCATACAGTGATCGCATATTAGGTATAGAGAACGTATTTTTACATGGACATTTTGAAAATACCTACATCGCTACTTATAAGCTGCTACTCACGAGCTGCCATTTCAAACAATAATGCAAAAAACAATCGGAGGTCACCGATTAGCGTTGTTATGCTTTGACCTATTTGCAAAATCGTATTTAAACGTCTTATTATTAGATACCACGAAGTTCTCTTCTAAAGTTCTTATTTTCTAAACACTGTAGCTAATAGCTATGACTCGCACCTGTATAATATGATTTGTAAATTGTAAGTCATAACGGAAGACTCGCAGCTATAAATTTGTTTATGTTTAACTGCATAATGTTCGTAACGAAAATGGACATTTTTTTTAGTTTTATTTTGGTTAAGCATTACTCGAATACATCTTCTCCGCGAAAAAACAATGGGGTGGTATATTATTGTTACAAATAGATTTTCTAGGACTAAATAAAAAAAAAAACTTATCGAATTTACTCAAACAGTTTTTGGTACTTTGTTTCTGACAGTCCAACTGCAGGGCGCATATAATATTTTATGTACTGCAATATATAGATTGTACAGTAAATATTATGAGAGATGTGGTACGCTTAAAATTTGTTTTTAAACGTATGAATGGTATAATACGCCCCGAGGTGCTGTTTAGCCTTCGGTACATCTCCATACGCGTGCACCATCGAACAATGTGGAACACGAATACAACTCGATAAACCGAATAACAAGCGAGTACTGACTGAAAAAGCAATTTTATATATAATAACTGCAATCAATTGAAATTGGCACGCGTACACAAACATATATTATTATAAGTATTTAAAGTGCGAGTTCGACCTTTATCACGACTGTTTATACGATTAATTATATTAAATATTTTCGTTCAACCAAACTATATAATCAATTATCATTTTATTAATCGTATCGTTATTCATTAAACGACACTACGTGATGTCATTTTTAGAAAAAATGTGTACCTATATGTTTATTTAAGTATTGAATATGGCAAGACTAAAATTATAACAGCTGTTCAATGAATTGATGATGTGTATATAGCTACATCAATCTGTTCATGTATCAGCGTAATAGCATAAGTTTAAAACACTGACCATTACAGCTTATTTTAGGTATGTATAAACAGTATAAACACGTCTTTATTTGTTTATTTTCTCAAAATATAATAATTGATAGGTAGTCATAAAAAAAAATGATATAATCGGATAAAAAAAAATGTGTGTGTACACCTACATAATTAATAATATGTTCTGACTATAATTATTTTAACGGTAAATATTCGTTATATTGACAAGTATTGACTTTAGTAGTTGACTTTTTTAAAGTTTTTTTTTTAATGAGTACCAGTTTAAAGTTATATGATTAGATGAGAGAAGTGGCACATGACCGCACAAGATATTGGGTGAAAAATAGGTACTACTCGACTGTTATTAAACAGGTACCTACTGTATTATAATTAATTAAGAAGTATAGAAGTTCGATATTAATTTTAATATAGGTACACGAGATTCTCAGAAAAATATTTTGCTAGGTATAATTGATAGACCGTGTTAACTGTTAATATAATCCACCTGTAACTATTATAAACTTTATTCATACATTTTCACAGCGTTCTGTAGTGTATATTGTTTTGATTATGATTTCCTATAATTAATTATATTACGTTCGTCGTACGCGAAATCTTCGTTAATGGGTGAGGTCGGCGGCGTAGTTTCTACTATTTCAAAGGCTGCAGTAGCCCCAATAATAGTGAGATATCGACATTTTCGTCGACTGTATACTTACAGTAAAACCTTAATAACTCGAATCGGTCGGGTACAAATGAAAAGTTCAAGTTAAAGTAAATTCGAGTTATAGTAAAAATTGTATGTACACAAATACAGGGGCCAAGACATTCCTTCCACCGAGTTGTCGAAAATTTGCTTTAAATACGTTCGAGTCATCGAGGTTCCACTGTATATATATGTTTATTCACTTGTGCAGTGTACACCGCGGCGGCACGCCATCGTTAAATACATATATTACTATTTACTATGCTGCCGTATATATGTACGCGATTCTTAAAACGCTTTTCGCAGTGAAAAATGCGTCCGAATCGAAACGATTAATATCTTCGGGACCGTTTCACCGCATGGTAAGCGGCGCACTCGTTGCAAAAGTCATGATGATACAATTATTATGGTATCGCGGACTCGACGAACGGACTAATACCCTCCCACTAATAACGGTCATCGGCAGCGATGGGCTCGGCGAAATAAATAGCGAAGAGCGCGTTATCTGGTAACCGAATCGTGGTGGAAGACGACAAACAGCTAATGGACGGATTGACGTGGACGACGTGGATGATGTCTTCTCGTCCGCATTCTTTCACTAACATCCCGGAAATAGTGTTCACGATATAGAAATTCTCCACAAATCAAAAGGTCATTGGAGCGTAAAAATGCTAGGTCCGAACTTAAGAAAATAATACTATATATTTTTCTTAATATGTATCGTTATCCAACGAAAAACGATCATCAGTAACATGAATTTAGAAAAATCACATATAAAATTATCAGGTTTGATATGATATGAGACGTGAAACTGCGCTTGTCTAGCTCAAAATAATATACGATATTCTAGTATACCTTTATCTACTACTACATAGAGCGCCCTCCAGTCATGGACATAATATAGAGGTACTCGTATGGCCATACCGGTACCAGTCGACTTGCGTTTTGTAATACAATTTCAATATCATTAATATACTAGTATATTATAATATTATGTACCGCGATGGTTATAATAATAATATGTATACATTTATGTATATTACAGTAAACATTTCAATACTCAATACACATTGTTAAGTACCTAATAATAATAAATACCTCAAGTCATGTGACAAATATACGATATAATATATTATTTAATGCGCATAACTGTAATATTACTGACCATTTCGAATTTTGATAAATATGATTGGCGCTTGGGAGCCGGAGGATAAATATTGGCAACATAGTTCCTCCTCCGGCCATCGATGCTAGGGGGGAAAAAAAATATGATGGTCACCATTATAAAATGGTTATCCACAGATGTTTTTCGAGTAAATTGTATTAAAAAAATTACTCGGTTTTTTTATCTGACTTGAAATTAAACGAAAATAAATTGGACGAAAAAAATTATTTGATTGAGAATATTATCTGGATTATATGTATCATAGTCATATACCAGGTGATTATCACTAACCACTCAAATTTACATGGTTTATAGTCATTAAAAGTTAACGTTTTAAAAAAATTTTTTATTTTCAATATTGTTTATCTTAATAAAATTTTACTTTTTTGAAAGACAACATAGTTATAATTTCATCTACGAAAGCAAAATACTTTTCTAAGTATTTCGATACAATAATCAAATTTAGGCAAGTAGTTTATACGTATTTAAAATTTATATGAGCGGAGTAGTGGACCAACATTTTGCGGGGTAATTGCAGCGTAATACTCCATTCCGCGGCTCATCTAAACTCATAAACTTTTCGTCCAAAATTTGATTTATTGTATCGAAATACTTAGAAAATATTTTCCTTCGAAGATGAAATTATAAGTGTTTAATTGTCATTAAAAACAGTACAAAACTTAAAAAAATACGAATAAAAAATATTAAAAAATATATATATTTTTAAAAAAAAAATTATTTTGTAACGACGCAAAACCAAGTGAAAAAATATTTTCAAAAAATTAATACTTTTTGAAATAATGAATATCTTATGTTAAATGAATAACCCGAAATCTATATAGGTCTTCCAATGAGATCCAATTTATTTCTCCAAAATAGTACATATATATATCTTCATAAATCATAATGTTCATACAACATTACATTTCATTATACATTTATTTGCATAATATACATTGCGGGTATATTCATCATTTTCAGACAAATCGATTAAGATAGCTTTTTGTTTGAATAAGATGTTATTCGCAAAGAGATTGACTTATTTAATTGATTTGAAACCGTATCAACGTCAAAACTATCAGCGTGGCCGTACAAACGACAAATCGTTCGAGTTAAATTTCAAATAATATGGCGTAGGTATTAGTTTAGAGAAAACTGCTATTAGAATCATCAATTCGACATCAAGACGTGTAATCTCATTGGCTCATAGAAAATGTCCTATACCATATAAAATGTTTTACTTTCGCCGTAAGTCCTCTGACGAGTGGAAAAACACAAATATTGTTAGGAAGTTACATAATGTTTTTGTAAATGATTGACGAAATGGCAGTGAAATATTACGCGCGATTATTTACAACTGCGATATTTATCACGCAACTATATATATAGGTATACACATACCTATATTCGACGTTCTGAATATCTATTAATTGTATAGGTAGGTATGTGTATCGTTAAAATTGATAAATTAACGTTTAACTAAATGTAATTATTATAATATTATATTTCTGCTATTTTTTTTTTTTTATCATTTGTTAAAACTAACACGCGGTAACAGCTGCAGAACACGAACGGAAATCATAAAATCCATTTGACAATCCATCATATTTTGGCAATTATTCATATTGTAATATTATATTATGTATTATCATCGTTTTTTTTTTTTTTTACGAGAATTTTTTATTATTTTGAAAATTAAAACCGTTCTCAGTTCATACTCTATATATACACTCAGCGACTACTGCCGCCGTACGAATAATAATTTCACATTTTTTTTCTCGTATTCTATAATAATGTAATAGTCGCAGTAGAATAAAAACCGTATACGATAAATCAGTGAAACATATCCGTTCATATGACGTTTGATTCAATTCGAAATAACAATAATAATAATATAATGATGATGAAGGAATGTTTTGATATTTTGTTTTACATTGCACCCCATACCGTTACCAACAAAAAGTACAATACCATCATTGCGGTATCTTCCGGATTACCAGCTGAGCTCCCACGCAATAATAACCGAAAATCCTGCACATCTCGGCTGCCCTATATAATATATCTTTATTGATGGTACCTAATATCGCAAATACACTATAATGATATATTTGTCAAACGCGTTGAAAGTGATAGAATAGCTATAAATCGAATTTCGCACACGCATATTATATTGATATGTTTTTTAAATTTCATCTCGATAGGAATAGTTGACTACTTTCTAGTAATTTTATCTGGAAGAAAATAGTAAGTTCTTTCTCATGTTAATGTGCATGTGAATAACAACACGCAGCAGTGTATTTCATTCAGTTTGACAATATAAATTGTGCCATCATTAAAATTGTTCAAAAGACCTAGCGTATAATATCACCTCATCGCTTCTTAACGGTATTCTCGATGCTTCTCATTTATTATATTTCTATTTTTCGTTCCGTCTCACCTCACCACTTATGGACACAACCATCAAATATATCTTATACTGTCGAAAATCTACCAACACTACGAGCTATGCTTGATTTTTAGATATAATTATTTATCACTATAGTATAATTAATATGTGATATATTGATATAATTGAATACTGATATAATTAATATATATATAAAGTATTAAAACATTTTTTAAATTATATATTAATATAATATTGCAATATCACACACGCGAGATCTCTCAGTAGTATTTACTAGAAATCTTAAGCGCGCTATATAATATTATACAACACCGCAATCATCCCCCCCCCAAAAAAAAAATGCACTCATTATAATTGGTAATTGAGTGGAAAAAAATTTAAATCTTTTATATTAAATCAGATCTTATAAGTAATAACACATAATATTATATCTAAGGCAAATTCAATCTTCTACATATATATGTCATAATTAGGGCATCAAGAATGAAACATTTGTTTAAGCGCTAAACTTAAACGTGTACCTACCTATCTACAGCGATAATGTGCTAAATTATGCACAATTATGCGGCAGTTAAAATATTTATTGTATTTTTGATTTTATAGATATTACCCATGTATTATTGTTAAATATTCTAAAACAAAATAAAAAATATTTTGAAAAATAAAAGCAATACACATAAAGTTTAATCGAAAATTATATTATCTTATAAAACTATATTACTATTATGTACCTGCAGTATACTATTTTTTTTATATTTCTAGCTACTTTTATAAAAAAGCGGTCATATCTTAATTCGACTGCAATTAGTTAGTTCTATGTTTATTCATGTACATTGTACATACATATATAATATATATATATACATATTATATATATATATAGCTGGTACAATGTGCATACCAATACAGTGAGTAAATAATAAAAATAATAATTGTACGTCCTATGGTCGTTGAATATTTCACGTTTTACGTGATAGAAGGGAAATTCGTAGTCAATATCAAATTATGGGCGTACCTATATTATATTATTATACCAGCTCTATACCGCGTGATGCCGTGTATTACCAGATATATGTTGCACGCACCAGGAAATATTTAAGCTATCACTAAAATATTATTTTTTTGCAGGTGTTAAGATGGCCGACAAATTAACAAATTCCGACGAATTCCGATAATCATCTTTATTAGCTTGCGTCTGAACATTATTATACCATTTATACCTATATACGGCCAAGGTTGACTGGCCCAGAAGACGAATTTACTGCCTACAGGGCTCGGACTTGGATATAAGGTAGGTATATAAATACTATATGTCTCCTCCTCTCCGTTGTTTTGCCAGAGGATGAAAAACGTACGTAGATATGTACTTTATATTATTATTATATGTAGATGATTAAGTGATGTTCACAAAAAGCAAGTTAAAATCGTCTCGAATGTGATTTATGGTAAACCATTTACGATAAACCCACCGTGATTCCTGCAAACAGAACTTCACGAATATCATTACACTACTTATTTTCAATAATATTGATGGAAAAAAAAACTTATTAATTACAATAGTATTTCAGTATATTATTGGAGTCCTACACAACTTATCTAAAATCTAAAAGTACCAATAATATATGTTATTATTATAATATATTATATTATTAATCGTAGAAGTATAACAAAAATGTATAATTATAAAAGTCATTCTATTTAAGTCTCGCTAAAAAATATAAAAAATTGTATTAAAATAGTGATAAATTATTTTATAAAGGAGAATTTTTTTTTATGCTTTTTAAAATATGAATTTAGGTATATACATTTGTATTTGAACGGTGTATTTGATCCTAAACATAATATATTATATTAAAGTACACATAAATGTTTGATAAAAAAAAACCTAACGATATTTTTATTAAAAAACGAATTTTATTAAAAATGTTGTTTGTTTAAAATAAAACATTTACATGTAACTATAAGTACAATAATATGATACGCAACAAGCTTTTAAAAATTAAGTGGTTAGTCGATTTTAATACATACATTTTAAATTTATCCAACTCAATTCGATGACTAACAAAATCTGAAAACAAACATTTATAGTCTGTAGATGAAATAAAATATCATCAAATTCTTTATTTTAATAAATTGTGTATTTGAAATATTTTCATACAAATTGATGCACCATCAAACAATTATAAATTATAAAATGTATTGTAGTCCTAAGAAAAAAATATGTTTTAAGTTAACTGTAATTATTGTACATAATACCTTTCAATAATAAGTGTTGTTATATTTAACGTCCAATAATTTAGTGACTAAACTAAAATAATTATTACCTAATGTATATTAAACAAATAAATCATAAATTACTAATAATATTGAGTAAGTAATATAATATGTTTAACGATTAGCGGTATAATATATTATTGTTATTTATTATTTGTTATTTGTTAATTGTTATACAATATAAGTACACCTTTAGGTATACTACCTAATGCTAATAGACATACATTATTACTGGGTATAAGAGTATTGAATCCCTGGTAATGTTATTAATATTTTTGTGTATAGATATTCCAATAAACTATTGAATAAATAAAAATTAAAACTAATAACCATCGTTGTTGAAACTTTAAACAGATAATTGAAAAAAAAAGTAATGAAATAATAATTTCTTATTATAAGTAAACATAAACGAAGGATCAGTGTACGACAGTGTACTGTGGATATAAGTGAATAAATCAATCGTTAACATTTGCTATATTTTTAAACCATATTTGAAATAAGTAATTAGGTTTAATTATTTTTATTTATTCAGTGTCTTTTTTGCAAATGTAAATAAACTGTAATATCTATATTGACTGCTGAAAAAAATATAAGTACTATTCCGTGTATGTATATTTCAAAATATATAGGCTATACAGTATACATGTTTGTACAACTTTTTACCTGTACTGCCCTACGGTTTAATGTTTTAAGAAAATGGATATAGATCAATCTAAAAATCAATCGCACTGCAGCATAGATAGAATCTAGTATTTATTTTTTTGCTTTAATTTTGTAGGCTATTACGTCATATATTTTACAGTTGTAATTTTAAATGCACAATTTTTTTTATTTATTTTATGGACTGTCGAGTTAGAATAATTAAAGTTGAATTGATAATTTATTAGGTATAGGTATGTAAAAGTTATTGATTTAATTATTATTTATTTTAGGAGATTAAATGATATTGAGAAAATTATACTTAACTGTAGGTACCAATTGGTTGTATTTTTTCAAGCAACCATAGGATGAAAATAAATAACTTCTGTTAATATAATTATTTTTGAAGATGTATTTATTATATTACCTATAATTACCTAGTAATCCAGTAAATTCCCTAGAAATATAAACTATATATATTTGAACTACCGACTCAAATCAAATAAATAGGAAGTATAAGATTTTATAACATATAGACTCTAATATAATAATTACCAATAAACCTGGTTTAGTATTGTAGCTACTATAATATACTATTATAGTATTTAGTACCTACCTACTTGTCGGATATAATGACTAGAACATTATAATATTTATTTGCATACACGCATGTACCTAACACTTCCGATGAATATTCATATAACATAACACAATAATGTTACATGGGTTCATTTGATGTAAACCAAGGACACAAAAAATTCCGGACAGGATATACTGAAGCCGGGTGGTGCTGAGTCTCCGCCTCGGTGCACTGGTATATAGTAAGTTGTATTATTCGAGAATTTGCTGATTGAAGAGTAGATATAATCAACGTGAAAATATAAAAACGCCGTAATACTACCAATACCCCTGGGTACCTATACTCTTTGTTCAGAAAGTAAAAAAAGTTTTTAAACGTCAAGAGACGCGTTGAATAATCTTTTTACACGTTGAAACGTTTGTTGTATTATGAAATGTCAAAAAAATCGCGAAACGCCAAGCCGCGCTGTGAAGAGTGCATACTATAAATGCTGCAGCGTTGAAACTCAGAAACACGCCAAATGTAATTTCGTATTTGACTCGACGCAGAAACATTTATGTCTCACTGTATTAGGACGTGTCTCCGCCGTAGCGGATCAAAACGAGGAATGAAAACGCAACAAGTCTCCCGCGAGCCCCACCGCTTATGAATAATCTAATGATTTCCCTCAACACGCTGTATATATACGTACAACAATACAATATACATATATTAGAACATACCTATATATATATATATTATAAACCTAGTATTCGAACGTCGTAGGTCGTAACCCTTGTCGGTCAAAAAAACATTGTTGAACGTAATAATTTACATTTTTCTTTATATTTTAGATACAGTTCGGTCGCAACTACTCACGTTGTCTTCTTAAAGGTTTTTCGAATACATAACCGATCCGAACACACACGTTTAATGCAATAAAATTACATTCTTAAAACACCACGCGTATAGCAGGAGGGGTGGAGGAGATAATGAATTCCTTTGTTTGCGCGGGTTATTACTGTCTATTCATAAAACTCGTTTAATTATATTCAAACATACGCGTATAAAACAAAATATAATATATATGGTGTATATAAGTACCGCAATCGATTCGAACGATATGGTCGGATTTGGATACAAAAGTAAACATAAAATCGGTACCCGACCGCGGCTACGAGGATGACGGTTTTCCCGGGAGAGCTTATAGGATCGCGCTTACCTGCCACTCGAAAAAGACCTTAGGTTTATTATTTTTTTTTTTATTATTATTATTATTGTGGTTCAACCAGCATCTATATAATTTGTATATACATTATACAGACTAAGCGACCAATAAAGTATTAAAAAAAAAAAAAAAACTGGGGAAAAAACGACTTCAGACTCCGGGGCGAGGTATTCGGCTTAGGTACCTCTGTATATACATATACATATATTATATAAGTGACGTAACAGTGCGCGAGTGGTTGGCGAGAGAGTGACATATTAAAGACGTGGCGGCAATGTATATGCGGCTAATATTTTAACCATAATATAATATATATACCTTTTTATGGTCTCGATCGATTTCCCCACGAGGATAATCTATATCTATATCTGCTTATAACCATAAATCCTGATTTATGAACGCGTCGAAAAAAACGAGTAGCGCGCGGTGTATAATCAAAAAATTATTTATTATACACAGACGAAACACGGATGGACGCACTCGCGTGTAAGGTATGGTTATACATACTTTCATATATACATATTACATATCATACGATTGCTGCTGCAGGTGTTCGATTTTCCGTTCTCAGGCAGACGTGTGCGAATATACCTAGGTATATACGAGTGTACTGACGGAAGGACATATTATATATATACATTCCCCGAAACAACAAACTGTGAATAACACGGTCAGTGGCTTGCCTACCCAGCGGACTCGACGCCATTTTCCGGAAGCAACCATTTTTTTTTTTTTTTTTTACAGAACTCCGGCACCCTCACCGTGCACGGCCACCAATTTATACGTATATACGCTTGTCTTTTAATTTGTGTGCGTAATTTTTATAGTACAAATGCAGTGGCGTACTTTGAAATTTTTCACGAGGGGGTGATAAAATAAAAAAAATATTTAAACCCGCCCGTTTGCGATTTGAATTATTCATAATTTTTTTTGTTATAACTACAAAATCGGACCTATACATATACGATATACGTGTGTGTATATGGAGCATTTATTATTTTCATAAATAATCCATGTTTTTTCTTAATTTACATCAAACTACATGGACTATTTTTATAATTAGGTACCTACCCAAACAAGAAATTATAACGTATATATATATGGAGTATGGACATATTATATTGATACTTTTAACAACTGTGATAATATTAAACTATAATATAATAAACTTTCGACAAATATATCGTCTCGTTTAAAAAATATCATTGCGGTGGGGAGGTGCACAATATATAATACCTTCTCCGTCACGTCAATGGACTGTGAATAGTATGTATACTTACTGCAATATCGCGTAGGAGACTAAATCTTGCCGCTTTGTTATTTATCGTCTCATAGACCTCGCGGCGATCGGATGCCGTTGCTGCAGATGTCTCGAGATTTCGATCGAGCCGCACGAAAGACTTGATGGTATGAAATCGAAATATTTTTATGTTGTAATATTATAATATAACGGAGATAATATACGCGAAATCGGTATACGACGACGACGGCTGAAGGTATATGTAATTTTATGCATAATTCCATACGATTTATACGGAAACAGAGCAACTACGAAACCGTATAGATGAAATCCTTCCCAGAATACCTACCAATATAACATAATATAACATATTATATTATATTATAGGAAATATTATAACATTAAATCCTTTGCCGCATAGCATAAAATTAACGAACGCCGAGCGCATATAGTGCTACGCATAATGTCAGTGTATACATACAATCTGAGTGTTTCCTAGTGCCGTGCAGTATATATTATATAGGCATATATACCTCTTAACACGACTCATATATCTCGTTTAGCGATTTCGTATCGAGCCGACACGCATGCACAAGTCCCCAAGACATTATATTATATAGTCTTGAGTCAAGACTCTTAACAATATAGATTTCCTATATACAATTATACAATGTGACCTGTGAAGAAGTGACCGGCCGGCGTCAAATATGATAGTAAACACCTTGAGTTATTGAAAAAAAAGCTACTATAAAGGGTGTGTCTAATTCTTTGATTTTCTAGTTATGAGCAATTTAAATTTTTTTCAAACAAACCAAACCAACTGCAGCACATTTGCAGATGTGTCTTCAAAACTTTTCAACTTTTTATCGTAATTATTTTTTTTTTAAGCTATTTTATTGTACTAACATTTAGTTACTTATATTACTATAATCCATACATACTTTTGAATTCTATTTGCAGGCCACGTTACTCAACTATTGGATCGTAAATTACAATTACATACACTTTTTTACATCTTTATATTTTTTGCATGCCAAACAACTTCACCTTTCTGTGTACCCTGTTTTTTTGCGGACTCACGGTACATTATATAATATTATGTACCTGCGCTCACAGCGGCGATGACACATTTTATACACATCCGTTACAAAACATAATAATAATAAAAATAATATGGGTACTGCAAGATACAGGACGATAATAATTCCTAGTCGGTGTGGAAACATCACTGCAGGAAACGACGACGTGTGCGCAATCGATTTCTGGACGATCGCGTCACGGCCGCCGAGAACAATGAGATATTTACAGCGGCAGAGGCGGCAGCGGCGGCCCGGAGGATTCGAAACCGGCGTGACAGGACCCAAGGTCACCTTGATATCTTATCAGCCATTTAATTACAGAGTCATTAAATATTAAAATCGATCATAATTATACGTACACACCGCCGTCATAAAATAATAATCGGTCGCCGCATGTTAATTCGTCGTGTTTTTTTTTTGAAATTTTTTTTTTTTTTCATGCACACAATATAATATACACTGCACACGATTTGTGTTTCCCTCCCCTCACCCTGGCCACGCTCCCGTCGGCCAATCGTCATTCGAAAAGTTTGCGATCACTCGCGCGCAGAGAGCAAAAGAATATTATATTATATTATAGCGATATGAGACCACGTCGGTGTGTTCTTGTTATTATTATTATTATACATATTATGTACCATAAATCGCTACGACGTACCTGTATATAATTATAATTTATTCGATGCACATAAGTAGTGAGTATAGGTACACCTAGTATATAACGTATACCTACGTATTACGTCGTATACCGCACGCACGCTAATATTTTACTGGCATTTGATAGCTGTATCGATTTATCGGCTAAAAGATAATTGCAAAAACTCGAACGCTTCCCAAACGACTCTATCTATTACGTTATAACATTATATAAATAGGTACCCCTACTTATTTGCTTATGGTCCAAAAAAGGTTTTCACAAACTTTCGGTTTGAATAAAAACAAACAGTCGGCATAAGTACCTATACGCATATAATAATATAGCTTAATAATATGCTCTCTCGAGGGAATTTATTAGTCCCGCCTTCACCGGTTTTAAAATATTTAACTAAAAGTACGAAAACGTTATGCCCACACCCCCTTCATAATACCTATTATATTATAAATGATATAATTTCTAATATAGAAAAATACAAAATAATATTTCCTTTGACTGCATATTTAATTTCGTTAAGATTATTGAACAATATACTATTGTAATAATACGCATTCTGTACAATATATACATATTATATTAGATATACTTAAATATATAATATAATTATGTTATGCATATATTTTGTCGATTCATACTTAAATTATTAAAACAACGAACATACTTTTGAACGAACGCAATGTGAACCAAAAGTTGTTTCCCCAATCCGTCGCGAAACAATAAAAAACAATGGGCAATAATAGTATTGTGTAAATACAAAAGAAAACATTTTACAAAATGTTTCTGCCGGTCGCGTAGGGAGAAAATTAAATTTATAATGTTAAATAATAATAATATATTAGGTACATAATATAACCTAATGCTTTCGAACAGTGGCGATGGCATCGCGAAACCCAGGTGGCCAGTGGCCGATAATTTTAAAGAGGGGGGGCTGTCGTTTTTATTTATATTTCTCAAGCTCGTGGGAGGCCACGCCCCCTCCCCTCATTCGCTCCAACCGCCACGGCGGTGTTGTGACTAACATTTTAATCTGTTCAATGATCAAAGTATAAATTATATTTTAATTTTCTTAATACGTAACATTAATAAGGGGCTGTAGCAGTTATTAAGATACTAAATCTCAATAAATGCAGTATGTAAGATTAGGTTCAGATATGATAATATGAATGTACATGTAAATGTTATCTTTGTAAAATATTTAAGTCTATTCAAGTTTTGACCAATATGCATTTTTAGATTCTGATCGGAGTGATAAATGTAGGTACCTACCTATTGATTTTATAATATAATATTATGATGTATGTTTTTTATTTTTGTGTTTACACATATATCCTACCTATCAATTTTTCAATATAACAAGTGTATACCTACACTTCTTTTAATAGAAAATAAATATTTTGATTTTCAACTATTTGTGAAGAAATTGAATCTATATATTCAACAATAGTGGGTCGTTATAAATACAGTCGATTACGGCACCAAAGTGTTATCATTTTTTTTTTTATCAACGTTATCACATAATATGATAGTATCACCTATAATCTATGTTAAATATAATAATAATATTATATTATATTATTCTTAATTCTAATTTTTTTATTAACTTAAATAAAGTATAAATAATATAAGTATAAAATAAAAAGTCATTATAATAAATACAAATTAGGTTAGGTTAGTCTTTTGATTTATGTCTTTTATGGGAAAAAGTAAAAACCACAACATGTTAGACATTTTATGTTTTGTATTTTCAATGTAAATAATTATAACATATAAAAAATACAGGGTGATTCATTTTTTTTGGAAAATTAAGTTGACTGAAACATGGCTGAAGATTCCAAAGGCACAGGAATACTTCATCAGAACCTGGCTTTCTGTTGAAGAAAAATGGACAGATAAATTTTTTAAATTGGAATGACATAAAAGTTGCCACAAATAATGGGGTAGAGTCTCAAAATAAACTTTTAAAGAGTTTTTATTTGAAACTGCTGAGTGACAAGTCTTTAAATAGTATATTAAATAATATAATATACCTAACAGTTTTTACCACAGACTTTTTATTTTATACTTATATTATTTATACTTTATTTAGTTAATTAAGAAATTAGAATTAAGAATAATATAATAACTATAGTCAGTATTTTTTGGGGGCCGAAGTTTTATATTTCAGGTACTTGTCAAAATAATCTGGAAAACAAAACTAGTTTTGGACAAAATCAAATTTGATTTTTTTTTACGGTAGAAATTATAGAAATTTTCACCAATATTTATATGAGCACACATTTACTGGACATCATTCATCAAAATCTAATCGGAATATTTTGGCAATATTTTTCTGTTATATTTGAAATTTTTACTATTTTTTTAGTTTTCAATTTTTATTTATGTTCGATTACATTTTGGTTTGTAAGTAAAAAACCTTGAAAAATGAATACAAGTTTTCTCGTTATAGTTGTTCTCTCAGGAAATAAAATGTATCGAAAATACATAGGTATCTAATCACAATTTATTTTATTAATTATTCAAAGTCAACATTTTTGTAAAATTCATCAAAATCACAAAATATTTTATTGGTAAAAATGTATGCATTTTTTTATTCATTAGATTTGAAAATAAAATATAAGGTTCTTTATATATTTTTCTCATAAAAAAAAAAAATTTGGCGCGTGTAATATTGGACTACTATTTTTTACAAATATCGCTAAAGTTAATATGTTGACGACACTGGAAAAACGTAAAAACGATTTCTCATAAAACTATTTAACATTATTGAAATATAAAAATATTTATCACAGAAACTTTTTCTTTACTCGATTAAATGTTTAAACTAAATTTAAGCAATCTATATACCTAAAGATCGAACATTTCGAATTCTTTTAGTTCTTTTTCTATAAATATTGATAAAAAATGTATGTGCTGTCATCTAAGTTGAAAATGTGATACAAGGTTCCATATAATTTGTTCATCAGTAAAAAAATATCAAAAATAGATAGCTATACGCCTATACAATTTTTTATTTGTTGACGTTTGAAGATCAAATTTAGACAAAATATCGTTAAAAGCACAAAACTGGTATTTTTAATATTATAATATCTAAGGTTCGAAAATTTAATAAGGTTCTTCGTAATTTATTTAAGCAGATACCTACCTAAAAATCTCAAAAAAAATTCACAAAATTGGATACTTAAACGAAAAAAATAACGATTTTTGTTTTGTTGTTGTAATTCAAAAAAAAATATTTTTGGGGACTTGAAACTTAATGCTTAGTTCATAATACAATACCTAAATTAATTTTTAAAAATATTTATATTCATTTTAAGCCCTTTTAAGCATTTTTATATCCCGAACGAATTCACACCGTAGTACGGTAATATTCAGTAGCGATATATAGACTTAAAAGATTATTACAGTTATATAACTATATATATAATTTTCATTCTGATACGTCAAATTTTCAGAAAAATGTTCCACTAAATAATTTATAGTAGAAAAAGAGGTTCTCATTTGAAACACAGAAATTTTAAAATCAGATTTTAAACAACTTTACTAAAGAAAAAAGTGGGCTTGCATGTTTGGTAAATACAAGCACCCTGTATACTATTATTATGATTAATAATATAATAAATTTTAAAAAAATGCAACCTACCCTACTACTAATTGTAAAATAAGCTACCTACTATAATATCAATATGAATGTATAATAAAATACAATTATAGTTGGTAATGTGGTTGACTGCTGACAGACAGTCTCCACTCAGGACCGTTTTTCGTTTGCAATGATTTATCATATTTAATTCAAATTTAACATAATATCCATTGCAGTGACTTACTCAATGACGATGTACAGCAAAGCGGTTACCAACTTTACCACTTTATTCATTAGTACTTACAGTATAACCATATTAGTCTAATAAATAATATTCAATAATTATTTCTATCATGACCATTGACCATGTGAAACGCATGCAATGGTCGCGTCTAAATCATTATGTAGGTAGGTACATTTTTTTAAACGCCGCCAAAAAGGCAAAAATATTTTTTTTTTTCATTTGTTTGTCATTTATAAAGACCGTGGGCGTGCTATTTTAAATTATTTAGTTGAAATTACATTTAAAGTCTCCCATATACTAATTTAAAAACATAATTAGTTCGAATTTAAAACCAGAAATTAATTTATGAATTTAAAGGGTAGAAAATAGAAATGTGATTAAGTTATGTGGAATTGTTCTCAAAAAAAAAATATATATATAATATAATAATATTATTTCACAGAGGCAAAAAAATCAAAAGGTTTAATTTTAACGTTTTTGTCCTTACGTGTACGGTTTTCGTGCAATTAATGTTTAACAATTTCGATTCACTCTTATATATTGTCACACAAGACGAATTGTTCAAACAAAGAGCTCGTTAAGGACAGCAATTAGTCAAAGCCATAATGAAACGTATTAAACAATGAACTGTGCCATTTTGCATTGTATACGAAGTCAACGAATAGATTACACGCAATTATATTATATATTTTCGAATAAATCGCATATACGATATAAAGTTTTGATAGTCTATATTTTAATATCATGCAATATAGATAACTTCATAGAACGATATTTATTTAACTAAATTCTTCAAACACCGTGGTTTAGATTTAACTAGCTCTAACTCAGCATAATATAATATACCTACCTATACTGTTTATAATTATTGTTTCTCGAATACGAAATAAAGTGAAGTCTCCGGCATAGAAACTAAACTGATCATCTGACAGTGACAACAAATTTTTATTTAACTATAGGATTATATATTTAACGTATTTAACAACAAAAATATTGCTTCCGAGAAGTAACTTATTTTCTGTAATTCAATGATAAGCTGTGATACTCAGTCTAGTAAGACTATACATATACGTTTCAATAAAATCTTGCCATTTGTTGGTATAGTTCATGAAGTTTTATTTAATTGATAAAAATTTATAATATTATTAATAGACAAAAATCGAATACCGAGAATATAATATAGTGGTCCACACCGTGTACTTACTTGTCTTAGTTCAACAATTATCATTATTGGTTCTTATGGAATTGCAGAACATATTTATATTTTATACAATTATAATAACAATTTTCACTTCACATTAATTTTTAAAACATTTATCCCTATATTTTCATCTAAGTATGAAATATTATTTAAATATTTTGTTTTGGCATTAAGTGTTTAAACAAATATTTTAAGCGGTAAACCCCTTAAAGTTCCTAAAGTATAGATTGTTAGTTATAAATACTTAAATAAATTTTTTTAAATACCATTATATTTACTTTATATATAGTGTTAATATAAAGAACCTCGTTTGAACATTTTTTTTTTCAATTTAAGCTTAAAAATAAGACGTATAGATGAAATGTATTAGTCCGCAAATAATCGCAGCATTCCACTTAGTGAGATTAACAAAAAATAATTATGGTGTGAATAACCAGCCATAAATATAAAATATGTATATATACACTAAAACTTTTTTAACATTTTAATTTTTTTTTTTTATATATAGGTACTTATAAATTATAATTATTAACCATAGTAATTAAAACGTCAACATTTTTAATTTTTTTTCTCATATAAACACAACTGTTTGAATTCAAGTACCTACTTATATAATATTTTACGATACCTTTTATCAAATTATGTTTAGACTTGTAACAACTTTTGATGGTCACAATGTAATATGTTTATTAGTGTAGGTATAACGAATTTTTTTTTAAGTCAAACCCGTGTACCCCGCGCCTATATATATATTATGTAAATGTATATAAAAAAAAACATTATAAGTTGGTAAGTGTTTTAATAAATTATTTATTGAATCGTTTGTATCCTGCGCAGGTAAACGGATATTGCGTTATATTGTCAGAATTATTATCAATTAATATTAATAAAAGTTATAAAAACATTATCATAAAAATAAACGTATTAATTTATAACAATACCGCTGCATAATAAAGTCCACATAAAAGGTTCTACAATAATTTATAAATTATAGTATTAAATACGATACCTAATATCGTTGCAAAGTTGTAAGGTTTTTTTTCATGCACGCAAAACGACCGCAGGGTTATATATTTTTAACGTCTGGTCTGAACGAACACACACACACACACACACACATATATATATATATGACGCTTGGTATAATATACGATATAAGTTAACCAGGAAAACGCGTTTTTTTTTTTCATTCCTATAGAGAAAAACCGTCACAGATCTTCTTACGGTGCGATGGTCTTAAATACTTATAATAATGTATTGTGTGCGTAAAAAAAAAAACGAACAATCAAAACTAACTCGATCGGACATGATCGCAGCGTATATAAATATCCATACTCACCTATATAAGTCCTAAAAACTAAAACGTAATTTACTTTTTTTTTTCGGATGTGTACCTACGTAAGCGAAATCAAAATATCCGTTTGCCCAACACATTCGCCGTGTACGAACCGCCGTCCTTAGAGTGGGCGGTTGAAGCAGCACCAGTGTATACGGTCATACGTATTTCTACGAAAATTACACGTAATAATATGTTGTGTGCTGTATTATATTCGAGGTAATATTTGCATTATAAATTACACGAAAAAAATCAAACGACGACACGATTATCCGATGTTCACGTGTAGAGTCCGTCGCCAGCCAAGTACCTATATGTACCTACCTATATAATATTTATAATAATATATTATATATTATGGTGAAAAAATGTAAATGCTCGGAAAAATCGATATTTTATTTTTCCGTTTTCAATTGTTTTGTGCGCACATATCGCGATATCATACACAGGGTTTCTCGTACCCCCTTGGCCTCGTATACACCGCACCCACCCGCCAATATATATTATATATATATATATATATATATATATATGTGGATAATGAAATCGTCTACCAGCAGCGTCCTTCCGAAACCTTAAAACTCACCCGACTATAATATATATATTTTTTTGTACGATATTAATGAAAATTAGTAATAATTCGAGTCTGAAAATATTTCCATTAATAATTAGCTAGGCATTGTCTCTGTGCAGTATATATACGTATAAATCAAAAACCACGAATTATTGCTCGGGTTATTATTTTTTAATTTCAATACGTTTTCGATAATAAAATATTATTCTTTTATATACCAGCTATTATTGAACGGGACTCCGACAAAGTAATAATTTTCCCAAAACCTTATAGGTATATACGACGTACAGTAGGTATTTCAACAATAATAATTATACAAACAGATGACGAAAAGTCACTGACGACGTGACGCAGACAGACGCGGCGGTGAAGCGGCCTGTAGGTACCGTTGCTGTCCACGTATATGATAATATAATATATAATAGTGTGGGAACTAAAATGCATATTATTATATTATCTAACAATAATCGTCGTCAATGGGCTCACACACCCCACACGTCCATCTCGTCGGTGGATATTAACGGTTTCACGACGACGACGATGCCGCCGCAGCCGAGAGGTCCAGCACGACGATAATTCGGCGTTGAAAATACAGTATTATGATAATAATAATAATAATAATAATAATAAATAAAGTTTACGCCTCACACTCGTATATAATGAGGTACCTATGTGTCTGTGTGTCTGTGTGCTAGCGAGTCATAAAAAAATATATCGTATATATAGAATGATGGTTATTGGTCGTGGGCCGCGGGCTACGGACACGAGACACTATTATAATAATATCATATTATGTGTGTGAGTTTGTGTGTGTGTGTGTGTGTGTGTGTGTGTGTGTGTGTGTGTGACGCGTGTATATTACGTATCATTATTATATTATTATTATAATATGGTCCAGGGGCTCTTGTGCACGGCTCTGAAAAAAATTATGTTGTAACGAGCGCCAATTATATTGCGATACGGTATTGATAATAATAATGAAAAGAAAAAACTATTATTAAATTATTGGCGTTTAAAAATACGCGCTCTGAAAATGACCGAATGTTCTATGCTATATTATAATATTATATGTATATGAGCGAAATAATACAAAACGATTTTCAGACGTTGAGTGACGTTCGAACGCTCGGAGGATCTCCGCATCCGAGGTTCGCATTTTGATATAATATAATATATTATGATAATATATCGCGAATCGTACGATACGACACGCTTAGATCGTAAACGCGTTCGCGTCAAATTCACAATTACGTAACTATTAAGGCCATGTACAGCGGTAGATTTATATAAATATATTATAATATTATTATATTGCCTTTAAGGCGTTTAGGAAAATAACACTACACGTCTATACACGCGATACGATTTAAAACGTCGGACGTACAAAATGGGTATCATGATATTATTTTAATATTACCAGACAAATAGAAATAATGTATAATCAATTCACAAAAAAATAATGGATACCACATAATATAGGTTAATCATACACGCCTATATAGTGATAGTTGTGACTAGACTTCCCACATCAATATAATCCCAACTCAAGTGACCGTCTAAACTTTTAAGAATAAGTCCCCCGTAAATTGAAAAGCAAGGAGGACATAAAATAATTGTTATTTGTGAAATGGAACCATGATTTATTTTGTACGTTGCCTAAATCCAAATGTTATTAGTTATTACTGTTTTTTTTTTTAAATGTTGAACTTAACAACTATAAGACCTCTAGTTTCTATAAAGAGGGAATCCCTTTCAGGAGGATCATGTGGCGAAACAAATAAAAAGAATCAACATATTTTACTGAAGATTGTTAATCAGTTAATTTTTTTGAAAATCTCCACGGTCTTTATGTAGGTACCTATGTCTAAATCAAAATTTGAACGATTTGTGTCTGAGTTGTTGAAATGTTTATATTGTATAGGTACTATCATAAAAATCCTTTAAAAAGTTTTACAAAAATTTAAATATTTTATTATGTAATATTTAATGTTAAATTATAATAAATTATAAAATGTTCATAAATTAGGTAAAATGTATTAGTTTAACCGTGTAGGTATAAATATTATAATTTTAAAATCATCATAGCCACTCCAACCCCCACACCTCAACCAATATCTCCCAATCCTTTTAACATGCATTTATTATTCTTAGTGTAAAAAGTTAAATAACTCTCGCTCATTCAAATTTCGGTTTATATATCAAGTTTTTTTTAAAAAAAAAAAACAATTATTTAATTAATATTAAAAAGTTGCATGGTATCACCACTGCTGGACACTCCTTAAATGGTATAATAAAAGTTTAAACATTTTAAAATATGGTCCTCGAGCAGGTATGCCTACTTATAATTATTTCTAAAAATCAGAATTTGAACGAATACATTATCGCAATGGAAAAATGGGACGAGCATTATACGGAGCGAAGCACACTGTATAATATGTTCGCGTCGTGTTTTGCAGACGTCGTTGTGGGTAATCGAAAACGAATTTACATCTCACTCGGGTGTCTCCGGGACGGCTAAAAACAAAATACAATATGCTAATATAACTCGACTAGTCACGAGCCATGTAGCTGAATACATTAAGCGATATTGCCACACTCGTGGAAATGATTTTATCGTTATTCGTACGATATGGATACAACAATACAGGTGGGCAGGCGATGTATACAGACGACGACGAAAATAAGGAATTATTGTTGAAAACGGTTTTCCGTACCTAGTAGACTTTTGTATTGAGTTTGATCAGGCGTTTGCGATATAATAATAATATTGTCATTTTGAATATTTTATAGGCATCGTCGCAACTATCTCGACAACGAACGTAAAATATCATAATATTTGCGTGATGTATATGAAACGTCGCGGAGAGCAGACGATGTAGCGTAACAGATATATTATAATAGGTATCTATACATTATAATATTAATTATACGTTATTTGTATGATGTAGGTCAAAATAATAATATGTAATAAAATTGACTTTTCCGACAACACGACCATCACGGACGAGGTCAAGCCTAAGCCTTAACAATACGTTCAACAGCAAGTAAGTTGAAAGTATTAGCCTTAATAACAGCTGGTTAGGAATAAGTACCTGTACTAATTACTATGTTATATGAGATAATATAATTATTATTATTATACAGGAAATCTGTTTTTGGGAAAAATTAGTTCAACCTACCGTATAACTAATAGAATAAAAATCAATAATTATAATATAATCTATGAAAACCTAAGAAATATATAATATGCTGACAGATTGTCTCCACTCATAATCGTTTTTCGTAAACATTTATTTCAAATTTTAGTTATTTGTTAATACATCCATTATAGTGACCTACTCAATGACAAGGTACATTTGACATTTATACTGCTGTAATGAAAGAGAAATGAAAGAGTAAAAGTAAGGAAAAATCGACTTCTCGTGTTTTATTTTTAATATTACTGCCCTGGGTATTACGACTTTACAATATTATAAGTATGTGTGTAACACACGGTTTTATTTTCAGCGCAGCTGTAATAACAGTTGACGGAATTCTTATATACACGTAAATATTTGAGAATTTGTACTCCGCCAAAATGTATAATAATTATTTGATTTATTAAATTATCGAAATATTATGTTCTAATTGTTCTATCGAAAATAATCCACGTCTTGTTTTGTCAACGGAATTCCAATAACTGTATTGTGCAAACGATGCACGAATATATAATATTAGTAATATTACCCCACGATCACCATACAGAACCACATCTACAATAATAAAATATTATACATTTGGATACGTCAATTAAGTGTGCCCTACCACCTGCATATTGTGTTGTGACAAAGTATATAAATGCTAAATTATTGCGAATTTGCCATGTTACACGTGTAAAGACAGGTACAAGACGTCATGCGGGTGTAGGGTCCTCCTGTAGACATACCGTACGCGGAACACCAATAAAATATATATGGGACGACTTTTTTTTTAACACAGTGAACTATAACTACAGACGTTGATAAAGTTATTGGAATTGTTATTTTTAGTACATTATAAGGTAAGGTACTACGCTTATATTATTATAATAATTAACATTTCATATTGCTTTATTATGTACATCTGTTGCCGAAACCACTATCAACTTTTGATTTAAGAAGAAAAATATTTTTCGAATATTGAATGAATATAGTTTTATTTTATTAATAAGTGTTTAAAAGTTTAGTTTAATGGTAATAAGAGATACCCCGCGGAATAATATAACCATTGTAGTGCACTAGTACCGGCGAGAGTACCGGTATATAAACTTTAAACTTTGCAGTAAAAAACAAAGTTTGGAATAAAATTAATAATCTGTAATATTACTTTTAGTTGATACTGTATATAAATAAAAAATGAATAATACTTTTCAGTATAACAAAAGTATACGCTGTTCAATAATCTCCCTGTGTATACTAACACATTAAACGTTTACTTTTTCCTCACAGATTAAAATATACAAAACGTGTATATTTAATCTGTGAAAATAAAGTACTAAAACATAGAATTAATATCGTATCGAGCTTCACTACAATGTGGTTATATTTTGTTGTTACACGTTCTTGCCGTTTTATTTAGTAAAATAACGGTAATGATATTATGTTTACATGCATGGCAAATAAACCTAAGCTGATGGTGGTCAAAATATATATACATATTATGTAATATCATATAATATGACTGTCAGATATGTAACAGATATAATATATTAATTGGCTGGCAGGTAGGTATATATTTACGGGATATATTATGAATTATGATATACAATAATATTATCATTCGAAATTTTAAATTCCCAACATTCTTAATATTGGCGCCAAAGTAATAATAATGACGTGTGTCACTTATGTCTAGAGATGTAAGCTTAACATTTAAAGTTTTTTTTCATTGAAATTTATTTTACTTAATATAATTAATTTTTGAGGCTTTAAGATATGTTAGCCAAGTGTTAATTATCTAATTAGGAATTAAACGACTGTGAATATCAAATAAAATTAAAATTTACTTATCAATAATAAATAGTTCTGACTTTTAGTCTTGTGTTAAAACTAATTAACATTTAATTTGTAATAACTAATAACTACTCTGTACTCATAAAAAAACAGTATGTGCAAAATTGTAGAAATAACTCAAACAATAAATATCAAAAAATATATAAAAAAAAAGGAAAAATCAATAATTGTAGAAAAACATAATTGTAGGACAATCTAACCAATATATACACTCATCATTTATACTGAAGTAAAAATGCAAATTTATTACAGAGATAAATTTTTTATAATATTATATTTAATAGTATAGTTATACCTACCATTAAAATAATATTAAAATGGGTAAATTGTAACACAACTACACAGTTTTAAATATAATTATGTAGGTTAAATATATTATAAATATATAATATAATATAATATCAAGGGATTTATTTCATAAGAAATTTATGTGAGAACATTTTAAATTTTCACAGCAAAAAATGTACATCACTTTTATTATGTCACATATAATATGAACGTCATTTGTCGACGAACGAAATAATACAAACCAATACCTACTGGTTATGGTTGAAAACTACCTTATTTATTTATTTATATTATTTATACGGGCTGGGCCCTTTTGACAATAAACATTTATATTATATGTGATTTCAGAAGACGTAAGAAAAATATTTATTAATAAAAAAGAATAATATTATATAATTACAATTACTTATAAGATCGATATTATACATGATTATATTAATAAATCGCTAGAGGCACGGTGTGCATTGACACATGACATTAGACGTCTTAAAGGCTCATTAGCCATATAGTTGGTGGTGTCATGCGGGACATAGAAGAGAGGGCGTTGGAACGAGATGATCGAGAAGGAACTTTGAAGCAGATTAGAGAGAGAAGGACCGTTCAATCGATATTATTGTTTAAAATATTCGCAAGAAATTACATAGGTACTTGCAATATGGCGACGTTCGGCCAAAGAGCTAAACCCAGGTGAGTGGCAATCGGCGTATATAGTTATAAAGGTGCACAAGGTATCTTAAGTTATCTTAAGTTATGAAGCTAGCATACCGTAGGAACCTGCGCTGAACACGCTCAATCTTATATTAAAAACGCGTCGGTTATCGTGAGTTGATTTTAAAAATAAAGACTATATATTATGTCTAATACCTGGAGTATATTTATGTTATATACATAATATAAAACATCTTTGTGGGAGAGAAACATGTTTTACGTGTGCTTAATAAGTATAATCTTTGAATTGTCTGTCGCAGTTAACATTATTACTATTATTATTATTGTTATTATATTATTACTAAAGTTCTTGACAAGATAATTAATCATAATTATTACAAAAAAAACAGTCCTACACGATCGAGTTGACATCTAGGTCACGGGAGTATTATTATAATATAGGTAGGTACCTAACTACCTACGATAATATTTTAAACAATTTTGTCCTGGAAACAGTGTATTTTATTATAATATTTTAGTGTCATATGATATTATGTTTTAAAAATGTGCATAATATATTAAACTATTCGACTGAGCCTTTACACTGTATTGTAGTACCTACCTATATTATTATGTCGACATGTGGTTTCTTATAATGTTCTATATGGAAAAAAAACCGTGGCTAAAAAATTATTTATTCCAAAAATTATATAGATAACTTAAGTTAATTGTAAAACACATCAAACATTTTAACATTTATACATTCCAATATTAACGAGATTGTTGCGTTTAAATAATTTTTATAATATCGTATAAACTGGACGATGCTACAATAATATAAAGAACTTACACCAGTAGGTGGACATTGATGTATACCTGAATTAAAGCGTAATGTGTTATTGAAATTATAAAATATTATATTTTGATTCATGAAAATTTGTTCGATCGGCTCCTTGGTAAAATTTACATTAGTAACGCGTATAATATGCTGCACTATTGAGAATAAAATAAAATTGTAATTTTTTTTTTCAAGTGTAAATAATAAATATGCATAATACAATATAATATATTATATTTAAATCACTTATACGCCAACTAAATGGTATGCGAAGTTGTTTTATAAAGTTAATCTTAATAATTTAATATCGAGTTATATATATATGTACAATATCTCTTGACTCGAGCGTACATTAAGCACCTAAGCATTAATCAATCGAGTTAACGTATTTCTGAATAAACGTATATTACTTACGCAGTTCCTCGCCTAATGGCATTATTTTAAATGCACTTAGGAGCAATGTATCAATTTATAGTAAATATAATACATACCACACCGTAAATATGAAATGTACACTGAATTGTGTTTAAATAAAATTTTATTTTTTTCAAATAAGAGAAAGGCAAAGACTACAACATATGAAAATACATTTTATTTTTATTCCACCGCTTCAGCATTTCTAAAACGTCGTGTGTATAATATCTAATGAGATATGCGTATTGGCAAATTATATTACACCGTAGCAATTTTTTCCCCTAGCAATTAGATTTTCGGTCTTACGGATACATGTTTTAGAATTCTATACGTTTGGCAAAACTATCTTTATTATGTTATAATAATATCTATATAATCATTTTAATAAGATTATCGAATTGATCGGGATGGGTTAAACAATTATTGTAATAATAGAATGTGCCTACGCATGCTAACTGTTATTCGTTTGAAATACATAATATTATAATTTAAGTTCGAGATTAGAATTATATTGATGCCGTGGAATGATAGAGATCGCCAGTGTTGAGTTGAAACCTTAAATAAAAAAGTGAATACTCGCAGAGATTTGTAATTATTATTGATCAATGACTGTTTCAACTAAATTGGGAAAAATTAAGTACCTACTGTGGTCTGCGTTTTAAAAAAAAATAAATTACGAAAAGTTTAGTCTATTCGTTATTTATTGCTGCTTTGATAGTCTGATATCGTCGAAACATATAAGAATAATATTACGCAGGACGTAGGTACAATATGTTTATATATTATGCACTACCACTGACAACACGTGCAACAAACAGACGATATAATATTATTACAAAACAATATATTATTGTTTTTTAATGTACCTACATGTGTATATAGTATACAATATACATGTATTAATTTATTATATATATTATCATTATACAGACACTGTGATGGAACACGTCATAAAATATAATAGTACCTATAAATACTATCTAATCAATGATATTATATTACTTCATGGCCTCGAATCTATAATAGGTAAAGGAGAAAAATATTTTACGGGATTACGTTTGAAACGTCGTGATAATATAACCTATATGGTCATATGATAATTATTATGCAGCGAACGAAATGTTGGAAAAATACTAATTATTCGTGTTATACCGGTCACGGTGCAGGTTATATATTATATTAATATGTGTTATTATTTTTCGCGTGCAGTCTTCGAAACGTCGTCGTTGTCGTTCAGTGTAAGACCTCGGTAACCGCGCGTTGTATGGAAATTTGTAGAACGAAAAAAATTCGCAGGTGTATCTTACCGAAGAAAATAATTAACTGGTTTGGTAGTTTTGTCGGACACAAACCGTCGGACGAGACAATGCGTTTAGTGTTCGGGTCGTTTTGAACAGTAGTCGGGAATCGTGAGTATACCACGCGGTCACTTGCGAATAATTTAAATAATTATACGACCCAAGACGTGTGAACATGAAATTGGCCCAAGTGTGTTTACTCTACTAGATATTATATTATTATCCTTCACATTTACGAAGGAACAATTTGCTTCCGAGACGTAACCCCGCACACCTAAAACGCACCGTGACATATCACTGACCCTACGCCGTAATAAGGTGTAATCTGCACCTACACAAACCGTACATAGACTTCCGTGTTGTTAGTAAAATAATATAACAATGATAATATTATATAAAATAATATTATTGTACGGTGAAAAGCACATTGTTATGATTATATTATAAAAACTTAGCGACGACACAGCTGTTTATTGTGGGTTTAATAATAATATAATAATTGTTCGTTTCGTTTATCGTCTTGTATCAGTAAGAAGGATAAATAAATGTGTAAATAAATAAATGAATTTTCATTTATTTTTAAAAAAATGTCGTTATATTTATAGTAAATTCATAAACTAAAAACATTACCTATTTATCTTGAAATTAAAAAAGAAAAACGTTATTAGACGTTAAAAAGTCAACATAATCTATTATGTTTATAAATCTATATTATCATCTAATTTACGATGTCTTTGGATGTTTTTCAAATCATTTAGTTTTTAGAGCAATTATGTAAACGATATTTTATGCACACTGTACGCCTGTGCAGTGGCGTATTATACTTACACACTTTAGTACGGTGGGGACTGTGGGATCAGTGTAAAAAAACCTAATCTAAATAAAAAAACAGGTATTTTAAAGTATAATGCATAATGCCTTGAACAAATAAAATGGTCATTAGTGTATGAATTAATAATGGCTAACTCCCAATATGCGGTCCACTTAAAAAATGTATGGTCTAAAAAAGTTCAATAAAATAATTTTAGCTGACATTAGAGACTCCGAACTCAAAAGCCTATTGTATAGTTAAGTTTACGCGCGTGTCTATGCAGTTACAATTAGACAATAGCTATCATGATTTCAATTATTGTGTTTTACTATCATCGTGTATCATAAGGACCTGTGATAGTGAGATAAAAAATTACATGTATTGTATCTACTACAGGGGTGGCCAACATGTCGATTGCGACAACCTAGAAAAACTCTGAGGTCAATCACAAGTCTATTAAAGTTTGCCACCCCTGGTATAGGCTTTTTGTATCCTATGTATTATAATAAACTATTTAAAGCATATTTATAGTTGTATGGTTTCATACTATATATAATTATTCGTATATGTTATCGCTATACTACACAGTGTTATATTTTATTAATTTGTGAAATACTAATATGTATTTTAATGAAATAACCTAATTTTTTTCATGAATATGAACAACAATATCATAGTTTTAAAATTTTTCTAAAAAAATATGATTTCACACAATTCCTTTAAAAAAATCTACCACACAACTCCTGTGTTAATGATCTGGTTGTGTAAGCGTAACGATAACAATATCGTTAAAAATTGTTGACAAAATCAGTGTTTAAGTAATAATACAATTTAATATATTGTTCTTTAGGTAGGTATAGCGCAATTATACACGGCTTAAGCACACTCTAATACACTATGCGGTAACGGTGGGTTTCGTACAATGTCAATTACGATATAGAAAATCAGAACGTGAGAAGATATATATAGTAGTATACTAGTATAGTACTTATATAATATTATTATGCTTGCTAGAATATAAACGTTAGGTCAATTGTGAATAATTGTCAGGGTGATTATTTTAATTTATAAATATGACCTCCTCCCCAAAAACACATTAATAGTTAACAGCACGGTTAAATCCCATTGTTAGAATCGGACCACAAAAACGTTATCGTAATATTAAACGATATGTATACAGGATATTTCACTATGAGAATGATCTAATTCCTGCAGTGAGTGGATACGAAAAAATATATTTTGCGTTTTGCAAAATTTGCTGAATTTTTAAGAGTATTGTCTTATTATGATATCTATCTACCTATATCATATTTAGTTTTAAACTTATTACGATAATAAATACACACCGAGAACATTCGTCCCCCGAAATCCTTATTCTGATATCCCACAATACTTTTGATAGCTTAGAGACTTTGAGACGCAATAACGTTACTCGCAAGTCGCAAAATCTCAAAAAAAAATTTATATATAATATAGCTAATATAGTAAATAGGTATAACAAATATAGGGATTTCCAGGGACAACAAATCTCGTGTGGCAATTTATTTCTCATAAATTTAACATATAAAAATGTATCATTGTTTGTTTTTTAATAGGTAACTTTTTTATCGTTTGAACGATAAATCCACAAATTTTTATTTTAATCAGATATTAACTATCTCAAAAAAAATGTTTTGGCCGTTTTGGGAGATGACAATTATATTGTTGTGTACATAGTATATTTATTACCTATGGGTACCAATAAGTTTAATATTTAATGAAATAGATACCATAAATCCCTTAAATATCCTGTATTTGCGAAGCATATAACAGGTTTTTGATTCCACAAACTGACTCGAGATTATTTTCAAAGTTTGTATGGTTATCGTACTGAAACACTCTGTATACGCATACCTATATATTGGTACACAGACCGCGATGACCGATGACTTTCGACCAAAATATATATTATACTCCGGAAGTATAAATAGCGCAGTTCTATAGGTACAATAATAATACGCGATTTCTCCTCCCACGTCATTTGTTTGGATGATATGTATATGTATACGGTATCTGACTACTAAGCGTAATGTGTATTGTATTGTATATTGATGCGACACGCACAGGTCTCCGACATACGCATAATATTATATAGGTGCTATTGTCAGATCCCTAAGATTAGCCCACTTAATCGACCGAAAGCTTATTATTCGGATATATGTATAATGTATATATATATATATATATATAAGTATATTATATACTATATATTATATTGTATACATTAATATAAATCGTACATAATTCCTATTACCCGTATGCTCGATTTGGCACTCGTAGGTATGAAGCTTCTGCGTGTATCATGATATATTTTTTGTTCGTCATTCGACATAATATAAAATCGTTATAATTTTTCCAATATCGTAAATCAAAAATTAATAAACTTATTTTAAAAAAAAAGCATAATATTATTCAGAAATTTCGTAATATACTTGTTTAGGCACTTAATTATAATACGTTTATTTTCGATTCTATTTATTACATATTGGTGAGCAATATAGTATTTACGGTATATAGGTGCCAGCTGCGTATACAAAAGGTTCTCTGGGTGGGTTTCATCAATTCAATGCGAATTCCCGAATAAAAGTTTTGTATTAATGGTATAACAATCTTAATCGGTGAAATAATATTTTTTAGGATCCAACACTGCAGGTTATAGGTTTTTGACATAATATATTACTATTATTATTATTAATACACCTGGATATCGAATTATATATAACTAAAAAAGAAAACGAAATCGGTATCGAATATTTGCCATGATATCGATGTATCCGATCACCGCTGTATTATATGATATAGTAGACATTTGTTTTTATATTCATAAAAAATGCGCCGCGTCGTCGAGAGATGCTGATTAATCGTGTAGCAGAATCCATATATATGACACATATATTATTATTATATTGATATTATAATATTATGTGTCATCTGCAGCACATGTATTATAATGGGTATAAGTACCTACAAGACGTGTACAACGCCAAATGTCCGACAACTTGAAATATAAATGAATACCATAGAGTCGGTACATCTAACTTATAGTTTCAGACACATATATTATGGAAAGAACGTTTGGACGACCAACACGTTGATGTGTATATTGTATACAGAGTATACCTATATAGACACGTATACCCACCTATATATATTTACTCGGACCCCACTGACCGCCTCCTGCCTAAACTCTATACAACTTGCCCAACTGTTTGAATGTTTAACTTAAATTAGTAATTAGCCCTTTTAAAAATATTTACATAAATTAATGTTATAAATCGGCCATCTTAGATTTTTAAGATACGCGATGACAAAATATAATAATTAATTAAATATTTGAGCTTATATAAGTAAACCGTATTAAATTGACTTCTTGTGATTTTTACTTTGACGTTTAATTTGTATAAATACGTGGATAATTATTAGAGGTACGAGATTACGCTTAAATATAAATTTGTTAATTATTCCCGAAGTATAATCATATTATATATTTGACAAGTACACAAAAAAAGATCTATTAACTTTAAATGCGATTACGCACAAAGCGAGCAAATAATACCTACTGGGATATCTGTTTTAGGCAGTCTTATACTGTAAGCTTATGTATATAAGAATATCAATTTTGTCACAACCCATCTTTGACTACGGGACGCTGACAATATATTATATACGTAATTCGATTAGTTGGCAAATTCGTTACGGCACGCAAATATGAAGTCAGTATGTAAATAAAATCCGTCCAACAGAAAACTGTCACCGACCGTTAAAATGAAAAAGCTTTGTGCATCTGTGCGTGATGCCAAACTTTGTCGAATTAATAGATATATAAATATAATATATAATATGTGATGTATACATAGTACACGTACCCGCGTACATCATCGTCGACACAACGTACACTTGCAATACTATAATATAATATATACACTATAAGAACATTTAGTACAAAGAAATTTTGATGCTGTAAATTATATGTAAAAGGGACCGTAATAATGCGTTCAGGAATAATCAATTTTCCTACAAAAAGTCAAAAGTTATTCTATGATTATACTTTCACATAAGAAATGTCCGAACGTATACGTTGAATAATCTACAGTTTTCACATTTGCAGCGATTATTGATCAAATAAACTTACTAAATTTATATAGTAAAAAGGTGCACAGTACTGTTTGAATAAATTTATTTCCCGAGTGGGTGATCTCAAAAACGAGTGTCAAATATACCAAATTTACGCTTAGCAGAACCTATTTAGTTGTGTTAACATTAATACATCTAGGGGTGCAGTGTGGAACCTAGAGATAGGGTTTAAAAAAATAAATACTCTTAACTGCAGAAATTACTACACAAATTATGCAACTATAGTAACTATATATTATATATATTACAAAATTTCAGAAGCGAAAGTAACAACCACCAAACACTCACTTGGCGACGCTGAATATAATTGTATCTATCCTATATACAGTTGTCGGCTCGTCACAAGTTTTGAGCATATTTATTTCGTAATATTCACATAGATAGGTATACTCCACAACCCGTTTTAAAATTTAAAAAACCGAAGAAAGAACACACGTTATGTTCTTAGATACCTTTAAACGTGATATATATGAAGAGCAGACGGCAAAATATGTGTGTAACGACGCGGGCCGTCATCTCCCTTAAATGCTCGCTGTGGCCGAAAAATAACTCTATAGCGAATGATAGAGCGAAAGCACGGTCGGCATATTAAAAATGAGAACCATAGTACATATATATATATACGTAGATGTACAACAAAATGTGATATAGTTTTCGACAATAAAGGCGTATAGTACGCCACCGTTTGAAGGGTGTAAAGCCGCGATGATAACAACGCGCATTATTATTATATTTTATATTGTATTGTATTGTGTAGGGGGGCTCGGGAGGACGAGATGAAAAGCTCGGACGAGAGACGAGGCAAGTGCCTCATTGAAGGAACTGTGCGAGAGACTATACGCGTAATATAATGTATATAACACGACAATATATAGAGCGACGTACTTAAGAGATTTACGGATCGAGTTGAGGTATGCGTATATATATATATATATACATGATAATTATTCAGATCCTCCAGTGATAGATATATTATACGTATATAATATTATGTAGTAAGTTGCGTTCGTTATATAGTTGCTGGGTCGGTGGAGTCATTCGAATAGCTCGGCATGCATCATATGCGTACCCTTCAAATAGTTTTGCAAGCTATATAAAATATTATACCGATTCGAATGGTGTGGAAATTAAAAACCTAAAACAATTAGTCACGTATATGACAATATTATCGTACACATTACTAATATCATATAATAATATATTATAGATTGCCAGATATATTATAGATATCAGAGGCCCGATAAAAAAATATGATATTTTTTAACACGTGCATAATTTTATTAGTCGTGATGGTTATTAATCAAACATTTTCCTAGAATTACGAGCAATGTATTGCTTATGTAATAATGAAATTACTATTAACACGCAAAAAAACATTATATATACCTATATACACAGACATCGATGTTCCAGATATTGTTTTACAAATGCGTTGTAATGCGAATACAATAAATTTATATAATATAATATCAAAATAATAAATGATTTTATTTTACACAGTGTCAATGATGTATATGCGCGACGCATTACAATTATATACTATGCTTATTGCTTAACTAGAAAAATTGTCGTGAAAACGAAATAAAAACATATTTTTATCAGAGAATTACACTTTGGATATAACGTCAGTTTAAAAAAAGTTATTATTTGTGACCATTCGTACAACGTTAATTTTATTTTAAAAAATAAAACAATGATCGTTATTTTTCCCCTTAATAATATAGTGCTTATTTTTTGTGTGGCGCTTAATCTATACGTTATGTCATGATAAAAAATAAAACGCTAAATTAAATTAAAAATAATAATATTTCGATCAAGATCTTTTGCCTTAAAATATTATAACGTTTGAATATTATTTTATATTTCTGTAGGTCTAACATCGTTGTATTTTAATAAACACAAGATTTAAAATTACATTAATAAATTATATATTACTGGGAAAAATGTGCCGTTACAACAAAAATCCCACAACAATCGTAGGTCCCAAGGTAGCCGTACCTATTTCTTTAGTTTGAATGCAATTAGTTGTTAAATATTTTACTTTTTGTCTATAATCTATTTCAAATTATGTAATATGCAGGATTATAAAATACTATAACACATTATATGTTGTAATTTGCACACAATGTATTATTATAATATACTATTTATGTCATCGAATTGAATTGTTACAACAACGTTTCGGTTGGAATTATTGACTTAAACACTACAAGAGGAACTTATGGTTAGCAACAGGTCGAATAACAATACTGTATATGATTTTGTAATAATATAGGTATTTTTATCAAAAAAATTAGTAAAATAGTTAACATAATTTTTTTTTTAATAAAACTGGTCATCTATAGAAAATAGATTGAACATATTTCCAACTTTAAGGCAAATATTCACTTTTTCGACGAATCATATAAATACATTACGACTTATAATTACATAATATAATTAAATTACTGTTCAGCATAGGTATACAAATTCCTACACAGGAACGTTAGTAACTCGCCCCAACCATATGCTGTGATTAATTTATATTGGTTCGTATAGTCCGTAGATAATTTATAGTAATTAGGTAAGGTATCACATCGACGACAAATTGTGTATTTTTTTACCCAATAAAAACGTAAATAAAATCTACTGTCATCAGTCTACTGTAAACAAGTATTGATAAGTTTATCATTTCTATATTGAGATATTCAGAGTAGTTTTTGCGATCTAGCCGCAAGTATATAATATATATTATATAAATCCGTGACCATACGCGTTTTATCTTATTAAGACGTTATATATATTTTGATCGCGAATAATTCCAGTTGTAAGTTGAAGTTACCTCTGTGCTCCCCGCTTCTCCTAATGTGTATAAGTACTTTACCATTTATTTTTCTTTTCTTTTGATCAAAACAGAAGTGAATTTATTTATTTCTCAGACCCTTTCGAGCGATTTAATTTCCCAAGTGCTTACCTATGTTTTCTCTTATTAAAAGTCCATATTAAGGGGGAATTTTTAAACGTTCACAGCACCGCCATCATCACTGTGCAGGAAAATAAGTTTCACTCTACCGCAAAAACGAGCAGGCGATGTAAAACCTTTATTCTTTCAACTACGGCTATATCATATTATATATAGGTACTTAATACTTATACATAGACGATGCGTACGCAATGCTTATTCTTTATATTTATTTCTCTCATTGCAAATTTATCGTCCCGTAAACGGATAAAAAACAAAAATGCTCTGTATCTGCTCGATCTCCCGGACCGAAAATATTCGTGCCCAGAGGCCTAAAGTGGAGCAATTTGAATAATACGATATAATATTGTACGGCTGCTACAACAGTATATTATAGTAGTAGACGACAAGAGTGAAAAAAAAAATTCTATAGTAATTGCCATTCCATGATATTACGATATCTCGTTCGATTTTGCCCCTCCTCCCCTGCCACCAACGTATACTATACTTTGATCACCATGAATAATGCTAATGACGCGTATAGACTGGTGTTATATATTTTTTCGATACAGATTGATCGCTATCAAAAAAGACCTTTTGCATACATATATAATGGTGGTTTATTAGCGAGAAAATCATCGTTAATAAAAAATTTCCTCCATATTGACTGGCTCGGATATTACAATACTAAACCTATATACCAGCATACACGAGAAAAATAGAATACCACGTATTATTATTAACATGTTAAAACGTTTTGAAAAGCTTAAGGGTACTTTCGAAAATATCCTTAATTATTAATAATACTGTTTAATAACAATAATTACGTTTAATTACCCATAATAAACATAATAATTATTACAAAACCATAGCTCCATTATGCACATACGTATATAATACATATAGTGGTAATATACATATTATATTATTATTATTATTATTATTGTACAACCGACAACCTTCGTTCGTATCTTGACGTTGGAATTTAACAACGAGAACCTTGAATTGTGAAAAAAACAAAGATACACATCAAAGTAAACATTGTATATCAGAGAAAAAGTTTTTGAAATTACATTTAAAAACGTACATAAATTTGTTGTTGGTAGTTTTTTTACTTTGACGAATAATTAATGGAAATTAGTGCCTCAACACCGTTACACCTTTTCGCGTATTTTAATCTGCCCTCATCTAATGCTTCTTTGAAAAAAGAAACCTAAGTTGGAACTCCCGCACGTTTTTAATAATTGAATAATTGTCGGCGCTTATAAAACTATAATATACGTACATCAACATTCGACATTATAGCGATGATGATACTTTGCAGTTTATTGAAACGCGTTCATCAAAAAATACAACACAAAATCTGTAAGGGCAAATCAAAAGACGATTTAATGACATTATCCTATTATATTGTGACAATATTATATAATGTTTGCGCAACAATGCAAACATTATTTACCCTTATTTTATTATTAAAAGTTTCGAAAACGTGAGATAGATATTATATTCAATTTTCTGCGATAACGACTTTGTTATTATAATATGACACGATACAAAATAATTTTTTCGATAAATGCACCTACTTAAAAGTTGAAAACGTATACACTAACGGCAGGACGACTAATATGGGGAGGAAAACGATGACAATATACGCGTGTGGGGAAATCGCGGGCTTTTTCTCGGAATTTCGATGACAAGGTTATGGTAACCCCGCGGTCACCAACAGCAACCAAAAACATACGTACCTAATAATAATCAATTATTATACACTTCAATAATGTTTGTTGTGTAAAAATGGTGCGAAATGAATTACATCATATTTTTATTGTTAATATTATCATCAAAATTATTATGAAAAATTGTTAACCAACAAATGGGAAGGGAAAACTGCTTAAAAACCGTGACATTTGTATTCGCACGAGTTTTTTCTTGTAACTGATTTTTTGTACAATATATTATATCCGATGCGGTAGGTATACATTTGATTAATTCAGAAATTATGTTTCTAGAAACTTCAGTGAGAAACGCTTGTTAATGATGATTTGTTACGATTGGTAATATTTGGGATATTAAAATATCGAATTTGGACAATCTGTTCCAACATTGATATTTAAATGAAAACTGCGAATCGAAAATTTACGTACTCGTAATGTGTTATTCGTTGTTTCACATAGAATGCCCAAGTTTTATCGCACATAATATAGCTCGATATAGGTGAAAAAATGAACATTTAAGTATATTGTAAACTATTAAGTAATTTTAATTTATTGATTAATGAATGGTATAGCCTATATAATAGGTATATCTAATATGTTTAAAGGATCAACGATATCTGTTAAGACGATGTAAACTAAATTGGCAGTAGGAAACAATTATAGTTTATTATTGTGGCAAATGTATTTGTAGAATATAATGCCTCAAAGGTCAAGGCAAAAGAAAAGATTAGACCATATTTTGTAGAATACACGAGTTTTAAAAGAGGAAAGAAAGGAAATAAAAATTGTATTCGAGACAACGGAAATAATTTTGAAATATCGATAATATTATGATAATTATGTATTATATTATATAATATGTATTTCCCAGGGTATTCTACTTATAACTTACGTCTTACACTACACTTCATGTAATATTGAATGAATATTATAGTCGTTGTCGAATATGGGCGAAGAGTTATAAATACTTTGATTATATTTGTAATTAGTTCAATAAACGAACATTATCGTATTGGTAAAATATGATTTTACCTGATGATTGTGTTTAATGCAAAATACGTTCTTCGATGAAAAAACCAAATAGTATCAATATGATAAATGATAATTATAAAAATAATAATAATAAACCCGAAAATGGTTAAATCTATAGATATAGTTATTATTTTTTTATATAAAAATTTGAAAAACGAGTTTTAAACTTTTTGTGAAAACTATACCTACTTATTGTATGCTTAGTTCGCTTACCTTTGAAACATTATTATATATCTTTATTAAACCTTCAAACATTTTGTGTTTTAAATATTATATTATATAATATTTATCACTTAGCTATCAGTTATACGAAAATATGCGATATTATCATATTATAATGAAATACGCTGTCACTTTCCGAGGGATTGAAACGCAACGATAATTTAAGCCAATTTTAAGGATATTTTCACAACGGATATTATAATGAATGCGTTGCAGTGGTAGACGGTATTATGATATGGCACACAGGAAGTTGAGCTTGTTAAGCTTATCGATACCATAAAAATAATCTGGTAGACCTATTTACGACGTACGAACAAACACGGTTGTTTTGAAAAAAAAAATTTTAACTACTGCAACGGATTATTATTATTAGGTATTATTTTATAGATTATTATATAAATAACTATCAGTGTTATTTAAATCTGAAAAATCGTGCAAATACTATTAGGTAAACGCATATATAATTACATTAAAGCATCAGCTGCATAATATCCACGAGTGATTTATGTAGGTATTTGATTTTTTTTTCATTAGTGTCAGATAATATCATTGAGTGCACATATTATACCCAACGAGTTTCATTAAGTAAAGTGTAATAACGAATTACACGTGATGTTCAGAATGGATACAGCGATTTAATCGATTTTAAAGATGAATATAAATTTAATTAAAACAATAAGTCAATATTTGCAAAAACTTTCGTGGCCATATTTTATACAGTGCTGCAGATACCATGGCAGACAACTCAAATGCAAATAAAAAAAAAAAATTAAATAGGTACTGATACTGCAAGTAGTTACGTGTGTGGGACGTTCATTGTAATAAAATATGTTATTATATTATTATAATCGAAACGAATGTCTGGATAACCGCTAGCTAGTATTAGTATACATACTATAAAGTGGTACAGTCAATTTTATTATTATTATTTAAATACAAATAAGTAGTAATCATTTTTTATACCATTCGTCCTATAAAACTAACAAATTTTATATTTATTATGAACATGACATTGAGTTGTACGAAAGAGCATTTAAGCAATATAAGTAGCAATGACTATACTGTCAATTTTAATATTGTATTCAGTGATAAGTGATTTATTTTATGTATTTCAATATAAATACAGGCGTACACCACAGTGTACATGAAAATGTAAATTTTAATATCATTAAGAGGACGCCACACCTGCATGAGGTTTTGGCTCCGTCTGACAAACTTACAACATGGCAAATTTTACGTTCACAATAATAATCTAGTGGCCTGGCTTGGCGTGGTGGTTACAATTAATCACGCAACGTGGTAACGAAGTAACATTCGCTGACACTAGTTCCCGGATGGGTGACCACCGGGGTTCGTAGTGGCAAAAACCTTGCCACACATACACGTCCCAACCCTGCCGTACCAACCCTGCCAATCTTACAGGATAATGACCTCAACCGTCGAAGAATTAATCTAATAAAAAAAATAATAATCTATTTTACTCTATTGTTTTTAAAATTAGACTATTAGAGTGGACTGACCTATTGTAAAATGTAAAGGTAAGATTGTTATCTGGGGAATCTTGAAAACTTTTGTTGATATTTTAATTTTGAAGAGAGTTGTAATAATTTCAAAGTGTACAAAATATTAACAGTTTTAAAATGCTCATAATTTGCTTCGTGATAAAAATATTAATTAAAGCCTCCGAGATTCCCTAAATAATTAGCTTACCATTTTACATTTTATGATAGGTAAATGAACTCTGGTTTTAAAAATAACAGAGTAAAATGGATTATTGTGAACGTGCAATAATTATTATTTGTTATGTTGTAAGTTTTGGAGGCAACACGTCGGGCGGGCGTGGCGTTCTCTTAATAATATTATATTTAAGAGACATTTTATGGTATCTATAATAAATAGTAATAATCAATATTGCATAATGCATGTATTATAAACCAGAATATTTAATTCTCATGATTCTGTCACACGTCTCGACAACCACCAAGGTGATTAATCTCGACTGCTATAATTAATGCCATAATAATTTAATATCGGTGTGCGGTCGTTTAATAAATAAGCCAACATCTGAATGTTACCTATGTTAGCCTGAATATAAAACCCGACGGTCAGATGAACGGACAGGCCCCTTTGACGTTAAGCCGGCCGCTCGGAGACAAATAGAGTTAAAACAAAATCAATAGTAATAATTATTTGTTACGTTACGGGAAATGCGGTGGCGAACGGCGGAAAAACAGAAACCCCAAAAATTAGACCTGCCATCCGTATATACACTTGTTAAGGTTTATGCCCGGATTTATGTATATATATTAGGGTGGCCCTTCGTCAAATAGGTGATTTTATTTTATAACATTTTTTTCAGTCTTACCCCCTAATTTGGTTCCAATATATATAAAAACTATGTGTACAAAATTTCATGTCGACAGGTTAAGTTTAACCCGTGCCCCTGGGTCCTTAAAGTTCGAAAGCACTATTTTATTCAAATAACCACGTTTTTTTTTAATATTTTATTTATATCTTGTTTCAACTCACTCATATATAAATATGTGTAGGACATTATTTATAGTAAATTAAATTTTCTATAATTCTTGTTCTATGTAGTTTTTTGATTAACATAATATTTTTATATATATTTAATTATGAAACATAAAAGTTTATAAATAATGTGACATTTAAACAATATTATTACAAAACGTAGGTATTATATATAATATACATTTAATTATTATTAAAAAAGAGCCTCATTGGTTTTATGGATGAATTAATTTGTTTAATATTTATATTTTATAGCATACAAAGAAAAATAATTAAAATGGGTTTAAAACCGTAGTAAAATCATAAGATATTGGTAACACATCCGAATTCCTAGATCTTCATAAATTTCAAAATAGAGGTAAGAAAAATTTTATAACACCGAAACTTGCAATCGCATTGGACAGGTGTAAAATAAGTGATCGCGATGCAGTTCATATATTAACAGCTACTGTAGAAGCGTTTGGTATACACGTAAATGATTTAATTTTAAATCGGACATCTATTAACCGAATACGCCAGTGCTTACGTAAGGATAGAGCAGATCAACTTCGAAAAGAATTCAATACATCAGAAGTAGGTCCAGTTGTTGTTCATTGGGATGGTAAGCTACTCCCAGATTTAACAGGTAAAGAGCTTGTTGATCGATTACCAGTTATTGTTTCATATAAAAATTCCGAAAAACTGTTAAGTGTACCTAATCTCATATCTGGAACTGGTCAAAATCAAGCGGAAGCAGTGTTTCAAGCACTTGAAGAATGGGGCCTTATCGATCATGTACAAGCTCTATGTTGCGATACAACAGCTTCGAACACGGGTCGTCTAAAAGGAGCATGTATAATCCTAGAACAACTATTAGAACGTGATATTTTATACTTTCCTTGCAGGCATCACATTTACGAAATTATACTTAGATCGGCATTTGAAGTAAACTTTGTGGTTACGTCTGGTCCAGATATTCAAATTTTTAAACGTTTTCAACAATTTTGGCCAAAAGTTAATATCAATAATTATAATACTGGATTAGAAGATTTAATTGTCAGTGAAAAATTAAATGATATAACTAATGTTATGTTATTATTTTACATGGACCAATTACGCAAACCTCACAACAGAGACGACTACAGAGAATTGTTGGAATTAGCTGTAATATTTCTTGGTGGTACCCCTACTCGTGGTATATCTTTTAAGTATCCAGGTGCAATGCACCACGCCCGTTGGATGTCTAAGGCCATTTATTCGATTATGAAAATATACATAAAAAAATTTCTCAATCAACATTAAAAAAACTATGTGGACACTTGTGGTATTTAGCACCTGAAACAGTAGCATTGGCATTTTTTGATACTAATTTAACAATTGAAACAAAAATTAAAATGGTAGATTCTATAAAACTAAATAATTTAACTTCTGAAATTAATAAACGAATCATTGTTTCACCAAATGAAGTAACTCAAATCATGAAGAAAGAAATATATGATTTTATTTACGTTGAATCTACATCATTTTTTTCACGATTTGGAATATCAACATCATTCTTGGAGCAACATCCATCAATGTGGGATGAAAATGTAGACTTTCAAAAAGGTCTTGAAATTGTAAATACATTTCGTGTTACAAATGATACGGCAGAAAGAGGGGTAAAGCTCATGGAGGAGTATAATAAGGTCTTAACAAAAAATGAAGAGCAAAAACAATACGTGCTTCAAGTTGTCGAAGATTATCGCCGAAAATACCCAAACAGTTTAAAAACTACGGTTTTAAACCCATTTTAATTATTTTTCTTTGTATGCTATAAAATATAAATATTAAACAAATTAATTCATCCATAAAACCAATGAGGCTCTTTTTTAATAATAATTAAATGTATATTATATATAATACCTACGTTTTGTAATAATATTGTTTAAATGTCACATTATTTATAAACTTTTATGTTTCATAATTAAATATATATAAAAATATTATGTTAATCAAAAAACTACATAGAACAAGAATTATAGAAAATTTAATTTACTATAAATAATGTCCTACACATATTTATATATGAGTGAGTTGAAACAAGATATAAATAAAATATTAAAAAAAAACGTGGTTATTTGAATAAAATAGTGCTTTCGAACTTTAAGGACCCAGGGGCACGGGTTAAACTTAACCTAACGACATGAAATTTTGTACACATAGTTTTTATATATATTGGAACCAAATTAGGGGGTAAGACTGAAAAAAATCCAATATCGTAAAATAAGGGCCACCCTAATATATATAGGTATTGCCGTGGACGCGTGGGAGGTTAAGGCGAATACAATTTGACTCCAGGAATAGCGTGAAACACTCCACACCTGTCCCGGAAACCCTTATAATCCTGTTTTCGTTACAAGCGGTCTGAGCGGGTACTTTTTTATTATTATTATTTTTACATTTACCCCACGATCGCACACAATGCGTGTCCGGATTCGACGTAATAATATTATTGTGGACAGACGTCGTGTATAACAAAATGTCACGAATCGCAGCAGAGAGTAAGAATAGGAAGAAGCCAATATAGGACACCTTGGTGTGCGTTCGTAATACGGGTTCCATGTTTCAATGATAATAACAACAATAATGATAATAATACCCTTCTCACGGTATCCCTCCCCCCCACACACCGCGATGCTAAAGCGGTGTCATCCCAGAAAATACCTAAGGTGGTCGTCAGGTGCAACTGGAAATGTCCGTGAAAAGGTACACTGACAATATGCCGGCAAATCTCACCCCCGCCACACAGCTTGACCGAGACGCTTCGGCGTCACGCTGGTTTGGGGTAGCAGACGTTCGGGGGTAGGTATATAGTTATATTTCAACGTACCTATATACATGTTATATAGTATTTAGGCCATAGGGTGTACAGTGTGGATTATTTTGATGAGATTAGATCATAAATATTTCAAAGCAGTGGAATACTATTAAGTAATCATTATGTGCGTTAGCCTCGCGCTTTTTTGTCTTAATAAAACAGCTCGGGACACCCTGTAGCATAAAATAAGAATATTTTTGCGCGCGAGTACCAATAATTATTATTCTATTATAATGTATACGGATTCTATGTAAACACGTACCTATTTTATTTTTTTCAATCACCGTTTTTCTTATTACATATTATATTATGTAATAATGTAAGTATAAGCCTGTATGTATAACTTAAGGGGATTCGATACCGTGATTTCCTGTCTTTGTCTAACACACGCGCAACATATGAATTAAGACGTGTTTTTTGGCAAACGTACCGATTGATATAGTGAAGCGATAAGAATTCTGAAAACAGATTTGAATTTGTCGTCAAGTCTACTTGAGATCGGTCAGTCCACATATTTTATATTATTCCCCAAAATCCTAAAATTATTGTATTACTAAAGAGTAATTAAAAAAATTTCATATTTCATTTTTTGGAGAAGTGTAAATCAAAAAATCAAAAATGTAGACTGGCCGATCTCAAGTAGACTTGACGACAAATTCAAATCTGTTTTCAGAATTCTTATCGCTTCACTGTATCAGTCGGTACGTTTGCCAAAAAACTCGTCTGAATTCATACGTTGCGCGTGTGTTAGACAAAGACAGGAAATCACGGTATCGAATCCCCTTAATATATTATATTAATAATAATACTTATATCTATATAATATTAGGTAAATTATCCAGCGACCTGTATGAACGTGTTTATAGTCTCTATATGAACAAACGCGTCGAACCAAACTCAAAAGTAATATAATATTTAAATTGAAATTAATATTCTCGTTAATCTATATGTACAGAAAATCTCGAAACTTTATTATTATATAATAACATATAATAATACCAAGTGTTCTCACGAAATAACTTTATATGAATAGTTATTTACCCATGAAAGAGCAATAAAACGTCAGGGAGAGGTAATATAGTTTCGGACTATGTAGGTTTATCGAAAATTATAGTGTACATATATGCATATTATATACGTTTATGTTTTATGAAAAAATTATACAGGTTAAACACTTTTAAAAGAGTTGTTGAAATATTTTGTTGTACCTACTTATAACGACACGGGTGTTTCGAATCAATCAATAGAATCAACCATCGATTTTTGTATATACGTTGTAATAATTAAAGCATGTTTTTTCCTAAACTCGATTTTTATAAACACAAAAGTCACCCCCATACTTAGTGGACTTTTAATAATTATAGTTTATAATATTATTCCTCCTTCAGCAACACATGATATTGTATCGTTGCTATCATAATATAATATATCGATGATCCATCGCACAGGTACTCTGCAGGCCCATTTGCCACCTTTAATACCACTTTAGAATTTAGAGAAATAATAGTAATAATTAATATTATGAGCCACGTATTATTGTTGTTGAACTGAAATCGAATCGATTTACAATATACAATAATACCACTATATGGATCTCTGGTCACTGATAAATATACCCATACGAGCATCGAAAATTAAAAAAAACAAGTAGAAAGCAGTTATGACTACGAAGGGCTTAAATAAATAATTCAAGTTTTGACAAAATATTTAATTTTAATATAGGTAGTCGTATAAGTATAATTACGATTTTTATTTTCAATAATTTTATGTGCTTTCTTCTATATAACTATATATGTGATTTAAATGGTCTTGGATAATTTTATCTATTTATTTGTCAGAATGAATATAATTTTTTAACTTATTGAAGTTTGAGACTATATTTATGTTATGTGTTTTACATTCTGCATTATTTTTAAATTGTATAGACAAAAATTATCACATTTTTTTAACTACCAAAAAAAAAAATCATACATTTAAGGAAAAAAAAATATCTTGTAATAAAAAATAAATAAAGTTTTAACAAAAAAGCGTTACGATTATTACTATGTAGTTAATAAATTTTTATATGTAGTCTATCAATGGGAATAATAATGGATATTATATAAATATATATTACAGTATAGTATAGCTTATTAAAGTAAACAATTAAATATACTTATCTAAATTATTATGTTACACTGTTTATTAATTCAAATGCATATTTAATTTATCTTATATATACCATGTATGATGGTTGTTGAGCTATCATAGTTTACACAAGAAGCTAATAAAAAAAATAAATATATATATATATTTATGTATTTATTAGTTAGGTAAAATAAATTGTACAAATATTCTTAATACCTACATAAAGATGATAAAAAATGCTTACAGTTAAAAAAACTTACAAAAATCAATCGTACACGATTAATAGTTTAGACACCATATTCTATTAATTAGATGGCAAATATAAAAAATATGTTAAACGTAATTTTATCTTTGGACACCAAACATACTAAACATATTATTATTGTAACGAAATCGTAGAAGAGTTGGTAGAATCCCGATACGTACGATTACGAACATAATAATATAATGCTACAGACGATCAATCATAATATAGGTCATCAATTCTAGTTCAATTTTAATAATATAATAAACCAGCTCATAATATTTTCGTCATATAACGTACATACACGTTACAACCTAATGGCATTTAAGTGTTGCTGAGGAACTGTCACAGCGTCACTAATAGCTAAGGTACAATTGAAATTATTTGAAACAATGCACTAGGTATACAAAAACTATAATGGGTGTACCTACAAAACATACCTACTGATATGTTATATTGCGCACGGTTATAACAGTATACATCGTTCGTTGTCTTTCCACGATGTACAATATATGTTATTGATTTATTTCATCCGGTAAAAGTCATGGTAGCCACGAGATAACGTTTTCTTTTATCTACCTCGGAAGTCGAGATGACGGGGAGGACCAATTCAGGACGGTCTCCATTGAATTTCATACACCGATAATAATAATAATTATTATTATTATTATTACTATCATCACGTCATTATATATATATTAGGTACATTATGTGCTATGTAAGTACCTACCTATAATATCATATTTTTTCTGTAGCTCCGAGTAGTTCCAAAGTAAATAACGAGTGTCATGACGAGACCGAAACACAAAACATCAAACACGACGACATCGATTCGAGCAAAGATGTAGAATTCTGAATTATTTATAAAAATACAAAAATAAATTGATTGAAGGCGCTCGAAACGAAAACGGTTCGGATTATCTGAAATGCAATGATTACCGAGAACCGAATGAAAGTGATCGAGGACTGCGCTAATGCAGTAAGTTATTATTGCTCAGCTAGTAATGTAGGTAGTATAGATTCTTGGAAATTTTTTACCACAATTACTTATAAATTATTATATACCTTTAAGTTCAAGATATGAAAAGAAATATTTTCCAGGAAAACTAATTGTGGAAATAAAATTATTATGGATATCATAAATTATTCCAATAAAGTTCATGACGAAATTCACGGAGTAGAGTAGTGGCCTGTTATAGAGTAAATAAGAAAATACCAACTGTTTGCTTTTAAATATTGATACAACTACCGAAGATTCTAACCGGTATCAATACGGTATTCTATTTAAACTATATGTATTTGTATTCTATATGTAGTAGTCGAATTAACAGTATATACACTGTACGCTGATTTTTGCTTGGATTATAATTAAACGTTTTATTGAATACGCCATTGGAAAATTAAAACAATATCAACGACGATCGCAATAAAAACCTATACCTATAATATTAGACTGTATTTGAACAGATAATTTTCACTCAAAATTAATTTTTTTTTAATCTGTGGAGTGCGTAAAACGTGGTTAGAAAATACATAATAATATAAGTACTAAAAAGATTTTGTTGAATCGTATGTCTTATTGTATTTTTTCAAAATTCAATTTGTCAACAAAAAATATAGTATCGGATTGGTGTAATACTTCACAACAGTATACCTACTCAAATATACTGTCGAAAGCAAGTAAAATGAATCGAATCACCGCATACTATACCATTCATTATTATTAGCGCACGACTTTCTTACAATTACAAACATAAAGAAAACTCCGGAGAACACTATTGAGTTTAAGATGGCGTTAATACATTTGTTATATTATGTGTGTGTGTGCAGTGTACAAAACGAGGTACAACATAAGTACCTACATGACTATATAGTCTACTCGTGTAACCACTAACGCTCGACACCGACTGAATTCGATGAAAGGATTTATTCGCAAATAATATTATGAAATAATATGAATTGAAAGCAATTACACGTTTTGTTGACATCGATTGTAAACCCAATTGCAAAACATCGTCCTAAAATATTTGTCATCGCGAAAAAAAAAATCGCGCGTTAAGATAATAACAATAATATTATGTCGTTCGGTTCGATTTTTGATTTAAACACGATTAAACTAATAATACCTCACTGTTAAACTTTGAATACGTTTCTGACAATAATAATTGAATACACCGTAGTTTTGAAGAAAAAACAGGTTCTAAACTACACGCATAACGAGAATAATAACGATTTTGATTTATGTGTTTTCATAGAAAATACTGTAAACATATTTTATGATTCCTTACGAATCGTCAACTTGATCTAAATTCTACTGATTTTGATACTTTCATATAGTTCCCGACTAGAAGACAGAGAATATGATATATTATGGTCCCGAATATATTTGTATCTACTAACGAAATGAAAAATCAGCGTTTTCTCTTTGTTATCTGTGTCGTGTGATCCGCGACTCCGTGTAAAATATTATATGGATATAGGTAAGCCACTATTGCCGAACTGCATTGCATGTAAAGCAACAGAAAAATATATTTTTATATTTTGTGTATATAGTATGTGGTGTAGCCGTGACGTTTCGATAAAAATAATATCTTTCGAACGTAAGCAAATAATATCATATTATTATTATAGTGGTAGGTACCTATACAACTGTCCTATTTATAATGGTTGAACTGTTGAAGACTACTGCATGACTCGAGACTATTACATTTTGTAATTCATTACGCTTGCTACTTTTTTATTTATATAAATTCACCATGTACGTATATAATATGTGGGACCTTATCGAACCTATCCGGGATATGATAATAAAAATACTTCCCCGAGTGCACTCGTTGACGAGGAGTATTATGTTAATATCGTAGATATTTTATAGGAATGGTCTCGTCTGCATTTGTTTGCATTATTACTATTATTTTCATAAGTCTGCTCCCGATAAAAATATGTTCCGCCAGCTTTTCACATAGGTACGAGCTTGACTGTGGTGGGTATGAATCGTTTTTTTCACATTGATAATATAGTGTTCTTTTTTTATAATACAAATAGAATACCATCATTACGTATTTCTTTTGATACAATAAGAATATATTATAGATGTTAGACACTTGTCCGTGTAAAATCATAATAAAGGAGGTATTATCAAAACGATACATTTTGTGTTGGGAACTTCTGGACAAATCGTCACAAATTTAAACTAAAAAATTGAGATTAATTGACTAATTGATCAGTTTGCTCCCATTATTATTATAAATCTAATTCGAAGTATACCTACTTAAAAACTGGTGAAAATCATATTTTCAAAAACCTTTTTTTCTTAAACGAGAACGTCACAATTGTTTGCAAATCGTCAAGTATATGATTTTTTTTGAAAATATTGACAAGTACTTTTATTAAAATCAAACATCTAACGAATGGTTTTCAAATATCCTATTTTATTATCCGAGAGGACCTGTATCAATAATAAAACTTATATCAATAGGCAAGAACTATACCAATTCATAGATTTTTTTTTTTACTTTTATAGATAGTTATAGAATATTATGTCCTTATAATATATAAATTTATTTAAATAACAATAAGTGTACTCATCATCCATCGTTAAAATTTCCATTGATAAGAGAAAAACCATACAACATTTTTCGAAAGTATCGTCTGCTCAACAACAACTGTTTTAGATAATTTTTAAAATTGTTTTTCACGGAAAATAAAGCACTTATCCATTTAAACGACCAAATGTTCAGACCGCCACAGCCTAACTATCATTAACTCAAAAATAACAATCTAATAAGCCTCTGAAAACCAAATGGACCTTAATTCTTAAGCATATATGATAGATATACTTAAAATGGGAGGGCAGGGGAGGGAGCGTGCTCAAAAAATCAATCCGAAATGTACCTATAACTTAATATGTCGTCAGAACATCGTTCCAAAACTTTATCACCAAAACCCACTCTCTGACAAAAACGATTTGATATCGGTCTTACCTGGAACTCGAAACGCGAAAACTCCGTCGCCGTGTCGATGGTGGTGTTGGCCAGCCCCAGAACCGGGCACGTGTCTCTGTCCACGGTGGCCGTCATCGGCGCGACCCGGTGTTGCAGTGCGACTCCCGGCCGCTTCCTGTGTACGGCCGGTGCGACGTCGTTGGCGGCCGCATCGTCCCCGGGCCGCCCTGGCCACTCGATGGCCGGCAATAACGCGGCCGGTTGTGGCCGGTCGTCCGCACGACCACCGCCTCCGAGGCCGACGCCGGACGACAAGCCGTTGTAGTAGAAGCCCAGCGTGACCAGCGTGCTGAGGGCCAGCACGACGGCCAGCAGCCGCTTGGCCACCCGACCGCCGTTCATGTCCACGGTTCGTGTCGGACGACGACCACCATGCGTTTCGGCCGCGGCAGCAATAACGCTATCGGCGCGTGGCCGGGAGCAGACGGACGACGATCGAGCGATGTCTGCACGTGCGAAACCGACGACCCGTACACGTAATTAATAATATGAAAATTTCGGTTATCACGCGTTCTGCCTGTGACCGGAGGACAAGAAAAAAAATGTCTCAATAAATGTTGATATTCCAAGAACCGCGCGACGTTGAGTTTTCGGTTTGAACTCGGCGGGTTCGATGGGACGCGACGCGAAGCACGAGAGACGACCGGACGGCACACGTTGTCGAACGAGACTGAGACGCCGCCGCCGACGACGACCACTGCCAACACGAATACGGCGGCGGCGGCGAGACCCCACGGTGAGTGCGTGTGCGGTTTCGACGAACAACCGCCGCCATGGACGGTTTCTGCCGGTCGTAAGTCCTTTTAAATATTTTGTATAATTATTGTAATGATAATAATATTATAATAAGTAATTTTTATTTTCTCCACGAGGCATATTTCCGTACGATATGACTACATATACATTATACACGTACGTATATATGATAATATATGTCACCCGCTGGGTAAGACCGCTTCCAGCAAGACCCAACAGCTGATGTCCACGTCTTGACTGTACGACGCACGTTATATTATAATGATATAATGTCGTATTAAAACGACATCGACCAAGTATTAGGTGGCATGCCAGCAGAACAGCTGAACACACAAAATAAAAACTTTTTTTTTTATATCAGAAAACACGCATTGTATATTATTATTTTTAAAACCAAATTGGCTCTAACCCCTTAAACCATATAAATATCCTCAATATGCATAATTATGTAGCACATTTTTTCGTTTCAGAACATTTTTTCCTTAATCCGTGTTTTGTTATTGTTTTTTTTAAGAGGTGTGCAGAGGAATTGCTCAACTGAATAAGGTTACAACTTACAACATAATATAGTACTAACTTATGGACAAATTTAGATTTTTTCTGATATAAAAAAAAATGTAAACACATTTTGAAAAAACATTTAAGCTAGTACCTATACAGAATATGTATACATTGTATACAAATACAGAGTATTTGGTTAGGAAATCGTTCAAATTAAAAAAATATTATTTAACGAAACAAAAAATACGAAAATACCTCAATAATGCGTCAGTAAATACAACTTTCCCAGTCCTGTAATGACTTAATGTTGACATTCCCTTAAAATAATAATTTGTACGCCATATTTTAATGCAAGCGGTAAAATGGAAAAGAAGTTCAATTATAATATGTATTTCTAATACATTGTTGAAATAAACTATTTTTAGTTATAGGTAATATTTTACATACGTAAATCATACCAAATAGTTTATTTATTTATTTGTATTTTATACTTATCAGTTTATCACGTTGTTTATTTAGAAAATGTAAGTGATTAAAAACATAATAACTTATTTGCATAGTTCAAAAACAATATAATATTGTTATCTGACAAATTATTAATATTAACAATGTCGAGGTTTGCACTGACCCGAATGCCCTGAGAAATGATAATATTATTCAAGGGTGATGCTCGAGAATAGAGAGCAGCAGTTTTGATACAGGTTAAAATGTATGTAAAACCTTAGTTTGCCTAGAAATAATTTGAAATAAGATCATCAAATACTCGGCACTGAATGTTACTTGTTGTGAACTCGATAAAATATGTACTCTGTTGTTTCAGCTGCTCTCTTATTGCATCGATGAGTCGATGGCATAGTATAAACTATGCCCTGCAGGTGCAGTGTAATGACTACAATATTGAATACTTGTCGTTACCTACTCAATTTTATAATTATAAAGAAACTATGCCAATCGAACACGCGCATAGACCGTATAGTATAATATTGCGCCTACTTAATTGTAGATTTTGTGTGCCGGCGAAACACTTGAACAACGCAGCTCGCTTTCTCGATCATTATAGGCACGTGGTTTTGTTTTCGCACGATGTTGCAGCGTTCTCTTAGAACGAAGTAGGTACCTATATCATGTATGACAATCGGAAACAAAAATTTGAAAACATTGTCAATATTTTTATAAAATGAATATACAGAACAATATAATTGATCTACATAATATAGCAGGTGTCGTATAATTCACACGTTTTATCAACAGAGAAAAAGTCACTCGAGTTACAGCCGTATTATACTACGTGAGTGGTGATGTATTTAAAGTTAGCGATCGAGGGGGTTAAACTGTGAGTAATTATAATAAAATAAAAAAAGTGTGTTACTGTTAAATAAAATCATCCATACCACCCTACCCCTAACTCCAATTTGAAAAATTCTAAATATGTGTCATTATATGACGTATATATATATATTGTAAACGTATAGGTTTGGTTTAATATACATGTATACGAATGTTTGAATATCATCGATAAACAAAAGGTTTTTATTTTCAAAGCGAATAAAGGAATAATAATATACCTATATGATTATATTATTGATTTGAAACGGGAAAATAAAACCCAGTTGATATTACTGTCGGGGATGTGAAATTTTTGAAATATTTCACTTTTTAATTATCCTTGTGTAGATAGGTAATTGCAGGAATTTCATGTCCCCCGCGATTGTTTATTTCGGTATTTTTTTTTATATATAGACGTATTTTATATACAGACATAAACACATACCAAATTAATGATTTTCAAATAATGTTCAACCTTGTTTGGACTTAAATACGAGGTTTATAATTGTTATAGTATTAGGGAAAACAATGCACAGTGATCCAGCGAGCAAAATATTTTTGAAACAGAATTAATTAATTTTTAATATGAAACTTGAAAATGCATGCTTAATCATTGAGGTATTAGAAATTTAACAAATTGTTAAAATGATCATTCATAATCGCGTGAATAAAATTTGAACCATCACCAATAAAAATAAAATACGCAATACAACTAGCCACTATATACATAAGTAAACTCGACACTTTGATAAAAGTACAAAAACTAGTTGTATTATATTTCGAGCTATTTAAGACCCATTTAAGAGTTAGTTGAATTTTTTCTTAATGCAATATAGAAAAAAAAAATTGATATTATTTTAATAATATATTGGATATTTACGTCATTAGTTTTTTGAAAAGGAATTCAAGTTTCATTACAATATATAATATTGAAATTAAAAACACAAAATTTAAAAACTTAAATGTTATTGTGACTCAACCAACAAAGACAACAGAATGAAAAAAAAAACAGAGAAGTTAGAATGTACACTGTAGTTAGAATAGCAAGTTTCTTAAAATTACAAAGAGCTAGAAATAAAAGTAAATATTCTTCGAATTATGAGTGTCAACTGTGAAAAAAAAAATCCCTCTGTATATCAAGTGTAATGGTGTCACCAAATTATTTTACAGTTACCGTTACCTATTATATACAAACTTTACTTTGTGTGCGATGTAATTAGTAAAATGTAGATCATTCATAAAAAGATAGGTATTTTATGAATCAGTTTGGGTAAACTACAAAATATGTTGACCTCATAAATTAATATAGTATTAACTAGTTTTCATTAAAGTAATTAGTCATATAGTATCTATACAAGCAAAATAATGTTGATAAGAAATAAGTGTAACACACGTTGGGCATACTAATCTGCAGGTAAATCAGTTAAAATATATAGCGAAGTGTGAAGAAGGCACAACGCATAAAACTAAATAAATTGTCTCTTCAGACGTAGCAATTATATATACAAATAATAAAACATTTTATAACCAAATAATATGATCCGTAAATTCTGTGTATTTCACAAAAAGAAAAACAAATAGAATAAATATGGAAAATACCTAAACAATTAAATTGGTAAAACCGATAAATGGAAAAAATTATCAAAATTTATAATATAAATAATAATAAAATAAAAATATAATAACGCGTTCAAATTAAATTCTTTAATTTCGTAAGTTAAGCTTTAAAAATGCCATGCACTCTTAATGACTATACCCCAGTGATTATAAAACTTAATTTGTCCTCTTTGACTGACCGTCATTGTCATTACCGTAACGTTTGCTTCCTTGATGGTCCCATCTTCTGTAAAATTGATCCCCCTTTTCTCCTCTCACTGATTAATTTCAAATTTGTTTTACGCTCTACTCGTAAAAATACTCAGTTCCACATACCTTTTTGCTCAAACAAATACCTAGTAAACGTGATAACTTTAATTACTCACAAATACATCTATAATCTCTATTTATTTATTTTTAATTTGATTTAATTTATTGTTTCAACATTGGTAGGTACCAAATATTTTTACAAAGTTGTATTTACAATAAATACAAAGGGTGAACAAAGATGTCTTCTTGTTAGTGGTCTGGTTGTAGTTCCAGGAAGGTACCACCTGGTTTAAGTCTAGATTTTGATGTTTTTTCGTTGATTTTGATCCTTAGGTTATTATTTGAAGTTGTTATATTGGTGTATTATCCATTCCGACTGTTTGGGTAATCTCGTGTCGTGCAGTTGTTTGTTTAGTATGAACGACCAAGAGAATTTGAGTGCGAATCACAGAAATCTGTTTTGTGGAGTTTACAATTTTAAATTTTTGTTGGAAAAAATTATGAACCCTTAATTTCTACAAAAATATTTATATTTATTTTTTCAGTGTTTTTTTCATTTCCTTCGTGGTAAAATGTAAGTACATACCCTACAATAGGTTATATCACTTGTATATAATGAATAAACAATATTATAATTTATAATACTGTCATGCTATAAATAACAAATGGTACATGAATGAATAATACCAAAATAGAGAAAATGCAGAATGAAAATTGTATATCATGAATTTTATGTACAGGCCTATAAAATAGTAATACGTTTTATAGGTTAAAAATAAGCAATAATCAACCGTGAAGGCAAACCAATTTGCATTGCAATTCATGCCCTGATTAGTATATTATTATTTTAGTTTAATAGTATAATATAGGCATAGACGTAAAATAGGGTTCCCAAGTGCTAGAGGCGTTTGAGCCTAAATTGTTTCAAAAAGAGAGATACAATTCAAAACAATCACTAATTAAATGTTAATATTAATATAAAGAATATTGCACATCTATATAAGCTAATATTATCAAAGCTTATTCAGAAAACACCTGTTAAAATTATGAAAATAATATGAAGGTACCAGCTATGATAATAAACTTTGTGTGTAAAATAATATTTATTGTAGATACGAAAATCAAATATCAGTATTCATTGGTAGTCTCATCTGTGTATCACCTTAGATGATCAGAAACCAGTAGATGACTGTTAATACAGTTTCTAATATTAAAAATGCTAAACATAAAAATAATAATAATAATAATAATAATCACTAACTGACAACAAATTATGAATAGTTCAATTTTCAAAACACAATTGGCACGATTATCATTTGTCAGCCGTCAGTCATCACTATAGAGAATTCAATGTAGACTGTCCGTCTGATATAATAATATACAGAGAAAAGTAATTTAGGTGCAAGGTACATTATAGGTCAAACAATACCAATATCAAAACATTGACATTACTTTTATAATTTCTAATAGGTACTAATAAGCAATAACTTACTAACAACTTAGAATATTAAATTAAATACTTATTTTATAATTGTATGTTTTGCATGCTATAGTAAAACATAAATATAAAATTCCTTTAGAAGGGTTTGAGATATACTAGAGGAGGGATTGAGCCCTCATTATTCCCCCCTATTTATGCCCCATTGATGCATTGTGAGTAACTCGCCGTTTGTTCATGTATCACACAGAGGAAGGTATTGAATTTTTTTTTGCAAGCACGTTAATTTTGTCAAGGTCCAAAACTGGAATTAAAACTGATAATTGCTGCACTGGCATCCAGAGTCATGGGTACCTATAACTACACACGTCATATGAAAAAAAAAAGAAGAGAAAAATAATTACCGGTACTACCTTCCATCTGGTGTCTATATAGACTATTGAGTCTAGACATAACATATTATTATTATTATAGCAGATACTCAGAAAAACGTCTTTTGATCAATTATACCATGGTTTACCGAGGGCACTACCGTGCCGTGATGCTGCAGTAGCCATAGATATTATATAATGTCATAATTAAAATATCCATTGTCTATAATTATTACTGAAGTCCCACGTTCCTTTGACACAAATACCTATACTATTCTTTATATACTTTATATTATTATAGTTGCCGTCATTTTTGAAGTTACGCGCGATAGGTATGCCATTTTATATTTTAGTCTTAAGGATTTTATAATTTAATCGTTATGTAATGTTTGTTTAACTAAATGTGAAACATATTAGGTGAAATATACCTAATTCAATTGCAACATAATATTATTGTAGAGTAACTTCTAAGCGGCTTTGTGGTATTTTTAATTCGACAGGGATGACAATTATACGTCAGTCGACCGTTCTAAAATACGTTTAATAATATCTTCAACTATTAATTAATTATTGTAAGCATACACAGTATGATACGGTCAGGGTGTATTTTTCAAAATATGTCAAAATCAGTCGTAAAATTATTTGTATTACATACTGATTTAATAAATTGAATGATACCACACGTGCTATACTTACGCGAAGCACTTTAAGAACTATACCAAACTGATATATTATTATACAGATATAGAGGCCCGTCACTCTCACTTAAAACTAAGATTTATATTTGTGCTTGAATACACAATCATTTCCGTATAACATACCTTCACCATAATGCGCATATTATTATTATACTTTCTTATGATACGGTATAGACTGCAATATTGCGTTTGTAAAAACGGTCGATAAAAACATTATTTGGTAACCAAACAGAGACATACATCATTAAATAATCATAGAAAATATAATTTAACTATATTATATAGTGGGAGATCGAATGCGTGTCTTCGACATAAATCATAATCTGACTTAATAATTATACATACGCTGTACCTTACCTATACGGCTATAATACGCCTAGACACATCTATATGCTTATAATTTGAATATATATGATATTGAGGCACTTGCGATTTTAATTTTAATATTTGTTACATTTTAATTCATTATAATACGCTTGTACACTATACAGAATAACAATATACAATGAACATTTTAGGGAATGTGTTGTTCGTATACCGCAACGTGTTATGATTTATAAACATTATATGTATACATTACATTCGGTGGTTACTGGTTACAGAGTGTGTTTATAATAACTAATGAGTTGCAAAGGCTTGGACCGGACTGACCCGCGTCTGACCCGGCCCATCCGGTCTTTAAAACCGGACAAGTCTTCTAAACACAAATGTCGGGACAGGATATAATTTATGGCCCCCTCTCCCCGCCGAGTTTTCGGAATATACGATTTATCAGACTTGCGAATCACACGAAAGCGCGTGCTCGCACGTTAAATTTCGCAAACTTTTTAGTCATCGTGTAATAACGAATGAAATATGAACATCATATTATACTTGCGAGTCGTATCAGAAATAGGTCGGCATGGCCGGGCCCGGGCGGCATTGATGATAGTAATGCTTTGATAATTTTCGAAAAAAAATAAACATAAATAATAAACACACGGAACAATTGTGTCGTCCAAAAATACATGGTTTTTTAATTTTATTGGTCTGGTAGAGGTGCTGCTGCAGGGATACGAAATTTTTCATAATATCTCGTGCTTCATTCGCGTATTTTAAAACACAAGTTTAAATCACATTTATTCGCAGAGCAATTATCGTCGAAACGTTTAAGTCATGACTATGTTTAACTTCCTTCCTACACTGCAATTAATAGTTCACAATAGCCCGCAATAGATATAATAGTACCTATTTATGTAGGTATAATAATATGTTATAAAACCTTATAATATACTGTTAATCGTTTTTAGATTAAAAATAACTACCTATTCAAAGAGAAAAATATTTTTAACTAAAAACATTATCACTTCATCGATTAATATTATTATTATATTATTTGTGTTGACTCTGCAAAGTTATAAACAAGTTATATTTATATTAATTATATTATCATGATTCTTACGGTGACGATGTCACGGTAGCGTATTATCTCTCGTTAATTATTTCGTTAGTAACTTAAATTCTTTTTTAAAAAAAAATAAGAAAAACGTACATTCGAGTCATTGTAAGAGTAGCATTAAAGCGTCTTTATTTTAACATTAAAATTCCCATTATTCACTTTAGTAATTGTCTTTATCAAATAATATAATAAATTGAAGCAGAATAGCTCTGCTGTGTGATGAAATGATTTAAAATGGAAGTTCCGTAAAATAAAACATAAATATTGTATTCAAAGAATATTAGTCGTATCGTATTATGACATAAACAAGCGAGTATTTAACAGTTGTATTTTAAATGAGATTTTACAGGAGTTAGTTTTAAAATTAATGATATCGACGTTTAACATAAAATTCATAAATCTAATTCAATGAATCGGAAGCGACAGAACAACAATTATACTTGTTTAATTTAAATAATATTATTAAAGTTTTTATTTTTTTTCACAAGTGTACACTTAATATTCTTAAATTTCGTATTTGTTATTAAGATAAAATATTAATAAACATTATAAAAAAAATGTAGTTCAACCAACATTTGTTGACTTATTCCATACAATAGACCATCGTTCAAATCAAAGAAAAATATAAGTATAATCAATAATCATTGTAAAATATTAATGTTAAGTTTATCATGTTTGACATTTATGAGTAGTAGGCACATAATACAGACATTGATTCACTCCACGTCAATGTGCAATATAATATTATAATTTATTCCCTCTATTATTATTATTTTAAAATTTAATATAACAAAAAATCAACTAGAACTTTGACACTTAGGTCTTAGAAGGTACCTATAATGGTTTATAATATGGTCGATATTGTTTTCTTACTGCACCTTTTCAACAAAACCAAATGATTTGAAGCTTTGCGAAACCAATTAGCATACTAATGCATAGTTAGAGGTATTATATACTATTATATATTTATAATAAAGTTCTAAAATATAATATATAGATACATAATGTTATTTATGCATTTTTTTTTATCCCGCTTATTGCGTTTATGTTTATGTAAAACTTTTTTTGTTCTTACACAGCATGGCTGATTGTTAACAAACTAGAAATCGTACATTAATCAAACTGTTAATTTTGTGCTTAAAATTATGTTTAATGAAAAATGTCGAACCGCGTGGCATGAGTGATGACGTGCGGGTGAGCGGTTCGACGTGTTTCCACGCCATTTTGAAAACTAATAAATTTCAAATGGAACGAACGATAATTAAGTCACTCGCCAAACTCCTCCCATGTAACTGTGTTTTAATTAAATTATGCACGTGTTTTGTACTTTCCGGTTGTTCATTTATATAATTATATGTTTTCAGATGTTTAGAGATATTTATTTTATTGTCTTGAAACTAGTTAAAATATAAAATCGTAAAAATCTAAAAAAAATAAAAAAATAAATAAAAGATTACATTGTGCTTGTTTTTAATTATTCACATCCTCTTTTATTACACATATTACTATAGTGTTCCTATTGAAATTTTTTTCAAAGTATTTGAAATTTAAAGAATTTATCTTTTATGTTATGATAATTAGTATTCACGAGACCGTATGCAAGAAACAATTAATATTTGTATATGCTTTTAGTCGGTTGAATTGTTTTGTTTTTATCCGTTAATTTTGCATTAACTATTAAAGTATACGCGTCGTCATTCTGAATATAAAATTATAAAGAACATCATAAAATAATGTTAACAGTTATAGAGCAGAAAAAAATCACTGCTTACAATAATGTAAGAGTACTTACGATAATTACAACATTTACTGTTGTCCGGTGAGCGCACCACACGTCGGGATAGGAACCTACTCGTTTTGCTCTGTTCGCCCAGGAACCGAATAGTACGAATAAGTTGATAATGAGTTGATATTAGGTTGTTATTTCAGGCTTAATGGCTTTACGGAATGTATTTTTTTTTAATTACGAACGTATTACCACACACGTTTTAAGAAAACGATCTTTGGGCTCGATTTGATGATATTTAGTGGCAGCAGGTGCAGGCAATAGTGTACCAGTGATTCTCAACACTTTTTAAATTAACGACTACTCTAATTAGATATTTGATTTATTCTTATTGTGGCACTTAAAAAAAATTCTTTTATGTCCATGCATGCATAAGTTGTATATATTATTATGCGTTATTGATGACCTTAAATACTTGGCAACTTATCCAAAGAGATTGCAAATCCCCAGGCTGAATTTAACCCATGGTATATACCGTATTATAATATATATATATACCTACTTTAGACTTAAATTAAACATAGCTATATAGCAACTAAGATATTTTTCAGCAGCCTACCTACCAGAATAGGTAACTAAATTTTACGAATTTTTGATAGTTTGAATTTCTTTCACATCTGTTTATGAACTTCGAGTAACAGCAAGTGTTGAGTTGTATGTATTTGTATAATTTAATTTGAAGAATGAAATTAGTTAACTATAATTATGATGAGTAAATAGTAAGCTTTGGAATACTCCTCAAGCACAGAGGCATATTTTAGAATGTTTGATGAATTCCTGTGGACGATGCCATAAAAGTAAATAAATAAATAAAACTCAAAATTGATAAAATATTTTTAATACCAAAAGTGTTATTTTTTTACTTTATTCAGAATATACATACAAATTAAAATTAAGCAAATTAATTAAAAACGTAGGTTTTGTTACTATGAATTACAATGTTTATAGTAACAATGTGTTAATTTTACATTATGGTTCTATTGATCAAAAACCCATCAGTTTTAAATTGCAATGGGGATAAATATTTACTATGTAATATGTATTATTATGTCAGGTATTAGTTATTATTGCCACATTGTAAAAACATAAACATATGTTGTTCAGAAATAATTATATAAAGTTAAAATTAAAAAAAATTTTTTACTAAATAATTGTCATCATATAATAATATGTTATACGCAGCAGAGGCATTCAAACTTTTTCATTCCGTGACATTTTGTCTTTTCACAACATTTTTTGGTGGATTGCAAATTAGTAAGGACACAGAAGAAAACATTTATTTTGTTTTGTTGGGGGGGGGGAGGTGACTAATATGCAGTCATACACTTAGGTATTATGTATTGAAATTTACCGTTTTAGCTACCTTCATAAATCATTGTCTTATATAGGTTATAGTGACGCAAGTATAATATATATAATGGGTATTATATCCACATAAGACAAGTTTACCCAGTATTGTTTGTATTGAAATTGAACTGATTTAGGTTAGGTTAGGTAAACTTGTCCAGAGTAGAGCGCATTATAACGTAGGTATTAAACTGGCGTAATGCATTATGGGATGTATTATACATTTATACACGTAAATCTATAGGTGCGTTTTTCTATAAATGCGTGATTACTGATAAGTTAAGCAATCTCAAAATAAATTCTGCTTTTGACTATAAGAAGTAAATATAATTTAGACAAGTTTTACTTCATTTATTGGTTTTTAATGTATGTTTAAAGTTAATTTCAATACATTTACCTATTTCAACATGATTCAAATATACAATAATATGCTTATACAAATATTCAAAAAGGTAAAATTATAATTTATATTATACTGCACGATAATTCATGTAATATTAGATTTAGTATTTATTATAAGTAGGTACTTGGATTATTTTTGCAAATTATTAACGTTGATAGATTATTAATCACCAAAATGTTTAAATCATCACAGCCTTCATACTATATTCGAAGCCCATTATCATGGACCTATTATCCTTAGTACACAAAATTAAATACCTCAAAAAAGAAATTTTTGAATTTTGTGTGGTTGTTATTTTTGTTTAATTTCGTTTATCGATAATTTCGAACATACGACGTTTCAAACATATAATCTTCCGTACACTTTAAGTTCGAAACCATGACCCCTTACCCTTACTATCTATGTAGAATAATCATGATTTTATAGCTAAAAGATATTTCAGATATCTATACAATGAGCATCTTCTCCTTTTTTTAAATTTTTATTAATTATTTAACCACATGGAACATTCTAGAAATATTGAACAAATTACAAAACTATATTGTCCTATCGTATAATATGCTGAATTATAAAAATATTTTTTTCATGAACTTATATATAGGTATAATGATAAGGGTGGTTTTGAAATTGAAAAATAATTCAGTTTGCTTACCTAAAGTTTAACCTTTCACATTTCAAAGTTGTACCTATATATTATATGATATTCAATCATCCATCAAATCTCTAGAAGTGGAAGTATAGTCTTATCATTGTTATATCACATTCACTGATTGGTTCATGCCCTGTTTTGTCAAACTGAATTTGATATTATAATTTACAGGTATAGTGATTTTATGCATTCATACGTTTTTTTTTCAAATATGATTTTGGACAGGTTTTAAATAGATTTAACTCGACGGTGGTCATGTTTAGTTTTTTTACTTACCAATTTGGATGGTTTTATCGTTTTGAAATTATATTCTTGTAAGTTTCAGTAGGTAGTATCTATTTGTCGTAGTTAATTATCAAAATGAAAAAAAAAACCGTTTTTATCGTACCACGCGATTTGACGTGGGTAAATCTTGAGCGAAATTACCTTTGAGAATGGTACTATGTGCAGGCCTTACTGATTACATTATATTAAAAAAATTTTTAAAAAAATAATATATTTTATTCATAAAAGTTTGTTCACAGTTTTAAAAATAAGTTTAGTCATTATGGAGTTTAAATAACTTTTTTTCCGAGAAGAGTTTAGTATACAAAAGACAAGGAAACAGACATATTACGAGAGTGTTAAATTTCGTAACAAAGGCTCTCTTTTGCGGTGACGTTCATATAATGCATTAAACTTTGTTAACAAAGCTTAATTAGTATTCCCGGTCACCATCACGCAAACTGTGTTTTGAGTAATTGCAGTGGAATAAAAGGTTTACAGTTTAAAAGGATTGTTGTTATATTATTGTGTGTGTTGTAAATGTTATAGCTATATTATTATACCGATCGGACAGTCTCGATAATGTATATTATTTTGTCGATTACGTGATCAATCGTCCAGCTGAACGTGTCGTCGAGCTACAGGTTTAATAGATTTATCAAGAAAATATTAATTAAATCATATCACATACTATTATAAATATCAGTGAGTTAACATAAATAAAATAATAATATTATAATTTTGAATTTTATCCATATTTAGTTATGCTGTTGGTTTGTTCACGAATTGTTTATTTTTATTGATAAAAACTTAACAGGCACCTATATACTATGTAAACTTGTAAACATCTGGTAATAAATTCAAGAGAAAAAATTCATACTTCAAACAAATTATTTATTGCTCAAGCGAACCAACACCGAGGGGTACTTTAGTCAGCTCAGAAATAATTTTTCGAGTTATTAATAATAATACTAATATTAGCTAATTATTTTTCCTTAGAAAATAGTAAAAGAATATTAAGACTTTATAAATTAAAAATACACGAAGCTTAACGATTCTCACTATCAAGACATTTTACAATGTTTGAGAAACAATTACTATAAGTACCTACATCGTTTATACATTTTAAAAGTTATAATAGTCCTTTGTACAAGGAATGTTGAATAGAAGAAACAATAGTGAAATGTTTACGGTTCAAAGTGTAAAAAAACAAGTTTGCACTTTTCAGAATTTAAAGTGCCCAACTTCATACGATATAAAAATATGTAAGTGAGTAATTTGTTTTGAAAATTATATAGAATTCAATAGACGTATGTTTAAGTCACGCATCTTTTAAAATTTATAATGCATAAACGTTGTTAATATTTTCTCCGAAAAATTATTTTTATTCTTAAATATTTTAATAAACACGTGAACGTAGAAGCTTACGTAATTATTTTTATTATTTATTTTTTTTAATAGCCTCAAAGTTAATTTCTAGTTATAATTATTGTAGTAATTAAAAACTGTCATAGTTTTATCTTTAAATCAAAGTATAAACCTTTATAGAATTCACAGTTTTAGAATCTTTATTTTTTACAGAACGTTCTTTTATTATACTTGTAATTCAAAATTATATAAATTATATATATGTATATAGTATACAAAGTGCTTCAGACTTATTTAAAAAAATTATAATTGGTCTAATTAATGAATCCTATATATAAGGATTCCCACGAGGATTTGTAAATTTAAATTGGTGTGATAATTCTGCAGATTCCATTATACCTTACCATTTTAAATTAGTCCCAAATCTTGGAGGGACAATCTGCTTAATGCTTATATACCTAGTACTGTAGTATAGCATTATATTTTTTAACGTTAAGTTTTTGAATATTTATTCATTTTCAAATAAATATTTCTTTTATTTAGAATTCATTTTCATACCCATAGTGATATGCATTTTTAATCGTTTACCACAGCTCTGGTTGTATATTATAATAATAAGTGGTAACTTACATTTTGTTTTTACATTAAGTCATTTTTTTTAAATTCTATAATAGTTAGCTATAAAAATACAATGTTTACTGTTCGGACAATATAACTTTACCTATATTATATGAATAAAACTGAATCCACCATAATCATTAAAATTCGGTAAAATCATGGTAGGTACTTATCCCGTTTTTCTATTTGTCAAATAATTACGATTGTACTATACACGTTGTTTCAATTCAGTAATAATATAATTTACACATTTTTAATTTCTTGAATAGAAGTAGTAAAAAAAAAAAAATATTATATTAGCACTTATATAGTTATATCATTACAAAAATCATACATTATTATGTATTGATCTTAAGTAGTATATTATTATGTAAATGATGATTCAAAATTTTTCAAAGAACGATCTTTTAAGTTATTAAAATAATACAAATAAATAACGTGTAGGTAAAAACCATAATAATGATAATAAAAAAAGAAATTAATTTGCGTCGACATTATTATACGGCATGTTATCTATGACACATAAATTAATACTTATTTATGCGTAGGTGCATTACAAAAATACAGGTACTTTTACTTGGTACGGTTATAGTGCATAGACGACATTTTTTTCGAATAAATATTTTACGTTTCCGACAAACATATCTACTTAGTTTTAAATTTAATTACCTACTAGTTATTTTTAGAGATAAATGATAAATATTAAATATTAGCTATTGTATATCAATTGGTTGCGATGCTCCGAGCACGGTACTCGTATTATGGTCGATTTCGTCTAATTTATATAGTAGGTTATACATTACGATGTCTTCGTTTATAAAAACTAAAACTAAAAATCATTTAAAAATACTATTTAATGCATTAATAATATAAAAAGATACCCTAAAAAATGGTTAACTGCGTTATGCCCAAGTCATTATGTTAGATAATAATTATAAAATATAAATGTATATTTTGTATAATTTAAATTGCATAATATATATTATACAATTATACATTTTTTTGTATTTTTAGACGATTATATGTATATTATATATTATATTTTTATCAACAAAATTCATTATCGTACTACACAATCGTATAATTTGGCGTCATCGAGATCGGTACAAATTCTAAATAAAACGTTCTTTCTATAGATAGGTTTTCGTATATCTGCCTGCGTGTGATGAAAATAATATCTTTTGTCAAAAAGTTGTGCAGCCGCTTCATTTGTCTGGTATATTAATACGTTGGTTAAAATAAAATGTGAAATAAAATTAATAATATTACAAAGCAAAATAAAATTACCCATTCTACCCATTTATTTGTTTTGTTTTTAGTCTGATAGTTTGTACTGTTTGTAGTACTTACTTGCATTTTTATTTTATTTTACCCATTTTTATAGAATACACGAGAAATGTACTTAAAGTATAAAAAAATGTAAAATAAAATTTTAATTTATTAAGTTCTTTGATGTATGTATAAAATGAAATTTGTGCAACTTGGAAAGCGATGTTTTAGGAAATTAAGAAAAACGTTGTTTGTATTTAAATCCGCGTCTTAATGATCACTAACTATTGTGTGTTCGAGTGATAACCAAAAATTTACGATGTATACCTTTACCGGATATTCGTAATTTATAGGTAATATTACATTAGGTGATTATTATTATATTATTTTTGTTTGTTTTTATCTTACAGCAATATTATACCACCTAATATTATTAATTAATTATTAATATCGTTTAGTGTCCACCGACAAATGGACAGACGCACGATGTGTAGCAATAGCAAGAAATGTTGTTTGGCATTTAAATCCACGTCCTAATATGAGATCGCTAAATTGTGTTCGAATGAGTACCAAAAACTAAAAAGTATACACTAAACTATACATCGTAAATAATATAAATGTGAAAATGAGAGTGTTTGATGCCAATGATCTCGGAAACCACTCATGCGGTAGTCATATGGTTTTTTTTAAAATGATTTAGCTAGAGTATACATCGCGTAGAAGGTTGTGGCCTATTTCAACCCATACAAGTAGCAAAAAGACAGCTGAAACATGAATTTTCTTCAGCTCACGAAAAATGTGTTTATTTATATAGGGCATGCCAGTGATTACTGGTTAAAGACTAGCTATATAAGTTCAATAATAATAACAATGTTGGTAATTATTATCGAACGGCAATTGAACAGACTCACGATTTGTAGAAATAGCGTTCATATTGACATGCCTGCGTAATGAAACGAAGCTACAATTTAAATATAATTATATTGTGTCGACGACGAGTCCGATTGTTTTCATCATAATATTATACCTGTTCGTATTTTCGTTTGACGTAGCACCGTGTGAACACAGTAACATTATAAATAATTATCTGAATTATCTATAGGGACGGCAAAACGTTAATTATTATTTTAGGCACTTAACGTTATAAACACACAATACAACATATTTTATACGTTGATCGAGTGCACTTTTACAAGTCTCGATCACGCGAAAACGCAGCATTCGTGTTTGGCTTCAGTGCCTACCTACTTCCGGTGCATTATCATTTTTATAATCATTTATAATTAATAATAATAACGTTATAAGGTATCCGCGAGATTCCTCGACTATATAGTAGTCCCAGGCAGTTACTCAGGTACATAAGTATAACCACAGAATATAACAATATAACTGTGTACAATATACATATAATAATAATAATAATAATAATAATAAACACCTATACTCAATGTACAATATTTTTTAGTTGGTACTCCATAGTCCATACAACTATATTAGTATAGATCATATTATGTTCATTTTTTTATTATTAATCTCATAATCATATTTCTAAGCACGTTTTACTATTTTTTTTATCCTATAGGATTTGGAATACTATTGAATTATAGGATGATGGGTCTATAACGTCATGATAATGTATACGCGATGGGTTTAACGTTTAATGATCTATATTATGTAAATATATCCATTACCTCTAAACATGTAGATAAATGTATTGCTTATATTAGTAATAATAACCCGGTAAAGTTGTCATAGAACTCCAAATAGGATTGGGAATATCCGAAGACCATTGGTTTCATCCTAATGACCTAATGTAAGGTAAAGGACATTTTCCCCCTTTTTATGTTCTGATTACGTCCTATTTCAAAATAGATAAGTGTTACATTACACTGTTTAAAATATTATGGATGTCATTTAGGTACCTACCGTACCTACATCAATACTGGTATAAAATCGGGGAAATTAACTATGCCAAAAATTGTACATACAATATTTATAAATTACAGATTACAATATTAGATATTTTATATTACATTAATATTGTTATAATAACAATATATTTGAACAATATTTGAACAATATTATTCATAATAATTATGAATACGGTAGCCGGTAAGTTACATTTTTGTATATAATAATATACTTGAGAAGTTTAAAGTATCCACGAATAATATTTTAAAATTACAACAAAATAAATAAAATTGTTATTCTTAGTTATTTAATTTTTAATGTTGTCCGAATTTGAACATAAAATAACTATACAAAAATCAGTATTTTTAGATTTTTAGATTTTTTGGCTACACGATAACCTACACACTTACGTGGAACCTTGTTTTAAACTTTCAATCCTTAGCTATGAAAGTTAAACATTTTATACATTTTTGACTACAAAATCAATTTTAAAGTTGAAGTTTGACAAATTTTGTCAAAATTCGAACTTTAAATGCTTAAGAAAAATGTGCCTTTGTGTTTTCATATTTTTTGACTGCTATCGAAACAATACATCAGAAGCTTTGTATTACATTTTCACGCTTTTCATACCAACAAATACAATTTTATTGATATTTATAGAAAAAAAATCAACAAAATAAGAATCAAAAAATGTCAAAGCAGCTCAAAACTAGTCAAAATATTTTTAAAATTTCATCAAGTATAAAAATTTATAAAATAAACACATGGTGTGCATTTCAATAAGTTGTTGGTTTTTGAATTACAACAAAATAAGAAAATCGTTTTAAAATACTTTTATTTTAAAATGTTTATATTTTGTTAAACAATAAATTGTTCGTCCTTCAAATCGTTAGCTCTACGTTTTAAAGATATTAAATTCTGGCTTGTCGCGTTTAAATAGATCTGCTCACCACACGAGTCAAATATATATTTACCCTGATCTAATACAAATTACAGAATTGCCTGACCTAGGGACGCAATCGGAACGCTGCAGGAAAGGTATAAATGGTCGAAATAGCTAGGACGCAATCGGATAATGTCTGACATTTTACGGGGGGGGGGGCAGATTCACTAACCCCAATAACCAGTGTAGGTACGCCATGAAACCTAAAACTCATAAGACTCGTTGGTATAAGCAAGGTTTTCCTATATTATAGATGGCATATTATTATTGAGATGACCTAACATTTTCAAATGCAATTGTCAATACCAATGAATATAATAGTTATATACTTATACCAGTACTGTGTTGACCGTCGAATTTCGATCGGAACAATCACGGCGTCCTGTGATATTTCGGCACTTGTTTGTTTAACGCCACTCTTGTTTGATATCGCACCGTCACTACAGCTAAATAATAAATTTCAATATTCTTAATGTGTAACAGTAAACATGGTAAAAGAACATGATTTTATTATTATAATTGAATTAAAATTAAAAATATATTATTATCTAAATATATATAAAAAATGAATGGTATGTATAACTTTCATAAATAATATTATACCTACATATTTTGTTATATTAAAAATAATACAATTATAAATAATGAAGTATAGGTAGGTATGTACGGATAGTTTGATTTTAATCATTTAGTATGAAATATTGCTCTTTTATCAGTAAACATAATATTATAACGAGTGGAATAAAGTAGCCGTTAATAAAACCGTGTGTTGTAAACATTTGAGTTAAGTATACCTTAGGGCAGTATGGAAACGTACCATCCATGCATACAGATTTTTGTAATGACCTTTTAAATTCGATATCATAGAGATGGAAATGACAAATTTAAAAGACTTATCGTTTATTAATAAATACTATTCAAATCTATTTGTTTGAACATCAACCTTGATCGAGAGCTAATTGAATTTCCTCAACGTGTTTAGGAGGAAGTGGAGGAAATGCATCTATAACTGTCTTCCATCATTGTATAGATTTCTTTTAATAATACATGGGTACGTCACTATTACTTTCGAATGTTCCATTAATTTTACCAGTATAATTAATATCGTCACAAAATACTTAGCTAGGTTTGGTGTTCTAGTCTTCGGTTTCCTTTGCCTTCAGTTACATTTTGTATTTGCGATGTTTGATAAATTAAAATATTTCATGATTGTAATTTAAATTCTGATCTGTAATATTATTATATTTCAACAAAATTAAAAAAAAAATGCTTTGCATGTTTTAACTGTACACTTTTCTTTAGTGAGAACGATTAATCTTACGGAATTCCAAATTTCCACATGGTCGCGCGTATTAAGATACACGATTTTCCCGTATTCATTGCCCATCGTTCGCGATAACGACGCAAGTTTCTATTTCCGCGAGTAATACTGTAGATTGAAATACTGTACGTTGATATTGGATTCGAGCTCAGTTTAAATTATACTTTTTTTTTTTTAACCCAGATGATAATCTGGGCGCAGTTTACGTATGCCAACCTCTGGGGACCAGAAAAACTTTTAGGCGGCCCCGGACTAATGCGGGGCAGGGTCACTGTAAATTGCGTCCCATTTTCTATATGTAAATTCTAGCACTGCAGGTATATTTTGTATACACATGTCAATTGTGGTCTAAATATTTATTATTTATATGTAATAGCCACGTGTAAGGATATTTTTGCAAAATCGATATTTTCCTTCCACTTTTCAGACTTAGGGACGGACAGGGATTTAACGATATTTGTTTTAATATTGGTATATGTTCTAGGAAATTGGTTTTTCCACATATGTTGCTTATGATTATAAAATGTATCTATCATTAAAAACTAGTCATTAAGTAACTAGTAAAAATGTGCATGATAATTTTCGATCTCAAAGACTAAACTAATAATATAATTTTTTATTTGTAATCACTCATTTTTTCTTGTTTTTAATATTTATTCCTATTTTTTCGTCATTTTAATACCTAATTTTTGTTCCCTGACTTCTCATACATGAATCACTTTGCATGTTTATTTTAACATGTCTGAGACACAATTTATGTATGTTTCCAAAATGTCCCGTTTTGCAATTTACGCAGTGGATAATTATTGATTGTGCCTTTTTTTTCGGGGACGCCATCATTACCAACTTTGGGTATATTATATGCCGGTTTCTACTGTTTATAAATTCTTTTGATTTTCATTGTCATTCGGGTATAAACATGTCGTTAAAAACGGATTTTTCGTACGATGTACGGTGAGTTTTGTTAAATGAGTTTGTCTGGCCAATTTTTTTTATCTTTTGTTATTTTGTTGTGTTTTATTATTTTGTCATTTTGTTTCCTGTTCTTGTTAAGATATTTTCAATAAACGACGACGGTGCTTTTTACGTAATGCGCAAGCATTTTCGGCAGTGTTGTCGATAACGTGAAAGAAAAAAGGAGAAAAAGTTAGTATTCTTTTTTAGCGAAGGACTATGCAAGTACCATTATAAGTTTTACTAGGGTAGTCCAAATCAAATATATAATTTATATGAATATGTAGTGATTAAACATGTTTGTCGACAAATTTAACCATAGCGAGTAATATATTATGCCTGTGTTTGTAACTTGTAGGTATAACCTAATGGGTGAGACCCTTTTCGTCCAAAACCATATCCTTCCCTTTTCGGTTAAACCAAAAAGTTTACTGTTTACTTTATTTTATACATTTATAAATGTATTAAAACTTATATAATTGTTGTTATTGACTATTTGATTATTTGGTTAATAATAATAGATACATTTTATATAATTTATATGTTTAATAATAATTGTCTATATATATTAGTATATTATGTACAAAATAAATAACTTGTGAATGTGGACAAAATATATGAGCATGCTCATAATAACTGAAGAAGGTATTAATAAAATAATTATTGACATCAATATATATTACATATAAATTATATATACATTTTTTACAACTTACATTTTTAATAATTTTCAATAAACAGCCTTGCATAATAATATTTTACAAAATAATACGGAAAAGTAATGTAATTTATAGGTATTATTATTATGTAATTATTATAATATATACAACGCTGAGCTCAAAAATTTTCCTGCTTAACAAATGTAAATTATTAAGCATGATAAGTGATAACTAATAAATCAATAAAGTTATGGTACACGAGCTATAATACCAGGGTGAAGCTGAATGGGAATTAAAATAATTATGCTTGGAAATCAAAATTCGTTCAGGTAATTTATTATTTATTGACTATTGTATAGTAATAGAGCCAGACAGATCAGTCTTACAAGCTGTACGATTGGCAATACATACACATCGAACATATCGAAATGATATCTATAATTGTCTTTTTCAGCAGTTAACATAATATAGATGTAAGTTTTAATTATTGTAAAACATACAATAATGTATAAAACGCTTGACTATAATTTATAAAGTGTTATCGTAGTTAGTATTAATTGTATTTCGGTTTAGAATCTTCATTAATAATTTCTGCTAGAAAATAATCAAAAACATCTACCTATATAGTTGTACATGTGCACATTTCGATGAAACAAATGCGTCTATATTATAAAGGAATTAATACCTATATAGGTGAATTAAGAACACCAACTGCAGGAGTCTGAAATATACAATTATGTTCATTTGTGTAGCATAAAAAACTATTCCATATTTTTATGTTTATTCGCCTAATATATTATGCATATTACATTGGTACATGCAAAAAATCCAGACAAGATTAAATTACTAACACCACATTTCAATTTCGAAACAGTACACTGCAGTTGCTTGTTTTCAATTCCTGCAATGTTCGCAGAAATATATCAAAGCTACGTAGTATTAAATTCTAGTTAATCATGCGACGGTTAAACGAGAAGCAAAGACCGCTATACTGAGTATCTATCAAAAAATGGTTTATGGTTTTTAAAAATAAAACTTTTTTTCTTCATAGCTCATAAACGTTGTATGATATTAAAATTATAATTAAGGCGGAACACGAAATATCTAATTTGGGAATAAATTTAAACCGTCATAAGCTCTGAAGGGGGCAACGTCGTGCTGATCCCGATGGTACATTATATAATACATTGCTTGAAGCAGTATCCAAATTTCGCTACATTTTACAAGAGGTAAATATTCAATAAAGTCTTTTTACCTGGATTTATATCCTCTAGGGAAACGTAATTGGGGATAAATACTCTCAAAGTCAAAGTTAAACACTCACTATATGGAGATTTTTACTTCAGGGGTTAAAATATCACCCGTAAATCGTGCAGAAGTTTTTAATTACTATACTGACATATTTTACCTTACAATTCAATAATATTCTACAGTACTCTGTACTATCGAAATTTTAACCACTGAAATTTATTTTCCATAGAGCATTATAATTTATAAACTACACGACTACACGCATAACATAATATACAGAAGTAAATATTTATTATTTACTCATGGAGTTTTACCAAATTATGTGTAACCAGGGGGTAGTAATAATTATCAGTAGATGTTTGATTTGGTATAGAAATTCAATAGTAATATATAGGTACTGCAGAAGCAAATATTGGGCATTCTGGTTAATAATGTACAATTAATATTTGCATATTATATATTTTATTTTGTTCATTATGTATAAATGTATAATATTTGATAGTTCCACTGATGTTTAATATATAGTTATGTAAAAATATTGGCCGTGTTGGCATTAATAAACAATAATAATAAAATCATTTATTTATAAGAACAATATTATACTCCTTAACAATTTAAATGTATTATATTATTGTTAAAAGTCATATAAACGATCATATGGCACTCCATTTATATTGATGCATGGTTATAGCCATTAGTCTAAAGTAGTCTAAGTATAATATTTCAATATTTGTATCACTTTTTAGTTTTAATATCATATACATATAATTTCTATACTATATATTATACTAATATATTATATTAAACTTGTAAAAAAGTATTGTTTAACCTATATGATGATATTGTATAGAATAATATTTCAATAAAAATAATAATATAATGTATGTATAAAGGTAACTACCATAGCTATGGTTAACCGTTGTATATAAACAAAATAATTAATAATAATATTATAATTTAATATTATTATACATCGATTAATATATTTTGTCGTATTGTAGACAAGCGACTATACCCACGCGTTCAGTATCTTCGCTAGAAAAATAAAGAAAATAATAATAATAATATTATACTGAAACGAATTACGATAACCTAAACCACACACCGAATATAGTGTGCGAAATACCTAGGTACAGGTATATTACGTACGATACCGGAATTAATCACATATATCCGTTAACGTTACGTGTATAATAATATGATGATATATAGGTACCCACTGCTATATGTATATATAATAATATTGTAACGGGTGGGCGCGTGTAATTGATTGTGCGCTTCTTACGAAGTATATAATATGATATTATATACGTCACGTATTAGGTATATGTATATATATATATATATATAATATATAGATGTATGTACATTCGCACATAATATTATTATTATCACGTTGTACACGTATACGTCATAATATGATGCATGTGTGTATTTACGGTGCAGAATGTGAATTTGACCTGAAACGATTTTTATAAATTTTTTACACGCGCGTTTGAACTTAGTTGTTCCCGCGTGTATAATCGAGGCGAAAAAAAACTTACGCGCGGGACCGGTCTCCGTGGTGAAATTACGTTTCATATGGATAGGTAGGTAACCCTATAACACAAAATATAATATTATATTATTCATATATATATATATTATATATATTATATTATGTTTGTATGATCCGATCGCGGGGAGATAAAAAGTTTTTCATTTTCTGCAACGTTACGGCCCGTGGAAATCGTTATCGGAAACTCCATGACGACAATACTATACGCGCCACCCCTGCCAATCTCGTGCCGTACATATATAAGGCATATAATAGTGTACGACTGCAGTCTTTTCGATAATATTTAAGCTTCCTAGTGGAAGACCGTTGAATCATTCATGCGACACCTATACAAATAGCAATATATGTGTAATTTACGATTGTTTACTTCACAGCAGCTAGAGCGACAGTACGATAGGCGTACGTACTACTTACGTAGGTGAATGTGTGTGTGTGCGTATGATATGAGCTTAGGTTAGTATAAACTATAAAAATTTGTAGGTAGGTATGTACATATGCATGTGTGTATAATATGTATTATGTATACCTATTACATATATTATATATTTTCTAGGAAAATATGAGTATACGCCGTTTTAAATTGTTTACAGAGTGCGAATACGAATTTTCAATCGACGGTGTTAGGTATACGTATATGTCATTGACATAATACTTACAAAGATAGTACGTCATTATAGACATCGAGTAAAATCTGTCCAACTTTGCAGGGTACTCGTGAAAGTTTAAAAGTGAAAAATAAAATTCAAATTCAATTTTATTACCAACGCTAAATTGGGTGTAATAAAGCAACTGACTGTGATTAAATATTTTAGATTCTGAGCATTCATGAAGAAGATAAGTTATGTTTCTATATAGAAGATTTCATAACCATAGTTTTTCTTTCCATACAAATCCATTCATTAAAAACCTATCATCCCTCACAATTCCAGGTAGCCCTCCAAAACTCCAAGACGTCTAGAACGTAAATGGTGCAGAGATTTATTACAAATTTTAAAAAGACAAAAAAAAATGTAGTGTTAAATGAAAATACACTTAAATCAACTGAAAGCGTCATCAAAGTATGCCTTCTTTCCTTAAATTAAATAACCCGTGTCACTTATGTCTTCTATACGATATAGATTGTATATTTTCTCCAAAAAAAAAAAGAGATTCTGGACGGACATTAAATTTAAACGTCATTATATGATTGTATTTGTTGTACAACCATGTGTTTAACATAGATGTGTTTCTGGGCTGGGTAGAACTTATTCTATCCAACCGATTTTACCGAGGCCGATTTTCGTAACGTTTTATTTATTGCCATTGTCATAGAAACTCATATTCAAAATAAAAAAATATAAATTAATTTTATTAAATTCCCAACAAAATGTAGTATTCTAATAGATATTTTTCCACTGCACTATACCCAAAACATAACCATGGTTCCTCAATTTTCCTCGCCGATAAATTTGTCAGTTGTACCTACTTTTCAAATAGTCTGAAAAACAATAGTTTTAATACAAAACAAGTTTACATAACAAAATTGATTGTGTTGTAACTAAAAAATGAATAACTTACTATAATAGAGACTTGAAATTGTTATCAAATATTCATACTAGTATTTACCAAGATTTAAGATAGTAAACTATATTACTATTATACCTATTAACTAACAAAGATATTCTAGGGGACAAGAAACTTTTAAGGTAAATTTTAATATACGAGAAATTACATTTTCAAAATATTTAAATTAATTTCAACTTTTAGGCCACCTATTTATATCAATAGCCAGCGTTCTATTAGGTATTGACTTAAAAGTTAATAACAATACAATATAGGTAGTAATATTAATAGTACCTATAATAAATGCGATGTTTTGGGAAAAAAATTAATTCTACCTACACGGTGTAGGCTACACCGTTATACCTTATTATTATAATATTAAAATAAATTAGGTACTAATATCAATATATACATACACGATTAAATATAGGTACCTAGTAAGATAGGATGACTATCTTTCATATATATCATTAAAAACTAATTGAACACATCCACTAAAATGACGATGTACACTCCATTCCTACTGCAGCTACTTAAAATCATTTTATATGCTTTTTCAGGACATTTAAAACCCATTTTTAGTTATTTTTATAACTTTTTGTTTTTAATTTTGGATTTTTCATAAGCATACTGTACTATTATGAAAATGGATTTGTAAAATATTATTACTCTAATACATTTTGAATTGAAATATATTATAATAACGATCTATGGACTACTATCGTATTGTGCAATTATATTGATTTAGGTACGGGTTTTCTTTCGTAAATGAACATTTTCAAAAGTTTTTTGATGTCTATTCGAAAGAAATTCCAAAAGTAAAAATTATTGCATGTCAATAATAAATTGAAAATCGAGTGTATTATTATAACAGTAATTAAAAATAATTATTACTAGCAGATTATTATATAACACATTTTAATGATTGTGAATAATATAGTTGAAAATGCTATATCCCCTTACTCAAATTAATTGTATTGATTTATTTTTTTACCAAAAAAGTAAAGTTTTATCATGCTCGTTTTTATAGTTATCTTTTCTGCAAATTTTTTTATCGAAAATTAGAACACCAACGCATGAATACTTTTTGAGCTTGTTAAATCATATAAATATATAGGTGTTATTTTTTTTTATTATTGCTGTAGTATTATAATCTCAGAGGTTATTGTTTTTTAAAATACATGTGTATAAGTACTATAATATGATTAAAATCAAAATGGATCTTTACAAGTACAATAAATATTGAAATAACTTAGAGCCGCAAGTTGGCAGTTGATATAAATACAAAATGTATTATAGTGGCATTTTAATTGTTTTGAACAGATATTTAGTCAAAACTTCAATATGTACTGACAATGACAATGTATACAAATGTATGAATGTAACTTTAAGGCCATCATTGTATATAATGTGACTTTAAGTTTAAAACAAAATATATACATTTTAAATACTTCGTAGGTAAGGAAAATATTTATTCAAACAAAGGTACAATTTTCTGTATTTGATTTATAAATACAATTTCGGTTTTTCTCATCATCATTAAAGCCTCTATAAATAGGTTAAATAGATTTCTGAATCTATTGTATATTAATTATGTCGTAATATTATGTTACCAAAAACAAGATATAGGTACAGGTTAAAGCATTTTAAACCCGAAAAAGTGTTCATTGAAAACGAGCTGGAAAAGTCTTGCTGCTGTATAAGTTAGTAGGTGTCGACAATGTAACTCGCCACTGAGTATAGTTCCTATTATTGTAATGGATGTGTTAAATTAAATTCAATGATAAACAAATGGGAGACAGAGATTAGTGATTACCACATACTTCTAAAGATATCTTAAAATGTATTAATTATATATTATGTTACTATTTAATATTTCGCCAAATCCATCGCCTTTATTCTGTATAAATTATTATGATATTAAGTAGGAAGGTAGGTAGGTATATCGTATATATTACAGTATATTACTATATTATAGTATTATATTAATATTATTTACTCAAAAGCCAATACCGTAGAACGGGGTATTAATAATAGATTCAAATAATAATAATTATTCTATTATTCTTCAATTATTGGTCTAGATATTGTTTTTAAATATTAGCATGTGTAGTAATAATTAACTCAAATATGAATTTAAATACAATAACTAAAATAATTATGTTTTGTAGATATCAAATTTTGTCAACAATTTTATTTCAAACGGCTTTAAAATCTGGTTAACCATAAAGTCTAATTAAATACACCACTGCTTTAAATGTAAACTGTTCCAACTTCTACATTGGCTTCGCGAGTTATCACAAATCCCGTAGTATTTATTAAAATCAGGTTAAAAACGTCTTAGGATACCGCGTTATACAAATCTAAAAGTTTATCCAATAAACAGCTACTAAGTGCAATGTACTATAAAAAATAAAAACTTATTTGAGCATAATTTCCGCAATGCCTAAGCTCAAGTACCGAATTTTTCAACTGTCATTTTAAATCTAATCGTAGTTAAGACCACAATTGAAAAACGGATATATGGAATTGTTCGTGGTCCTAAGGCTTACAGAAACTGTGGCGCTGAGAATAAATATACCTACTATTTTGCTTAAACCTCATTTATTCAAATCGGTTACCGTCTACCTTTATGCGTAAGCAGTAGCCAGTAGCTATATAAAATATAGTATACATTATAATTCCCACGTCGAGTATTACTTTTGTTAGAGCTTTAATAAGGTTAATTCTATTTTATATCTCTGTAGGGTCAACCACCGGATTTAATTAATCAATTTTTTAATTATATTACTTATTAACTATTATTGCATACATATAATTTTCTTTAACCTCAAATTTTGATCGACAGTAGTTTGCATGCAAACAAATTATTTGGAAAAATTATACGATTTACTGATGAATAAAATTAAAACACATTAATAATCCAAGAGTTCATTATATTACAGTAGGTAGGTGTTAATAGTACCTATTCATTTTTTTTTATGGCCAAAGCATTGCAATTTGTAGCAGAAATTGATTAATAAATTATACTCTGTATACCTAAAACACTATAAAAAATTTAATAACATGAAATCGAAACTGTTTGAGTTGTGTTCTGTACGAGAGATTTATATAAACATACATTATTTTTTTCAAAACACCAGTTTTTGCTTGTATCTATGTACGCGGAAAGAAGGGTGCAAACACTGAACAATAAAGCTTACGAAAGTACCGGAACGGAATTTACAAGTCATAAAAAATATAATAATAATAATAGTAGAAAAAGAACATTGTGAATAATGGGTGTTTGTTGTATACAATTTCCACGACCTAGCTGTCTCCAGTTCAATGAATGAGAATGTTAAATAATAATAATATTAATATACGCCTGCGAGCAAGAATTTTTTTTCAAGCTTCAGTTTTCCTATCGCATATAATTCATAAATAATATGTCTATCCATATTTTAAAACAATCATACTTCACTAAAATATTCAAATTAAAATAACTTTGCACATGACGATACGATAAATATTTACGCATAAATAATAAATATTATACAATATAATAACTCATAACTAAATGAAACAATTAATAGGCGAACTTTTTTTTTCAAATAAAAACGATTCTAGAACATATATTATAGTTCCTATAACTACTATACCCACCTTATACCCGCATGAAATTTTAGTTTTTAATAAAATATTTATTTGAATATTATTGTGACGTACTATTACAGTATTGTTTTAGTTAAAGAAATAAATAAGTATTATAATATGATATATTAGTATATTAATTATTATAAACCTACTAAAAGCGTCAATTTACCGGACTTTAAATTTAAAGTATTTCTTCTTTTATAAACAATAGTTATGTATCTTATGAATATCCTACGGTAAATTGAGATTTTCTTCTCGAATTCTTCATAAACTAATGCATCTGGAAAATGTACGATACTAAAGTATGATTTTAGTCCAATTTTCGATTCAAAAAAGGAATATTGTATGAAACTTTTGAAACGCTTTTACTGCACAAAAAGTTTTCACCGAAACAAAAAAGTACATTATTATAAAACCATCTGCTTTCTCTCTGCTTTCAGAATCAAAAATGTATAGAATTAAGAGAAACTTCGAATGGTAAATTAATTTTGAATGTGATTTTTGTTTATACACAAGAGTAAGAATTTCAATTATTTATAAAGCTGCCATAATAATGTACGAATACGCGCTTATTGTAAACGTTGAATTAATAGTTATTTGATCACATTTATATCGTTTCGATTAAGTTATTACTTACGGCAATTTCTATGCAAATTAACTTTTATAACATTCTGTTGTCTGTCGAGTAATGTGTTGGTAAGTTTGTATTATTATTTTTCGTTGCAGTCGAAATAACAACGTTTAAATACGTCGGTTCAAGTCAAAAAAGTTTAAATATATTGCCTGTTCTTTTGAAATATAATACAATTAATATAATATAATTTTGTATATATGTATTATTTTTAAACCGTGTTTTATTACTAAGACAAGTAATATTATACATAGATAGTATATTAGGTTTCTAAACATAACTTTAGAACACCTCGTTGTATCAGTCATCCATCCGTCCGTCTGTCCGTTAGTTACCTACAGTACGGCAGTACATATAGTTACGATTTTTGATATTAAGATAGGATTTAGAATTAAATTGTATAACGGTTCTACATTAAAAGATAATTCATATAAGCCAATTTTAAAATCAGTACTAAAATATAAAATACCTTATTTAAAAATTTAGATATTTAATTTTTTTAGGTTTCTACATACATCATAAGCATATTCAAGATACCAAATTATTTTTAAATAGAATTATAGTTTATTAAATACGAAACCGGGAATTTAGAACGACCACAGAGTGAGAAATACTAATTTGTTATGAATCCTGAGCCTAAATCTATACAGTATTGTACACAATTTTAAATGCATAAAAAGATCGGGGATTTCCAGAGTGCGTCAATTTGTAATTTTTACCTTTTTTATAGCCCTTGTGTGTCCACAATCCACAGTTGTAGGTAATAATGTATGGAAGAATAATAATATTATACTATAATCGTGTATCGCATGGAAACAGAATTGAAATAGAAACGACAATTGAATATGAAAGTACAATAATTATACCTATACGAAATCCTTAGAACAATAATTGTGGCAACCGACATAAAATCACATTCTATATTAGTTTCGATTACAACTGAGCAACACTCGTGTTTACGTGTCAATAAGTGAGAGTATAGTAAAGTAATGCGTGAAGTAGTGCGACGTATTATACGATGTTATTTGTTCTGTGTTTTTCAATTCATATTTTTAAGTATCAAGGTTTATTTTTTAAATATAATGTCATTTAAACATCAACCCATTGGAAAATGAGTAGTATGTATATATAATGTAAGAAAAAAACCATTATAAATATAAGTATATATACGCTCTCAATCCAAAAAATACATTTTTTAATAAAACTATATTATTTTATGGTGTATGTCAGTTCACCTCTTTGTGGTTCACCCTGGGTTGTGGGTAACTCTAAATGAACTGAGACACTGCATTTTACTATTAAATTAAAATTGTTTTCTTGGTACGCCCTTGGGCGATACCTACCTTATTTTAGACTCGCTCAGGGACTTTAAATAAGGGTCGTATCGGGTCCTACTTGGAAACCTCATACAAATATCCAATAATTATTTGTGTTTTTATTTAAATATATTTATTATTTAAATTGTGGTAAAAACAAAATTTAGAAAAACTGTTATCCCAAAACTAGTAGGTATTAGTAAAATATGGTACTAGTAAAATACCAATGAAATTGTTGTTAAGGGTTGTTGTGTAAATTATTTTATCCCATCTCAATCATCATAAGCCATCAAATAATATTTTCATCTCATGGTAATTAAACTAGAATATATTATACCACTATTACCTATACCTAATGATTGCAATTCGTGATTATGAATCATTGTATACAAGACATGACAGTTTTCCAGCTTACCAATAAAAAATAAAGTATAAACCCGTGTAATTAATTAAACACTCTTATAGTTATAGCTATGGTATTATTATTTTTATTTTGACTGAATTCTTTACCTTTTAATTTGATTTTACTACCTACCACATAATTCGTACGTTATAATTACGTGCGTGCTGCAGGAGGGCTACAATATCGTACTTACAGTATAATAGTAACATTACGAAAGAATGCGAATTATACTTGCTGTTTATCAATGCATAATTCTCGTTTACTATATATAATATTATGTCCTAAGTAGGTATATGACCCCGTTTTTTTATGTTAATCGTCGCACAAACTTTATGCGATCGTTTTCGAGTGTGCACGTAGGTACATAATATAATGGTATATCATACAATATATGGGCATCTTACATAATATTATTATATAGGTACCTACAATGCTCGTTCGTATAATCGTCGTTATTAATATCGCCGCCGTCGCGGCCGGTGACACAAACTGCAGCGAATATCTGACAACAATCGCATGCCACGACGTTTCCTGCAGGTTTACGGTGGCGAATAATATACTCGTTTCTTATAAAATTCGTTTACTGCTTGTGGCTTGTGAATATTAAGAGTGGCACTGCAGGTATGCTCGTCGTCAGTGTAATTAATATTATAATAATAATAATAATAACAGTAATAACTAATAATAATAGTGTTTATAATAAAAACAATAGTATTAATTTTATTATAATCAATGGTATTACGGACCATTATTGCGGCGCTATAAAATAGTGTTTGTTATACTTACGCTGTAGCTTCGGTCTAACTTATAGGTATACCGAAAACGGGATCGACGTGGTTGCATATGGTAGGTGTTATAAAAATACCTCATACCGCAGGTATACGGATCACGCGTGATGTATCCAAAAACCACGTCTTGTGTTTTCGGTTGTAAAAAAGTCGTGTGTAGAGTCTTAGAATTTTGTTTTTAATGAGATCGAGATAAAAATAATAATTAAGTATACCTACATCGCATTGTAATGCAATCGTCTATTATAATAATATGATGTTTGCACCAAAATATATAGATAATATTATGTGATTTGCACTAGTGCGGCAAGAAACATATAAAAATCGTTCATTCATAAAAAAGTTTTTTGAAAAATAGTATATGATATTTTTAAGTCTATATATAATTTGTTTTTGTTAATATTTTTTTCAATTTATAGAATAAACATGTGATTATATTATAAAAATATTAGATTATGTAATTTAATATTTATTTATATATAATATTAATTATCTTCTTTTAAATAAATTATGACTTTTTTATAACTTTTACCTACCTACCATTTACTTCTAGCATCAAGATTTATTTTTAATAATTATGAGGGGTAAACATGAATTTATTACCTACTATAAATGACTATCTATTTTGAGTAAACATTTTTTGTCGCCCAGTAAAAAATCCTTAAAAAATGCACTGCTAGTGCGGAGGTAATCAAAAGCGTGATTTTCAATTTGTTATATTTGTAAATATAACAGTAGCATAACAGTAATAATAATATTATCAATAATAAGTCGCTAGTAAAAATGTGCGCCATCGCGACAGCGACACAATATATTTACAATAAGTTGGTTGTTCCACGCGAACACTTGCTTCGGTGTGTATTTATGTTATATTATATGAACCTATAGAGCTAGGGAAAGAACGCGTCACGTTCTATAAACATCATACTGCAGTGCCTAGCACAGGATGGCTAGCACTTAAAATTTATAATTTTGGTGCGATTTGAGGTTTTAAAGTTTTAAATGAAGATAATATTAATTATTATTATAAAATGGTTTTCACTCACACATTTGAAATTAAAAACTCAAATACAAAGGTACAAGAATGCTTTAAAATAGTACCGCATTGCTCTCTGAAACACGACAATTTAGAGCTGTGACGTTCTACATTTTTTCAAGCGAATGCTGGAACGCATTATTTTAAGATGTGGGTGTTGAATAATTTAAGTTATGTACATTTCAACATTTTGTAATATACCGCACTATATAGTTCATACCACATCAACTTTAAATGTTGATGTTTGGCACTGAACACATTTCACGAAAATCAGTTTTTATTCAACTTGATGATGCCACATAAATAAAATATTAAGGCAGTCTTGTATTTTGACTTCCGTGATAAGTTAGATACACCTAAAACATAATACACTAATACCATAATAGAGTAAATATTGCTTGGACGCTTTGATAATTATATAGCTAAAGATGTCAATATTGACCGATCTTTTTGGCGACCAAATGGAGTTGATGCATTATATAAAGCTAATTAATTTAAACTACGCTCGAGTATGCAGAAATATTTCAAAATCGATGAATTTAGAGTTGTGGCGGTCTTGTTCTGGGTGTACTGTGATATACAAACACGAGTTTCAAACTTCTTGAATCCAAAGATAGGACTTATTATCCAAAGTACCTATCTGTCCAAAAGGATAAAGGGTCCACTACTAAATAATTAATTACTTTTATAGTTTGGTACTTTGATACGATAGTATTTACTCGGTTTTTGTGGACGATCTTCGGAAAAGGTGTACACACTTATGTTAGTAGGCACTAAGGCACCAGCTATAGCGTTGGTTGTGTGGTTAGGAATAAAACACCGAGTGACACAGATTTTAAATTTTGTTCAAATTGTAATTTCAGATTCAACCAATATCTTTGTGTGCTGCAAATTACAAATCTTTATTTTGGTGCAAATTAAAATTATATTTTACCTATATTGGTCAATATTTTAAATATGATATGACTTTTATAATATTTTACAAACGCATCTGTGTTCTAAGTATTTTTGTCTGTACTTATAACCTACAATTGATTAGCTGATAAAACATTATTATTATGTTACACATTTGTTTTTATCATGAATAATATGTACAATATGTTTTCGGGTTGGACACAAGATTTTTGTTTCTGACCGATTTATCGTAAGGTTTTCGTTGTCGTGGTTTCTTATTAACAAAAACATATTATTTATGATTCATAGATTTTCCCTGAAGAGGAAAATGTCGAGTAGCATCTTTTGGTTGTTATCTTGACAACATTTTTGTTTGTAATAACCTATAACTTGGTAAACCACTGCAGCGGTAGAGTTTAGATCAAATTACGTCCTTACTGTTTTCAGGTAGATCACATTCTATACATTATATTGCATAGAAACTGAATCTCAACTATCTATGCAATGTGTAAAGGATATAACCGTTTGACATCGCGAATAAAACTCGATATAAATGGTTTGGTTTCAACTAAACCGGATACAGGAAACTCAAACAAATTCTCAGTTTGAAAAAAAAAATGGATTGATTTTATTATTCGCAATATTAGCCGAAGTCCGATTGTAGTTTTCAAACAATATTATTGACTATAGGTATATACAGATTGTTGGGGAAGTTCGGTTCTAGTTTGTGTGTTGATTCCGAACGTATATATAATATAGTTGACCTCAGGCCTTATAGGTATGTGGATGATTGTGCAGCATTATTGGCATTAGTAGGAGACAGACATTAAGCAAATCTATTTTGATAGTTTTCGTCGCGATATGAATATAAAATATCTGATATAGCGAATATTGGGCTGCACAGAAAGTTATAATATCACATATTTGCATGTTATAATAATATTATTATATCAAACCGGTGACATTGACGCAACTGAAGCAGTATAACGTGCAAGGGTTCACATTAATATTGTGTTATCCGTTGACTCATCAAATAATGTATTTAAAATATCTGTGAACTAGTAGATATCTAGTCAACAGTTTTCATACCAGGTTGATAAAAAACAATATTGATCTGTCCAGTTTTCACATACCTAACATAGAAGAATCAGTTTTATCTTTGATACTTTGCCGTACCTTAATTTTTTTATTGTTTCGTTTAAATATTATTTTACCATTATTTATTTAGGTGCCTATATACATATTGTTCCATTCTATAATATTCTATATTATCATGTATTCGAGTTGTTACTTTGTAAAAGATAATTAGTTTTATCGTTAATAACAGTTGTTCACGTCTTGTTCACACATTTCAAACCCGGTTTAAATATGTATATGAACATTGGTCTAAACTAACTGTTGTTTTGTTTAATGTTTTGTTTCGCCGAGGAGTCGAGTTAAGTACAATCAAGCGTCAACTGTTACTATTCAAAATCTTGTCAGCTATCATATTATAATAGTTGTGTGCAGTCAATTTAAGCGTTGGCTTTGCCTTGAAGACGCGTGCACTGTATGCACACAATAATAATAACTATTGTGTAATAATATATTAGGTAAGTGCATATTGTTATTTTGTACGTTATAACTCATAATGTTAAAACGGACGGAGACGATGATATAACATTGGGTGGGTACGGGACGAGGTACACGACGCGTTTTATTGTTAACAGCCTCCGCAGTTGTAGACACCGCATTATTAATAATAACCTCAAGTGTATAAAATACACACACAGTATATACAATATTATAGACTTGGGTAGGTCGACGTTCGGCAAACTTTTTTTTTTTATTTTGCTTTTTATTAGTTTTTTTTCTGGTTTTGTACATTTTTTTTTTTCGTCCGCACACATAATATTATATATACGCGCGCGCGTTTCCGAAGAAACGGAATTCGTAACCGTCAAACCGAGAAAGAATGTCAATATAACGCTCTGTGCGCATAGGCATATATACATAGCATAGGTATATATATATAAATCGTATAAAGTAGGTATATATATATATATATATCGTATATAGTAGGTATATATATATATGTTATAATATAGCTATATAGAGTGCGTATTACATGCGTATTGCTCGTACACGCGGTTTGTCGACTCGCATGTGCGCGGTTTTTTTTTTCCGGTTCTGAGTGCGGGTAGATGACGATAATAATAAAAATAATATGTCATCCGTCTCGTCTCCCCGCCCCGCCACCTCCCCAGGTCAGCGGTCTCCCGCGACACGACCTCTGCAGGAGCGTCGGAAAGACCGTATACAGCATCACGCCCGAAGGCGATCGTTTCGCAGCCGGTTTTCCCCTCTACTTCGCTCCGCCATACCGCCGTCACGTGATATATGACAATTATTATTATTATTGTTAAACGTTATAATAATATTATTATCATAACATTATCTCTCCGCAGGATTCACCGTCCGCGTAATAACGCGTGCGCGTATAATATAATATAATGCGAAGCGTCCCTCGTAATACCCACGAGGCACACACATACAGAGTGCTCATCGTAAGTATATAATACCTACAGATGTGTAGCCGGTAAGTCGTACCTCAAGAGCACGCAAAGTATACCTATACACCTATATTACACCTATATGTTTTGAGGTTTAGCTGAGCGGAGCCGCCGGAGCCAGTGGACCGACACTTTTCCGGGTGCCCCTGCTGGCCCTGCAAAAATGTCGTGTTGTAATGCAGATGACTTCGAACAATGAAGAGCGAATATTTTCAAAAACAAATAAATTCACCTCGTTTCACCTTCGCGTTACCTTGAATCACCTCGTATAATATTATGACAGGTACGCTCGCTTAGATATAATGTTATTATATAATATATATATAGGTAGGAGGTACGCGCGTAATGGTTTCTGTTTATTTTTTTCTCCTTTTCTTTTTGTATATCGTTTTCATGCCGGCGATTTCTATCGGACGACAACCCCGGATGAACTACACCGCCAAGCCGCGCGCACAATACGCCTCACGACGACGGTCAGTCATAATAAAAATAATAATAATAATAATAATACCATCTGCAGCCAACGACGATACAGTACAATACGCTCCTCGATAGACACCTAATCGACCTAATCGCTTTGGCGGTATAACCGTGGTGGTGGTGGTCGCCCCGACCACGGTATCGGTTTTCACTAAAAAAAAAGTGTACGACACCTCTCGTATGCAAATGGTTCAAATCGGTTACCATTTCGCGCCTACACATACAGAATATATCGCGTAAGAGCGAATGACTTTTGGTGTTTGTTTCGTCTACTTTAGAAAACTTGTTTAATACAAGCTTTAGCCTTAAAATACGAGTCATATTGCTCTTAAATCGCTATCAAATATAATCCCGTAGAATGGTGCAATTTCTATCTTCATTTTCCCACGTATTTAGATGACATGCAAGTACCTATGGTAGACCAAAATATAGCAGGAAACAAAAATAACGCTTGGTGTAAAAAAATAATTGCAACTTTTCGTGGGGAGCTAAATAAAAAAAAAATAAACTATAGGTAATTAATAATAACTTATAAGTATAATAACTAAATTAGTAATCATAGTTTAACTTTATAATATTAGTTACCTAATTTATCACCCAAATTGGTAGAAAATTATTATAATATTAACAAAACGTTCAGTAATAATATCGTACTATGATAAATGTTAAAACTAAAATCTTTGGGTAAACTTTTCTCGCATTGACGATCGGAGCTATAATTTGGAAAAAAATGTTGATGTAGCTAAACAGCATTATTATTACATTCGTTATTCGTATAGGAGAATCGCAATAAAATGTTCTATCAAATTATTATTGTTTTTTAAATTTGATTTAAATCGTCCACACCGCTGCGTTGTGTTGAGTAAATCCAAAATGTTAATAATATGAAATACCAGTAGTATCAACGGTCCTGCAGCAGTGTCGATTTCAACGGGTATGCGGATCTTTTGACGAGTTTCGATTACGTGACCTGAAAATGGAAACCGGCATTTTGTTTTTTAAACTATCCCCAAATGCCGTCGTCGGGTATGGATCTAATTCATAGACTCTAAGATTTTGTAAAAACGATACACATTCGTCCGCTTCCATTGATCTCGGTATCTGATCAGAAAATATTATTCGCCAGTAACAAATATAATAATAATTATAGTCATCACCAAACGATGCTACGAATTACGATGTATTATTACCGTCGTCGATTCAATACGTCATATTATTATTTGTTGGCGATCGATTGGTTATTACCCACCCTGAACTTTAGTCGCCAAGCCCAGCAGATATTTAAATATTTTGCTCGTAATATTGTTAAATGTAATATAAATTATATATATACTGCAATTTTGTATAGTATCACGTAAAGTACATCAGTTGTATTGACGAAATCATTTCGGTTTAGCTTTTCAACTTCTAATTGCTAATTGTGGTTTTTTGTTTTAATTTAATTAAATTATTATTCATCTGTCTCATTTGTTTTTAACTTATCGTTGCCTGATTTTAATGTCTTTATCGATGGTATTAAACGTTTATTTTCTTAAAATATTTATTAATCATTCCGTGTCATACTTTTATGAAATATTTTGTTTTGGTAAAAAGTTAAAAAATAATAATTCAAATATAAAACTGCATTGAGTCATATTCTTACTCAAGTATATATGGTTAAGTCATACTATTCGCGATGATATGATATCAAAATTCCAGTGCATCTTATTATGTTTATTATGTCATAATAATATATTGTCACATATAAAAATCGAAATATTATATTTGATTGGTAATGTATTCATTTTTATACTGATATAAATATATGGTTCATAAATATAAATGTATAATAAATGATATCATACATTTTATGTTATTTATATTACTTAATTTTGAAATTTACCTTATTCATGTATTTTTACTATGTATTTGACGAAGGTATTATTTTCTTCTTTTAGTTTTTGTAGTTTTGTGATTATTATGTATTTCGTATTTAATTAGGTATTAGGTGCCTATGTAGATACAATGATATAGACAATAAACAATGCTATCTGTATTGGAAAAACTGCAAAATAATATTAGGTATATATTTTATTTACTTAAAATATGGTTTGAATAGTTAAGATTTTATATGTATGCCCAACTTTCTATACAATTATTATAATCCATATTATTAGTTCCATACATTTATAAAATTATATGAATTCTAGTAGAGGTAATTACGTGGGTAGGTATTTAATTATAAATCCGCATATTCTTCAAATTAAAAGTAATATATTTTTTTGGTTTTTTTTTTTAACCCTTATTCGATCATAATACACTTTAATATCATATTCACGAACAAGTTAAAAATAAAAAATAAATATCGAAATATTCCAAGTCTGGTAAAAATTCTGAGATTTTAAAATGAAAATCTAGGCTAATGTTGAAGCCTTATTTCTAATAAAAAAAAAAAAATGAAAATGTCATTTTAAAATATTTCACACTAATAACCCTAATTCTAGGAAACCACAGAGACAATCTGTGAACACACACATAAGAAGTGTACAGTGATATTTTCGTTATAATAATTTTGCAGAAGATGACTAATTATTATTTTTATTACTTATAATAGTTTCGTACTATTATAAATTATAATGTGTGACTCGTGATGTGTGAAATTTTTTCTGCAAATACGTATACTTTGTTTCAAACTTGTTCTGATATAAAATTAATATTTCATCGATACTAAAAGTTTATCCTATTGTCGCGGTAAGTCGTACGTAGACCACAGGTAAAACAATTAACCGAAATGAATGGTGCGTGTGTATATCAAAACCTACAACTGCAGACAGCTAAGTCACGTATATTTACGCGTAAGACAATCAAATTATGCGTACGAGCGCATACCAACAAAAGTGTATCTTGTTTTACACACGAACGAGTTACAATGAACTTTACTGTTGGAAAGGCTTTGTTTTCCGAACATGCCATATTAGCCGCAGGCTTTGATGTTAAACGTTCGAACTTGATACGAGAACGTTACACGGCACATCCATATTTGTATGCTGTTTATATTATATGAATCGCATAATATAATATTGTGCTGGCATGCGATCTGACGTGTCGAAAGCGTATATTATTATTTATTATTTATTATATTATTATATACCTATTATTATCTGCGTGAATCTGAGATACAAATCCCACGGGGATACAGTGGTTGTTGTACGGCATTGTAGCCGGCAATACACATTCATTGTGCCAAGAAAAATTATTGTTATGTACTGTTAAATAGTGTTTAAATCCAAATCTTCTTCGCGAAATCGAAATAAAATCATTTGTATGAGTGACGAGGCGAGGTGAACTTGGCTGTATATGAAATCGTACATTGTTGCACGTGATTGCAGACTTTTTTTTTCGTGTACACCATACGCCTGTAGTTTGTCGACGTTAGCGAAAACTATAGTTATACAAATAATTATAAGATCGTTTTTGAAAAATGTATTCAAAAAATCAAAAGTATACGGTGATCAAATCGAACTTGTAAAATTATTGAAGGTCTACGATGATAGACGTAAGTATCTATTTTTTTTTTAATTATTCAACGGAAGTTTATCATTTATTTAGTTTTTTAGAATTTATCAAACATAATGTTACGATTTACGATAAATATATGCAAAATAGAATGTCTTATTAAAATCCTCTGTTTTCCCCTTAAAACGTTTTTTCGTAATAAATCCAACCGTACTATGTTTTACCTATACCTAGTACCTACACTACTTCTGAAACGGATATGCAATTTTCACAATAAGCCCTGACCCTGGTGGTTATGGTGCGTATTCCCTAGACTCACTGAAGACTGCGGGGTAAAAACCCTTCTGCTGTTTATAATATTATTTCTATTTTTTTCTCGTTCGTCGATATTTAGGTGAGACTATTTATTAAACAGTACTCGACTTGTTGGGTTAGCATTTTTATCAATACATACGAGATACCAGATATAGCCATATATAATATGTATTATTAATACAATGTGGTGGTCCTCGTATTAATAGATTTATTCTAAGTGGTTATGTAAAATCTTGGATACTTATAGTGGTAAAAGAAATGCGAAAAAAACTAGTTGACCAAAAATAATCAAATATGAAGATATATATCACATATATACCTACTTATTATAATTCATGAACTATGAGTGTTTTCATTTATTTACTCTTGGGTTTATTGTAATATTATATTTTTAAATATACTAGCTGATGTTGTTCAGGCCAAAGATTTGTATTTTCAATAAATATATTTATAAAAATTAAGTCGATTCAAGGCGAGGATTCGATTCAATGTGAGTACTTGATTCAAGTCAATTACTCGTATTTACAAGTAGAAAAAAAATTTTAGTCTAGTCGAGTACTCGAACTCGGCTCGAAAATGTTTCCAAAGTCAAGTACTCTACCAACTCCATACTCATATATTATTAATCTCCTAAGAGGTTTAAATATTGATGTATCGACTTTTCAAAATAAAAAAACATTTTTGAACTATGTAAATATTCTAGATCTAAATAATTTAGAAATTTAGTTTTATATATGTTACATTGTATCTGAGATCTATTTGTAAATTTTTTTCTCTTCTTTAATTTTAGACTTTCATGTAGTATAGTATTATTAAAATATTATTACTGATCATGTAAATTATTCTTTTAACTCGCTGTTCCCTGACGCAAGCTCCCTTTTTGGGAAGCGTCATCAACATTTTTATATTTGAATACCTATATATTTTCAATTTATATACCAAATTTGTAATGACTAATATTGTGGTAAATGATGATTGAATAAATAAAAAGTGTTGGAAACGTTTTTCTTTTAAATCAAACAGTCCCCCTACTTTAATTTTCTGAAATTCGAACACAGAATATATAGGAATCTGAGCTGCAGACTCGTTTTCGGGAACCAAACGTCGAATTTTTTCTTCAACTATTTTATTTTATACCTATCTACTCGCCGTCCGCTGTCTTGTCTACCCGTTTTGGTTTGTGTGTTATGTTACATTAAGCGTGCGAATCGGAGCAACATACTGTGTGCAATAATATAACCAGCAGCACGTGAATTTTACTCGCAGGCCCATATATATCGCGGTTAGAGGAGCCGCCAGGAATTCACTATATTACTCAACCGATATGTTATTGTTGTTGTTGGGTAGTCATCTAAAGACCACGTTGTATTATATTATATACATAAGCATTTATATTATACCTGCGCGGTGGACTGTATCGACTTGATTAAAACGTGGACCGTAATTTATTTCAAATTAAATATCCACCGTGCAATATAATGCGAACGCGGTCAAAATATATTAATCATACCATTTAATATGATCCTATATTTTACTTACATAATAATACTGCAAATGAAAATCAACTAGGTAGCTATAGGTAGGTATTGTTTATACCATGCGAACGCGTCGTAATTTTACTTCCAACGCGATTGCGTTTTTGTTTTGTTATACTTTTAAAACTTAATATTATGTTGATTCACAATTCTCGATAAAATATTTAAGTAAACTAAGATAGATATAGGTATTAAATAATTATAAGCAATACCGTGTATAGATTTTAAGAATGTAAATCAATAAATACCCATAGATTCTGAAATATTGTGCGTCATCGTTTAAAAATAAATTTCTCATTTGTTTACTTTGCAGTTGTATATTTGAGTATTTTCCTTTAAGTATAGGTATTTTGAATTTTTATCTAAAAGTAATTATAAACATATTATAAGATATCTAGTGGAGGTAAAAAATACAAAAAAAAGTGAATTATTGTTAATTTTATTACGTTTTTGGTAAATAGTTTGCTCTGGGATAAAAACAAAACCACCGACCTGTTGCATGTCCGAGGTGTGTGATTTATGCGTTCAAATACTGCGGGAATTTCAGTAAATTATTCAATTCATATCATATTTAGCGTCAAATTAATTTATATAGAATCCAGTACCCCAAGTTTGGAATTTTTGTAAAACGCAGAACTAGTTTGTAATTACGCTACCGTTTCCTTATATAATATGTCCTACATTATATATTATATAATTATACATTTAGCTATGAATTAGGAAACTGTGCTATATGGTAATAGTACTAAAGGACCTACATATTATGTCGTATTGCCAATTGTATAGTTTGTAAAATAGTGCTTAACTATATAAATATTATATAACTCGGGTGATATGAGTTTCATGATCGTCTTATCGAACATTTTCTTTGATAATTTAATCCTCTTGAACACAATGGATGCAAAATGATACACAACGTTAAGTTAGCCAAACAAAATATAGTGGGTACAGCCGTACAGGGCTGGTAAAATGTCTAGTGTGAACAATAAAATGGGATTTTTAAACCAGCAAAACTCTATACGTTATAACTTATAACTCACATGTACAATCATATGAGTATATGATACAAGCGTTTTGCAGTCACAGTCGGTACAATTTAATGGACATTTTTATGTTATTATATAAACGTCACCGAAAATAAAACATCAGTCATTACTTTTATTAATATTTAATGGCATGTTGGCTATTGACACACGGCCCAGCCGCCTGCAGCGACCTTTTTTTTAAAACGGTGACGATAAGCGCACGTCGATATCACTATAATAAATTGAAAACCTCCCAAAAAAAGCTCATCTAAGGAAGACACCGTAAACCTAAGTAATGAAGACCGTAATATAGATTGGATAACAATTGAATCGTTCTGAAATAAAATAAAAATAAAAGGAATGACACTCTTCGCCCGGAGTATATTACCTATACATCCGAAGCAAAACCATTTAATGTATAGGTAGGTATTTATAAAATCGAATAAAGTCACTAAGGATACCTCTCCACTGTTGAGGGGTCATTCTTCATGGATACGCGCACACGGTATAAACCGAAATACTGCGTAAATGCTTATTATTCAAACTGTATGGAGGGGACTGACAATTCTATAACCTATAAATGACCAATATAAATAATTAAATCTTAAACACAAAGGATTACGTGTGACGCGATTAAAAAGCAAATAATAATATGTCCCGACAAATTAACTCCGAAAGATGTATGAGAATTTGCAAGTGCAATGTCTAAATATATCAGTCGAATGATTATGCATTCATATACAAAAAGTACAATTATTATTAGTTTAATACTCTGAAAAGACTGACTTGAAACAGAATAAAATAACTACCGCTCACGAGCAATAAGAATATATATTATTGATCTGTAACTCAAAGCTATATATAGGTAATGTTTTTTCCACTCGACTTCCCAAAACATTCCGACCACAGAAACCTACGTCTGGTAGGTATTTTCTGAAAGCCGAGATTCTATATTAAACGATTTCAAGTATTGGGGGCTATAGTCCCATCTGACATCGTGTGACACTGTCAGGTCTGTGATATTCAATAACGTTTTTAATAATAAAATTGCGTATAGGCGTCCGGTATTTATAAGGTCTGTTTTAATTTTTAACAAACAATATAATATTATAGTCTGAAACATATATCAGAAAACTTTAAATTCTACTAATTTACATTTAAGTACTGCGCAAATAATCGCGATGTAATACTATAGGATTATGAAATTTACGTATCCTAAACCGTATAAACACATTTTTTAATGTCGGTCTGTCTTGCTAATCTACACTTTATTTCAGTGGCATGCATCAAAAAAAAAAACAGGTGTTTCTCAAAAAATGTTTGGTGTCTTATACCCTCATAATATGTTATACCTAATATACCTTCTATCAATGGTTTGTGCCCAGTTCGCCGACACCCAATTCGCCGACACCCGGTTTTTTGATCAAAAAACCAGTTTTTAATATTTTTTAAAAATAGCCCAATTCGCCGACAACAAATTATATTGGCGACATGCTACGGCGAGATTGCAATAAAACTATAATACTATCATAAGCTGTAAATTTATTTTATCGTCTGTATAAGGTACCTATCGGCTATCGCACGTTATGTTGTTATGTTATCTGTAAACTTATTTGATGGTGAGTATAAGATAGTATTATAGGTATCTATCACATGATAATTGACATCCATCAATATATATAATATAAGTCCACTACGCGGTTTTCAAGTAATGATTATGATTTTAGTTTGCGATTATATTTCATTGCGTTAGGTACTGCAAAAAAATATTCCTTATTCCTTATATATATATATATATATATATTATTTTAATTTTTCCTCCGTTATGGAATGGTTTAAAATTAAATCAGAAAAAAATCAGGAATTACTTGTAGTGAACAATTATATTCACAGAATAGACCGAAAACGTGGAGACAACGAATATTATAAATGTGTTGATAATTGCGGCGGTCGTGCAATAGTTAAACATTCAAACATAGTAGTTATATCTAAGCCACATAATCACGGAACACATGGTTTTGAATTGGCAGAACGAGGTTTCCGAAATAAATTAAAGGTAAATAATTATATTAAATATTATCATATGAATCATATTCATATTTTTATAAGCAATTACTAGCTTGTAGTACATTTCAAACCCTGGACTTAACAATACATTTTTCGAAGTGTTTCACAGAATTAAAAACTAAGAATATTTTTGTTATAGGATGTTGTTACACTTAATCCAACAAAACCAGTTCCTCAAGCTTTTAATGAAGTGAGAAGATCAGTTATAACTTCAGGATTACAAGGGTCATCACAAAACGAAGTATTTAATTCTATACCTACATTAAATAGTGTTCGAAGTTCAGCGTACCGTAAAAAAATGAAACTTATTCCTAAATTACCTAACAAATTACGCGACTTAATAATTAATGGCGAATGGCGTTGTACTAATGATGGAAGAGATTTTTTATTAGGTATAAAGATATAATTAATTATGTATAATAGTATAATATACATAATAAATAAATAATATACGTGTTATAATATTATTCTTATTTCTTAGGATCAGACGGAGATGACGACAAAATAGTTATATTCGGTACCGAAGGCTTCTTAAGAAGACTCTGCACGGCTGAAGTTGTTTTTATGGACGGTACTTTTAAATCAGCTCCGAAGTTATTTCTTCAAATTTACACGTTACATTGTTTTGAGCAAGGAATTATGGTGCCAATGGTAATTATATTTAAACTTTAAGTCAATAGCTAACAAACATTATATTTAACCTTCTTATTTAGGCGTATGCACTTTTACCAAATAAGACTTCCGCAACGTACAACCGAATGTTTAATCTAATTAAAGAAGCCGCAATTAGAATAGATTTAATATTTAATCCTAAATGTTTTCAAATTGACTTTGAAATTGGAATGATTATGGCAATTAAGGAGTTATTTGGGCACCAAACTAAAATAAAAGGCTGTTTGTTTCATTTTGGACAATCTATATGGCGCAAGGTACAGAACGTAGGACTATCTGAGGAATATAAAAACAATGCCGAGGTTAAATTAACTGTCCGTAGAATATGCGCATTAGCATTAGTCCCTATAGATACAATTGACGAGTGTTGGACCACAATTCACGCACAAGCTCCAAATAATGAAAGTAAGAAAAAATATTAATGAATACATAAAAATATTAAAATAGACTAATTATTAAATATGATTATAAAGATCTAACAAAACTCATGGATTACTTTGTTGATACCTATTTAAATTATGACGTATGCCACTTTCACCGAAAAATGTGGAATCATTTTGAAACAGAAGGCAGTCGAACAATTAATCATTTGGAAGGATGGCACGCAGCTTTAAATCGAGCTGTTAACCGTCACAGACCCAATATTTATATACTTATAAACGAGATCAAAAACCAACAGCAGAACTTTGAATTGGATATTTCATCGCAAAGTAGGGGAAATCCCAAACCTAAACCAAGTTTGAAATTTCGTAAGCTCGAGGAACAATTGAAAAATGTTAAAGAAAAGTACGTAATATTTTTTTTTCTATCATCACCAGGTGAACATACTTTTATGACTTTTAAAAACAATGTTATATTTTAAATAATTACATATCACAATTTCAGGTTAAAAGAAAACGAAATTTCTCTAATTGAGTATATTGATACCATAAAATATCATATCCGCCTATAACTTTTTATTTTTTATTTATACTTTTTACTATATGATACCTAATGACTACCTAATGTAATATTACCATTTTATATTTTTTAAGGGATTTATTGGAAAATGTGATGACTATTTATATTATGTGTCTGGAATTTTTTATTTTTACTATTTTATATTTTTTTAAAACTAAACTGTAACTGTATAACTAAACTGAGTGTCGGCAAATTGGGTGTCGGCGAATTGGGTGTCGGCGAATTGGGTGTCGGCGAACTGGGAATACACCCTATCAATGTACCCACTCACTTATATTTATAAAGGTGTTGTCTAAGCAACATTTAGACCCTATATGTTACACTGCTTTACTTGAAACAGGAATGCAGCCGAGGAAACGGATGTAGAACGGTAGGTATATGTTCAAATAATAAAATTATGAAATTATTACAATTTACATTTATTATTATAAAATATATAAAATTATAATGTTATGTGATGGTGTCAACAACTTACTGGACAATGATCTGCTGATGATTTCGAGTTATGGACGTATAGTTCGTGTCTGCAGGTTCTCTGAGTGCGAATTACTGAAAACCTAAAAACGTTTCTAAAACCATGCATGAATCTCTAAAATACATTTTGCACTCAGAGTCCAAGTATTTGATACAAAAAGTTGAGAAATTACAAATCATAATGACATGTGTCTTAATACGAATAAGTACATTAGAATGTTTTCTACTGTGAAAATATCGATTGTAAAATAAATCATTATTAGCACCCACAAAGCTCATAATATGGTCAAAAAATCTAAATTTATTATTATATTATCATTCAAAGATTAGTCTGTATAAAATAAAAAAAATCATTTTTTATGGACGGTAGAACATTTTTATTTAGTTTATTTTAACTATACCATGTTGATTAAAAAAAACACTGTAATTTGCCATCGTCTAGACTCTAGAATATGCAGGTGTAAGGAATTCAGGGATACTGATAGGAATTCGGGTGTATACCTTTTCCGTGTAATAGCTATAGTGTGCATCCGCTTTTGTTCGCTTATAAATATGCAAATATATGCAATACTTACACTCAATGTTGTGAATAGCTGTGTAATTAATGGAGACATGTCAATGAAACATTTTGAAATTGTTTAGTATAATATAGAAATAACTAATATTTTAAATAATCTATGTTAATAATTCCAGTATTTTACATAATACGCGCGGGATGAATATTCAACGCGCTATGTTGTATAAATACTCTATCAACTATTTATCATACTTTATCATACTTCGCCGATCGCTGCATTATGCCGTCGTGGAAAAAAAAATACCATAATTAATATTTTACGATATTATAATATTATATGCGTATAGCATTGATATATTACATTAGGTAGGTATTAATACTTTACTAATATTATGAAATCGATGCAAACGAACAGTCTAAAATTTCACTGTCATGCGCCCATTCGGATAGATTTGTTCCCGTCTGTGGTTATCTGGATAATGTTACAAGATCTAAGCGGTTAGGTTAGGTCCCAGACTCACCATTTGTGTTCCGAACCCGCATCGCACGGAGTTTGACCTCAGACCCGGATCATTTACTCTACACTGTCGTCTAATTCGATTAATTTTGGGATTATTTAAACGCAATCTGTCCTAAAGCTGTCAGTCGAGATATTATATTCCTCATTGAGATATATTTCCTCGTCGAGCGATGACACATCACACCGAATAGTAATATAATATTAATATTTATAATAACTATAGTACAATGATATAATTTATTTTTGATCCCCTCGAAACTTTTTAGCAGGTTTATTGTTTGGCTAATAATAATAGTAATGCTCTGTAGGTTTCATACGTATAGTAGACACGTAGTGAACGTTCACTCCATCAATAGTGTTTAATTTCCGTAGTGAATGTTAGCTGCGATTTTATCGCGTTTACGAACACTCGCTACGTGTGAAACCACGTATAATGTCACCTGCTATAAACCAATAATGGTCTACGCGTTTGATTGCATTTGATCCACCTCGTCGTCTGTTATTTATAGCCGGACGAATTTTTTTTTATGTCTGTTCACATAGTCTCAAAGTATAATATTCATTTAATAAAAAATATTATACCTACAACACGACATTTGTTGATAGGTACACCGGAAAGTTTTACAACTCTTGTCCTCTCAATGTAAAAAAAAAAAATATATACCTACGGACATAAATATTTTAATATGTATATTAAATTGAGTACGAGTATTTAATATTTGTAGGTAAGTAGATGGAACAAAACAACGCAGCAGTCCGATGAAGTAATAGATCAATCTCAATATAATTATTGAAAAAAAATACGAATTTGATCGGGTTAAGTTACCGGTAACCAGGTATACGAAGAGTACCTAGCTACGAACTACGTTTGTTTTCAATTAAATAACATCAAGTGACCACTATTTATGTTGTAGCCAGTGGACCATGTACACGGGAAACAATAATATAACTACATAACTCTATCGCGTGCACGTAAATAGGGCACTACAGAGAAAAAGTTAAGTTGTTGAGCGTGCGCAAAGTACAAGATTCAAACAATAGTGTTGTAAACTATAGGAATTTAAAATATTATTATGATCCAACTACAGAGTTTAGTTTTCCACAAACACAATTCAAAAATATGTTGGGGGTACTGAGTATAATATATTACACCTGAGTGACTGAGTTATAGATTGTACCCTGTTTTTGTAGGCACGCAGTAAGTATATATGATAATCTACTGTACTTATATACAGAGTTGAGCGTACCACGTAGCTTACCAAATACCTCACACCGGAAAATGCGTTATCGCGGGGAAATCGAATAAGGTTTAGTAAAAATAACTTCGAGTTCTTTCCGGTTACCTCGATGGAGCGTTGCGATCGGTTCTCCTTTTATTTTTTTTAATTTTACGTTTATTGCGCCGTGCATGTGCCGAAATGAAAACGATGACACGCGGCGAGAAGAAAAAAAATTAAAAAGAAGAAGATAACGCGTCCCGCTGCGGTCGTAAAGCACCGGACACATTATATGGTTCTCCCGGTGAAGTAATCCGAAAAAGTCTCTGGTGCCTCGCCGCCGTGTCGTGGTTCAACAAACGACATATTTTTCGAATCCGGTTTTTTTCGCATGTCAAAAACGAATTACGAGAGCGCCGGGTCCACTGTTTGACTGTTTATAAGATAATCTTTATTGCGCAAATTAATTCCGATTTAAAAACGCACATTTTAATAATATTATATATTATTATTATGATGATGAGTAATGACGCGCAGTAAACCGTGTGCACGATCGGTGGCTCAGAACGGCGCGTTATCGTATATAGGTACCTAAATTGTTAAAAAAAAAAAATCGTTTTCAATACATTAACGAAAATATAAGTAGGTATTATTATGAGAGAAGACTTACTTACTTGGGCGAAGATCGATTTAGATAATATTATTATATAATATATTATATTATACAGTATACGAAGACGTATAACTTTTTGTCCTCATCTATTGTGTGATTCGTGTCGCAGAACGATTAAATGAGAATCTGCATATTTTGGTTTATTGTTACTATACAGTTATGTACGGCGATTTTTATCTCATCGTTTTCGTCATTACGAGGTCATATCGACACCGAACAAAAATTGCGTTATACGATCGGTAAGACGGACACTATCGTGTTTGAGGTGCAATAATTTGTTTATTTTATGACCAAAACACACATAGTATAGGTACATCACACACACCACGCACACGCGTGTTTGAAGTACAACAAAAAGAGTTATTCGTTAAGAATTGTATCCTTTAACCGTGCGGATTTGAAAATAAAACGTTAAGTATATAATTTATAACATTTGATTTTTTTTTTACGCATTCGACAATATAGGTACCTACTTAAAAATGTCATAATATAGGTATATCAGAATATCAAAATATATATTTTAATGAGATGCGCGTAAAACGAGGGGGGGAAGGGTGGCGGACTCACGGTCGCAAGCGAATCACTCTGTATAATATTATATATGCTCGCGTGTATTATTATATTACGTCTCAATAACATAATATACTTGCACCGCAGTCGTCAGACAAGAATTCGATCGTGTATATGCAGTGATGATCAACATCGACGTTTCGTCTTGTATAGGTATTCTATATATATATGACTACCTACACACACACACACACACACACACACATAAATATATATATAGTATAATATTCATTTGTTGGTCTATTAACGTTACTCACCCGAGCTCTGCGGAGATACGACGGCGCGCACGTCCGAGGAGACTTCTCTGGCTTTTTTTTTTTTTTGTCTTCACAAACATATAATAAATTACTCCGATGGGTTTCACGGAACGAAGACGACGACCGACGACGTCACAGGTACACGCAACATAGCCTGCCTAGCTATGTGTATATAAAGTATAATATAATATAATAATATGCATTCCGCGTCCGTACCTCGTCGATACGTTTTTCGTTGGCCACACAAAATACACTCTTTTTGTACGTACAGTGTGTTGAAATCGTGACGATGACTTATGGCGAAGACGACTCAATCTCTCAGGGAATATCGCAGTCGTCGTTCGACACGGCATCACGTATTATTATTATTATTATTATTATTATTATTATTTAATATTATTATACGCTACCGGACGTCGCGCGCCGCACACACACGGACGATATTATATTATTATGATGATGAGGTATGTTCGCGTGTCGCACCACGTCCACGACCATGACAATAAATATTATATTAATTGGACGGGAGTTATAGTGCCTAATGGTCTACACGACGAACGCGAAGGTCACACTCTGGTTATATTTATTCGGCCGTCTGAGATTTTTATGATATACAAATACGCTGTATATGAAGATCGTAGGTATACATATCGCTGTTAGACTTTAATATTCAGGTGTATAAAATGCACCTACCTAATTGTATAATATTTAGGCAATACATATATCAGCTCTAATGAATTTTAATGAAAATATAAAATTTACTTAAATCATATAAATGCGCACACACGTATATATATTTAAATTGTATCTAGATGATTTGACAATAATTTCACTCTTAAATTAAAAACATTTCAAGTCATATAGGTAACTTCTGTATAAATCAGATTTTATCGGCTTCTAATAAATTGAAAATAGTAAGGATTATAATTTATTCTTAAGCAGAGTAATGCTAAATCATTACTTTTATGTCATTCTATATAGTCTCAAATCGCAAAAATATAACAGACCACAGAATCATCTTATAAAGTAAACAATTAAATACAAAACTATAGTACTTGGAACTTGATATCATACCGGCGTATACCTACTAATTTCATACATTTATTTTGATTTCTACATCAATATAAAAATAAGATCAACAATTAATCAATTTAAATCGTTGTTTTACGGAAAGTTACGGATTATATTACCTGTTAAGCTTTTAAAATTAACTCAATAATATAATGTAAAATTAATTTTAATAGGTACGCGTATTTTTTACGATGGGATATCAACTGTAAGTTGTAACTTCTGTCTTTCAAATTAAATTTATAAAATATTCGTTTGTATTTATGTTTTTGGTTTTTATGATTTTACCGGCTACGATTTTTATTTACTATTTGTCAGTGAAATAAATTCCTGTTTCTAATTTGTCACGATTTTAAACGTAGCTATCAAACTCGTAGCACCACGGCACGGTCAGCTGATATAGAGTCAATACTGAATTCAATCATTTCAATCAATTTGATTTCGATATAAATGACAAATATACATAGGTACCTACGCTGCAAATACAATTCATAAGGTTTCGTTTAACGAATATAAATTGAAATTAAAACTTGATGAAACCCACTTGATTCCACGTGTTTTCTTTATTATAAGTACATCATCGAGTAAATAATATTCCTCGACAAAATAGTTATAAAAGGTAGGTAAACGAAGAAATTCAATTTGTTTTTCAGTAAACAAGATGCAATATAATTTACTGTATAGTATTTCACAATAATTGTCATTTAAGATTCGTGGCGCCCTGCTCTGTATATATAGGAGTTGATGTTATGATACATAATATAGGTACAGGATGTAATAAGTAGACAAATTAAATAATTTTTGAGCTCAATATTTTTTAATTAGTTTTTTAAATTTAATTTACAATCACTTGCGTTTGAAATAAAGTATAACATTTTTTTTTTAAAAATTCAAAATACGTAGTCAACTTGTAAATCTGGTTTATATTTTGTAGAAAAATGTTGATCGTAAAAAAGTTATTTAAGTCATATAGTTATTTTTTTTAAATCTCACTCTTTTTGTTAAGTAAAGTTGATCCAGTCATAAAATAATTTTAAATGTGTAAACTTTTTTGAAAATATGTTCTGGCTATTTTTAAATAGGTACTTACTTGTTAATATCTAAATATTTTTTTAAAGTTATTACTTTTCAAATTAATAAGTTAATTAAAAAAAAATTTGACATTTTAAAAATCATAAAAATTAATCCACTTGACTTAAACTAATGTTTTCAAAAACAAAAGTTTTCTAAAAAGCAGGTTTTCAAATTGGATATTTTGAAATTTCCAAAAAAAAAATAAATTTTATATTATATAAGTCAATAAATTATATGGGAGAGGTAGAAGTAAAAATGTTGATAAGAACTGCAAAAGTTATTTAATTTTTCAAGTATTCAGGTCTTCTTACTACATACTGTATTAATTACTGATTCGCGCACTGGCTCAGACGAATTTAACCATTTGGTATTGTATTATACAACATTTAAAATTAAACCAAGCAATTATTTTATCGTCATGTTGTCAATATCTTAGAAAACACTCTAATAAAATGTTGAAAAACATAGCATAGGTAATTTTTTTGTTTTGGTTCAGTGTTATTTTGATCTATAAAAAGAAAATTCCTTGTTTTTTCAAAGATATTGCCTGGTTCACGATACAAAAAAGTATTCTGTATTGTATAGGTTGGTATAAAATATCGTAATTATTATACCACCTGTCGGATGACAATAACGACATGAAAATCGTTTATGGTAGTGTTACATGAAAACTAAGTTAGACGCCATCTATAATATATTATATTATATATATATATATCATTTCAGGTAACCACTAACTAGGTAGTAGGTTTATATAATAGTAACCGATAATAAATAAGTATACAAATTTAATGAATTCTGAAAAATCAAGGGCTTTGAAAAGTCGTTTAAAAGATGCGTGTATAGTGTAAATAGGTTCTAAAATGAATTCTCAACGACGTTCATTAAAAAAATGTATCCATTTAAATGTCCCCGTATCATGGAATGCATATTATATACGTGTAAGTCATTAAAAAGTCATTCGAATTTGTTAAGAGTTTTTCGTGTTGTATTATTATGATTATATAATAATATAGTCGTCGAATGTTCGATTATAATAAAAAATGTTAATGTTCAAACGTTCGATGAAACTATTTTACCAATAGACGTTATCGTTTATGTATCGGTAAAAATAATGTCGACCCTAATAGTTTGTTTAATAAAATAATAGGTATAATATGTTGATGTATATTTATGTTTAGATTCTGACATAAAGATATATATTTACATAACAATCGCACAACTATATTGATTGAAATAAACCTTAACTTAATGAAATATCAAATTTTATTCGATCATAAAATCTAACATAATTTATATAAATGTAATAATTTTTTCAGTTTTTCTATATTTGCATTTTATCTACGAATCTATCGACGAATTTAATTAAATTAGCTTTTTTTTATTGCACAAAATTCATTTTTATTTGTTTACATCACGATTTAATGAAAAACGTATTTTACGATCAATTCCAGTGTTGAACTCAATAATAATGATAAAAATAACGGATATATTTCAATTATAAAATGTATACGAATTATACTATTACGAGTATTTTGGTCAATCACTCACTCTTATTATTCTACCACCTATTTACATTCTGGTAAAAGTCGATTATTGGTTAATAAAAATGTAAAACTAGCGATAAATAATCGTATTTAATTAAAGATTCCTGTTTGGAATAATAAAACAATATACCTGTAACAGTTTGGACTGTACTATTGGTATAGTATGTCTGGATCATAAATTTTGGTAAACATTCTCGCCCATCGTCGTCTGCATCACACTTAAAGTACCTGCTCACTAGAGCGATAGTAAGTGAGAGTTATCAATTATGTAATACAATTAAATAATTTACATGTTCAAAAAAAATCTAACAAATATGATTAAATAATAAGCTCTAACTTGAATAGTATTAAATCTTTCCCAATGTTAAAGTGTTACCAAAATTATAAAATAAATGGACACTTTTTTCAAAACCACGAATATCTCATATTCAATGATTAGAAAATATTTTCGATGTAATTTGTTGTACCTAAAATATACATGTTTATATGGACACACCTTATATTTCTCACACGTGGTAAAATTATATTATTATTTACAAAATAAATTACTATTAAAGAAAAATATTTTATAAATATAAATGCTAAATAAATGTAACTATTGCATTAAAATATATATTTAAAAAAAAAAAAACAAAAAAATCACGCTGAATACTATATCACTGCAGGAAAGATTCCCTACTCATATCATTCGCTGATACTGTAGTATATTATATTGTATCATAATAACCATCATATTTGCTGAATGTGCTAGTCTAGCAAAGGCCATAGATTGTAATTATAATTAAACTTTTGTTTTATATGTTAGGTATATTAATTTATTGAACTTCGATTAATTTAATATACAAAAAACTATAGTATATTCAACTCATTGAATTTGTTTAAATTGTTTGGAGATTAAAGAAGAAAAAAAAGATTAAAAAAAATATGTAGAATAAATTGGTACAAAACTATTTATTTATTTTAAAACAAATTTTATTACAAAGACCCACATTGTAATATAAAGCTTTATAGTCATATTGTACACAAAAAGAGTTTTATTAATTTATCATATCTCCTTCCTTTGAAAAATCAAGTTTACATGGAGGAGGACAAAAACAGGTCTTTCCATCCTTTTTCTAGTAAAAATGAACATTTTTTAATTTTTTTTCTTGTGAATATTAATCAACATACCATTTCTGTCAATTCTCAAACTTATAGTTTTGAAATTCGGTGAACATTCTTTTCCACGAAAAATCAAAAATATTTAACTTACACAAGGAACGAACAAGATTCGCTAGCCCCCTCAACAGTAAAAATTATATTGTTAATTTCCAGAAAATAATAATATTAATACCTATTAAAAATTGCAAATATCTACGATTATATTATTTATCATTTATGTTTAATTTACGAAATCAAAACAAAACCGATTTTATCTAAAACTGGTGCTGCTTAAATATTCTCCTTTTTCCATAATTTGAATGCAATTATTCCGATTCCTAAAGGAGTGATGAACATAAAAAATACTCACACCATTGTAATATAATGGTGGATATATTATCATTCATTGCTAAGAAGTTTTACATTTCGACTTCAACCATTGTCCATTGGTATATCATTTTTAATGTCTTTGTTGAAATATAAACAGGTATCTTATTTTAATCTCTAACAATTGTTTTCAGTCAGGCTTTATGCATTAACTCCTAACAGGGGACAGTGTGGTGTGATTAAAAAACGAGAAGTAGCTAGGGTATCTTCAAATTTTCCATTCTGTCATTGAACAGCGAGAGAAGCGAAGTCTAATATGTTTCGAAGTCCTTATTTGTTCATTTTTTGATGGATTGCACCACAATTCATTTAATTTATCTACATTGTCGACACGATGCAAAAACCCCTTCGAAATCGGCCTGTGCATTAAGGACATCACAGACTTCTCGGAAAATTATTTAATAATATAATTTTAATACGATATTTAGTTAATTGTTGATTATTAATACTAAATATTACCTATCAATGATAAAAAGGTATCAAATATAGGTAATGGAAATACAAATATTTATTTTAATTAATGTAAAACATTCTATTTCAGTTCTATTTTTTATCGTTTAACAGTTCATATTCTTCGGCGTTTGTTTACCGTGACTTTCATACCATAGTGATCAATATCATCGGCCATTGCCAATTTTATCAAAATATTATTCGACAATATTTTATATTAACGACCTAGTTAGAAGTATAATATGTTAACCTTTTATGGCCGTAGCTACTTGTACTACTGCAGTGTCATATGTTATAATTTTTTCACAAACTATGTACCTACCAGTTACAGTTTATAATAATAATTTATCTTTTTAAAGACAACGATATGATATACAAAATTCAACCGTATAAACTTTAAAACGTTGTGGCTTACCTATATATCTAATCATATTTGACTGTTTTAAATTCAATCATATAACAATAAATGGATCTATGGTGCGCTAGAAATCTAAATATTTTAACACCGTTTTTTCAATATTGTCCAAACAGATATTGATCGCTATAATATAATTTAATTTTACTCAATTTATAATAATTTAATATTTTCAAAATCCTTATTCAATAGCAACGTCAACTCTTATCTTCAATATAATTAATTAACTGCTTATAATATATAAATGCATATCCTATATTATATATACCTACGTCCTACATACACACGTAAGAGTTATGTATTTTAGCGTTTTTATATTTTGAACACGATTTTTGGTTTTAAAATGTAATTAACATAAAAGTTCGACTTTTGAGAAATAAAATTTAAAATTATGTATGGTTTTAAACAAAAGCCCTTTCAAAATACTAACTGAACTCGGTTAGGTATGAAATAAGATTCGCCTGAATATATGTAGGTATGCAATAATAAAGTTATTTATTTAATAAGCAGAGTTTATACACGAAATATCTAGCAGAAAATATTAATCTAAATACGTCGAGACTCGATGAGGAGAAGATACTGCTTAGCGCATATTTATATTATATTTTATTTTGAAACTTCAAAAAATATTTGATTAGTTTTTAATAAAATGAAAACAAAATATTTCTTAATATAAATAATATACCTATATATTACTTCAAACAACTGACTGTGGTTTTGCTGTTTGAAAATAAAAAATAAATTAAAGAACTATAGATGTCAACGATATAGTTTAGCTCAATCATCGACTGTACATAATAAATTTGTACCGATATGTGTAGAGAAAAAGATATTGCGCTTAAAAAAAATATCTTACATAAAGTTAAACAACGTTAAGTCACGATCTTTATATTTATGCAGTCGTCGTCGAAATCATTATCACCACATATTCACCCCTTTGTTGTAACATGTATAGTAGTAAATTGCATGCGAAAATACATCTCCGAAATTAATTTATAATATATTATAACAAATTTTTACTCGGAATGATATGTTATAAAATTCGTAAACGTTGGAACCATTAACCAGTGCTATATTTTAAATCACATTTTGTCACTTCAAGGTAAGACCGTCATCTAATTTTCAGTATCCATATAGGAACCTATATATATTATTATATTTCATACGTGAAAACGTTTTCTTAGGAAATTCTCCAATTTTCGCTCGAAAGCACTTCCGTCATTTTAAAAGGCTTTATTCTATAAATGTATATATAAAAAACCCAACTTTGAGTGGCTGGTCAACATTCTGTAGGACGTTTTAGAACTTTTTTTTATTATTTATTTACACTAACCTGCTTCGTTTGCTCCAAAAACCAAAGTGATTTTTTTATGTTGTTCACCACTGTGTGCGTATACGGTTACCTGGGTTCAAGTATAAAACGGATACAAAGTCTATTAGTTGGCTATTATTGATTTTCTTTCGATAAATAAATAATGCTACATGTGGAATTACGGATATGAAAAGAAGTTGTTGAATTCAACTAAATTCAAATCGATAAGTGAAGCAGAAATGTAATATTATGTCATTCACCGAGAAATTCGAAGTAAATTAAATTATGTACCTACCTAATCGCTATACTGTTATACAAAATGTACTGAATCTAAAATATATTATTTATTCAATAAAGCGTTAAGATACGGTGCAATTGCCATCTTTCATTATAAGCAATATGAACATAGGCGGAAATTTGGTGAAATTACTGGGGGGGCTGCGCATTATATTTCTCATTGTACTTATATAGGCACTACTGTACTAGAGTCGCTCGCAATTATTCATTTCAACAAGACAATTTACAAAGTTTGACATACTAAACAATTTAACCTTAATAAAGTACAAAAACAATAATGTGCCATAGGTACCTTGAACATTTTATTCTAAACAAAAATAGCATTAAATTTATTTTATTATTAAGTTATTAAATTAATTGAATTATAACCAATTTAATATAAGATGTTAAAACAAAGAAGCCAAGTATATAACATAATAAGTCAGTAAAGTCAGTAAAGTTCCTAGATCACAAGTCTCAGGTTCAGGTACTTTTATAGATTCAACTGTAGCAATACTCCCTTGACTACTACTTAAAGTGTCGTCTGGGTCAGTATCGTCTATGACATTAGTACAAACCACGATTTAAGATAGTATGGTTGCCCATCGACTTGTGATAAGAAAGCCAGTACAGTGAATCTCACTTTTTTTACTATAGCAGCGCTCCATGTGAGCAAAATAGTGTCGTAAACTCGTAATTCGCGCGACTGTTTAAAATTTAAATCATACGGATACGACATATTAATGGTATCGGTGTAATATGTACCTAGATGACGCAATTGTTTATCATTGTTATCCACTGATTGGATTCTATTTAAATAATTACAATAGTTTTAAAACAAACAATATCCAAGAACACAAATAATAAATTTAACAAAAATGTAATAATAATATATTAGTGTACCTATAATTAACATTTTATTAAATATCTATGTGGTCACTAATTTCGACAATTTTTTTTTAGTGGTGTTTAGTTTTTTATTATTTTGATTTTGAATGTATGTGTATTGTCTCATTCTCATTATAAGGTAATGTGTATAAATATCAGAAAATACAGTTTGCTTGTGTTCTTCACAATCAAATTTAAAAGAGATTTTCTTTTTTAAAAAATCTTCAAATGCCTCTTCAAATACATTTTGAGAGTCTTTAAATTTAGTGAAGGACAATTCTAGTGATTTTATTATTCTGAATAGATTGCTGTTAGGATGAGAAAGATATCCTCTACTTTTAGCTATTACTAAATCTGCATTAGTACCGTAAACTGTCGTATTCAGATTTTTAAAACTAGATGCACATACTTGGCATTTAGTCTTTGCAGTTAATCGCTTGGCCATATATCTAAAGAATTAAACTAAATGGACATAAAGGACATAAGGACATAAAGGTACACAACATGCCATTTTTATTATTATAATATAGAAAATAACCAAAATTATAGCAATATAGTTGATTATTAAATTATATTAACATAGTAAAATATCAAATGATAATTAATATGTTTAAACTGTTTAAAGTATTATTATATTTATATATTTTATAAATCAATTCTGCCATGTTAGGGTATAATAATTCAAGTAGGTATATAAAATTAGGCGGGTAAAAGTTGTCTACATAGTCTTAATTTTCTCCACTAAAAGCGCTATAGTATTAAAAACAGCTGAGTGCTAGATTCATATTGACGGTCGTCGGATAAGCCATTTTACCCTAGTCGATGGGCAACCATACTATCTTAAATCGTGGTACAAACCGAGACCACAGAAGACGACGAAGACGGTTTATTCACATTAAAGATCGCAAATAATTTCTTAGACATATTGATAATAATTAAATAAATTTAACTTGTAAGTTGTAAGCTGTTAACCACTCAAATGACAAATCAATGCGATATTGAGATGTGCGGCGAAAAACAAAAATACATAAAATCCGTCGGTTATGAGTTTATGACATAAATTGAATATGCTATTATGTTTAATCTATGATTATGGTGACTATCGATTGTGGTGATATTGTTTGTAAAAACTTTCATTATTATAGTTAAAAATAGCATATTATTACGTAACCGTGTATACGAAACAGGACGACGCGACGCGAACGACTGCTGATAAACAACCAATGCGGGTGTAATTGTTTATTATTAATATTACATTAATTACGATCGTTCCAAGTTATGACATTAAGTTCGTCAAATTTTACGAATTAAATTTAATTATTATCATAGAATATTTTTTATAATTTATTTTGTAATTCAGATATTAAAAATGCATTTTTTAATTATACTAATTATTATATATTTTTATATATTTAGTCACATTAAAATTGTGAGGGCCAGGGGGGGCTAAGACCTGTACTTTAAAATTCTGAGGGGGCTTAGTCCCCTCTAGCCCCCCCCGATTTCCGCCTATGAATATGAACAAACCGCAGTGAAAACGTTGATATAGGTTAATAAAGGTAATAATATAGGTAAGATTTTCTTTAAATATCCACTTAAGTTTTATATTATAATTGTTTATCTGCACAAACATAAATTATATATTATATACGATTAAACTCTAGGTAAGCGTTGTTTGAATCATTGGATTGGCTTATCGTTTAAATAAAATGTCGATAATCACACCTAGAGACGAGGTTATAGGTCAGTAACGTACGAAAATTGAGCTGTTTTTCTTATATATTTGAATGGGTAAATTCTGCAACACATTTAAATACAAATTTCACTGCAATAATATTTTATAAATAAGTAAAAAGTAACAAAATGAGAATGAAATATATAAATGCCAACATGAATAATCAATTTTAGATGATAAGCTGAAATGCCAAGAAAACCTTGATTGACTATATTGTTGATTATGCTAATTTTAGAATCTATTATATTAATTGTCCAGTTTCAAATAAACGTCCACAGAAGATAAATATTTTATAAAACAAAAATTTTACGAAGAAGAGTATTTTATTCATTACCACCAATGCTTTAGGTTGGTAGAAACATATCACGTCCCTTTTTTATAGATTGAATATTAAACTAATATATTATATATATTATATATTAATCTTAAAATGAGTGTAGGAACTTAAAAATTTATCGTGTGTACTGTGCATAATATATTAAAATATTAGTACTTTTAAAATTAGATAATGTTAGGTAATAATATTATTGTGGTAGAATTCAACATTGTATAGAATTTGTTTACTGTTAAATTGTCAAATCCTTAGTTACAGTCAAACAAATGCACCAATTTTTAGTTTTCAGTTGCACGCGAGTCTACGGAGACTTGCAATAACGTTTCAACTACCTCTCCTTTGAAAAAAGCTCAGGCTGACAGAAACTGCTGAGAAATCGAATTTAGTTCCCTCGCGAGTACTTGCAAAAACATTTGATGTCCGCACCTGGGGCAATTTCAAGTGAACATTCTGATGGTTTTTTTTTTTTATTATTATAATTTGCCATCCTTTTATTTTCTTTTACGTTTTTCCGAGATTTTAGTAAAACACAAACTATAAGTTATGTCAGTTTTAAAATATATAATGGTAAATATTACTATTATTTATGTCAACGTGTACCACGCGCTGCACTCGCATACCATCGCATCTCTAAATCAAATGACATATTTCTTAAGAGTTACTATTTATTTATTTATTTTTGTTTTAGATTTTGTCTCTATGTTATAAGACAAAAAAGTTGCGAAATAATACCATAATAATTTACAACCGTCAAAAACAAAAGTAGGTACCAACAACACTACGTTATTGGCTCGTTGCAAAAAAATAATTAACCAACAACGCGTAATAATAAAACCGTGCATCCCGAAAACTTATAAGAGTCAATTTAATCATCCGAATATAATATAACACATCGAACAAAATACGTTTAAAAATAACATAATACTCGAACAACAAACAACAATATAATAGGTAAGAATATATTATTATAGCTGTTTTCAGCACACACTGGTGGTTGTTGCTTGTTACAAACATCCTTTGTCGACTGATTTGATATTTCATACATAGAATTAATTTAAAGCCCCCGTAGGGTGTAACGCAAAGGTTATCAGTAAATGGTATTTTCGTGATATTCTATACCTAGTGCGTTAAGCTACCTTTGTTATATTATAGCAGCACAATTTAATATTTACCCATATGTGTCGTAAGGACGTGCACAGCAATAATATCGTGTTCTGTATATTGTAATAATAAATATAAATTACTGTGCACAATGCAAATATACCAAATCATCACCGATCGCGTACACGGGGAATATTAGTCTTATATTAAATAACCTTATAACATTTTAAGTTCCAACCTGCAAACAAATACATAATAATACCAAGATATATTTACGATTTGGATATTATACGTTTTGTATGGTGGGTCCGATAATTTAACTGTCCCGAACACAAATGAACAATAGTTTATAGTCATAGAACATAGAAGTTGATTTTACATAGCGTATGTAATTAATTTTTTAAGAAGTTGTGGAGTGATAGAAGTACGTACTTCAAAAATGTTATTCGATTGGGTAATTTGCGTGTTAGTATTGTACTTAATACCTATATAGTATATATTATGTATAATATAGTATGTATACATCAAGAAATAAATAGGTAGGTACTTATATATTTTCTCAATTATTATACCAGGGGCGCCGATTCAGTTTAAAATAATAAATTTTTTTTTTTTTTTTTTATTTAAAGGTTTACAGGCTTCAACTACAATGGTTATTAGCCTTTTATAATAAATTTTTTATAAGGCCACATTTTTCAACCACCAGGCCATGGTTATAACAATGAAAGTTGAAATACAGCCATGTTGGAATTATTTCTAACCTTACTAGGGATGAAAAATACATCTGTAAAAACCTATAATAACAAAAATAGAACCCTATGTTCCCACTAGAACTTTTACTTCTTTTAGATTACAGTAGTAATCAGCAAATTACTTTTTTTGTACTCAATAGGTAGCCCCGGCCGTTCTGTAATCTAGATTACACTGTCTATATTATAAAATCGCATTATATATAAAATATTTTTATATTATATTAATTAATTGAATTCAACTGATACATCGGTATTCAACTGAAAAACTAAGGCCTGCCAATATGATACGGGGAGAAATAGGGGCGCCAATGTATACCCTGAGATACCCCCCAAATTACGCCCCTGTAGGTACTATACATAATTCCTTTATTTCGAGCAAATATAAGTCAGCTACAGTTAAAATAAATAATATAGAATCTTAATATTATATTTCATACGCAGTTTAAAACTGCCAAAAAAAATATCCATCCGAAATCAAATATTTTAATATCAAGTACCTATATTAGTATGCGCGCAGATTACGCGCTGGAGCAGGATATACAATATTATGACAAGTTAATCGATTTTAAACTATTCGATGTTCGCGAGTTTTGCTCGTTATAGTGATCTTATAACACGATTTTCACTCTGCAGGAAAGTTGTGCTACGCGTCCAAACATCACATATCCCTCTCGCGTATAAATTATAATAATAATATCATGCAAAATATAAATTGATATTATATGTACATGCGCGCACTTAAAGGATGGACCACGGAAACACGTGGTTGGTTTTACGTTACATACGAATATCGTAATATTATTGGTATATCTACTAAATAGTAGGTGCTTCCGTCATCAAGAAGTAAGTAGATAGGTAGGTAAATACTTCAATATTTTGTCGATTTCTATATACTTATTTCCATAATTTTCGATGGAAAATAGGGTAAATATTATATTTCATACGCAGATTAAGACTGTCAAAAAAATTAACGGTCCGAAATCAAATTTAACATTGAGTATATAGTATGCGCGCAGATCACGCGGGAGCAGCAGGATACAATACAATAATGAGTTAATCGATTTAAAACCACTTCGCGAATTTTATTCGTTCTAGTAGCCCCACAACACGATTTTCACTTTACCCGAAAATTGTGCTACGCGTCCAACCACCGTATATCACCCGCGTGTATAAATTATAATAATAGTACATATACATATATATGAGAAATTTAAATTGATATTATATACGAACGACGGGCGCGCGCTCGGATGGACAACGAAAACACTCGGTTAGGTTTACGTTGTATATATATGTATATATTATACTGACAAACATTATTAACGGATTTCGCCAGGAAACTTTGGTCTCGTCAAATCTGTGTTGATCGGATTATAATAATAATATATAAGCGGTAACGGCTCGCGGCACCGAAGACTCGGTACTAGGTAACCGACGTGTTGTTCAAATCACGCGACTCGACACGATGCCACTCGTAAACTATGATGACTGGAGAGATTATATTATTACGGGACACATGACAGTATGCTTAAGCCCAAAGAGGACACGTCTGACACGTTTTACGTCTTCACTTCGTATTTAGGCGCCGAATTATACCACATGACCTATATATATTTACGACATACGTGAAACAGACGCGTCAGGTGAGACTTTCGGGAGCTTTTCGTTTACTCCAGTAAACAGAATGAATGATCGAAAAATAGATATGTCAAAACTTTGGCGAGAATACCAAACAGTATGCTATATGTAGATAACACAATATGCGTATGATTGTATACATGTATATGGTTGTAAATCATATTATAGTCTCTACAGCAGTGTATCATTTTCAACATACTGATGTGTTTTTGGGCTGGGTACAACTTTTTTTTGTAACAAATTTTCGCGAGGTTGGTTTTAGTAACACGTTGTATATTGCCATAGAAACGCAAATCAACAATAATAATAATAAAAAAAATAATCTAATATCTAATAAAATGTACTATTCAACTAGATATATTATTTTCACTGCACAAAATTCAAAAGCATATTAACTATATCAGTGTTTCTTAACCCGTGTAGGGTTCTGCGGAGATCACTTAAGGGTTCCGTGAAAGTGAATTTATCAAAATATTGTAAAATAGTGTATCCTTCTTTTTTTAAATAATTTTCATAGGGGTTACGTATAAAAAAAATATTATTCTTTAGTGTTCCGCGATATCAAAAAGGTTAAGAAACACTGAACTACATGATTCCTCGAATTTTCTTGCAGCGGAAATATATCTAATAGCATGCTACTAATATAATATAGGTACGAACGACATTTTTTTTTTGCGAAAAACGTTTTCAAATGTATACCTTCAACAACATGTTGAAAAGAGTCATATAGGTGTCAATCATATTTTTCTATTTTTTAAATTATACACTACTACAATAATGAGGGTCAAGCAGGTTTATATTTTATGTTTGTGGAATTTATTAAACTAGAATATCAACAGGAAATTTTCTACTTCGATACTGTTGAGAACTCGAAAATAATCAACTAGTACCTAAGTATACACGTTGGGTGCTACGGAAATAATAAATTATGGACAGAAAACGACTCACATGAATAAAGTAAAAAATATTAAGGATCAACATGTTAAATTATAAAATATTTATACGGATTTTCGTGATATGCGTCACATATTATATACTCGAATTTCTGTTGACTATATATAAAAAACATATAACTAACGAGTAATATTATATTATAATGTCCCACCCATATTACATTATTACATGGACATAATTATAAAAAATATCTTAAAATCTTATAAAACAAAAGTACTTATAGGGGAAAAAAACTTACTCGTTCACATGTGTGTATTCGTAGTTACCCACTCAACTGATATTTTCCGGGGGGTACTGCAGACCCTTCCCACGGGGGTATAGGGGCGGCGGTGAGGGCACTTCTAGTTACGCGTATTTAATAATTGTGTAAACTGTGTTATTCGTCGCGACGATGACTATATTATACGTTTCCAAGCTGTGCTATAATATATATGTATACGCGTGAATTTTGCCGGGTGGAAAACGTGTCATTAGCGCGTGTGTACACTGTACCTATACCTAGCCTGAAGGTTGCGGCGGCGGTGAAACGGTTAATGAGCCTCGTAAATGTCTTTTTCCCAGAATGGGAACACGACGAGGGTCTAATAATATAAGGAAAATGTCGAGACACAGTCGACGACGTTATAGACCTGCAGGACTGTACGGCGAGTTTGTATAATAAAATCGTCGCGTACATTATTATCTTACTGTTTTCCAACCCTTTTTCTATAAAACGGCCAACACAAAATTACATGCCCCGTACATACCGAAATATATTTGTCCGCACCATTACCAATGATAATATATCATGACGTAATGAATGCGAATAATAAATACCTAGTGATTCGCGTTTAGTATAATTTATATGCTTAGGAGTAGGTCTGAGATTTAAATTCCCTTAAAAATATCAAAAAATGTTCTCACTAAATATGCTTTAATGACCTAAAAAATTCCTCAAAAAGCTTCTCACGATCTACTAAGAATTGACTCAACACCCACAGATTGAGAAACGCTGCCCTAGATGAAATTTTTGAATGGTTTTATTTGAAAGCCCGATTACTAATTATATTGTTTTAGTACAATATGTGTATTCGTATTTTATATATTTATTTATTTTTCGTAATATTACTAGACATTTTTGAGTTAAAAAGTACCAACAAAATAAATAATGCCCTAAAATTGTTTAAAAATGCTCTTAAACGTCGTAAAAACCTCAAAAATAGCAAAAAAAATCCCCAAATTAGTTCGCTGTTAGCATAGTACTTAAACACATGCATTTGTATCTTGGAGAGCATCTTGTCAAATATTCCAGAAAAAAATGCAAATTCATCGAAATCAAAATCAATTTATGAGCTATATAATATATTGTATTATGTAATATTAAAACAAATTTGTATCCTTCGTATTAAATGCTCAACTATTTTTTCTATAAAATATATTTACTAATAATTCGTACGGTGAACCCGCGTTTTTGGTAAGTATAGGTACTCGCATTTTAAGAAAGAAAGTAATATTATTTTTCGATTTGATTATAGTACCTACTCATGTGTAACATAATGTTAATATTTCATTATACTATGTCTATATTATACTATATTTGTCTAATGTGACAAATATTTTATTGTAAAATTATTGAAAATCATATTATATACGATGTATTTACATACAAATTGAATTCTAAATAGATTCGTAGTAGATATATTATTTATTCAATCGATTATTTAATTAAAAACCATCAAAGTTGTTAGAGAAATAATTATGTGAAGTATGAACTAATGTACTAAAACTAAATAATACAATAATATAATATATTATACGAGTATGTGTTTTGACTGGATGATATAATCTGAGTTATTAACATTTAAGAATTGAATATCAGTGCTATAGTCATCGTCTTAAGGTAAGCGTTTTACGAGCATATATTATTATACCAATTCTTTTATATAAATCTATTAAAATGTATTGTAGCTCTCAGATTTCGATTCATATATTATGATTTAAAAACGAGGTAAATAGAAAATTATTGTAATTTATTTTATCGAATGTATAAAGCGTAAAATGTGCCTAATATATTACTATAATAATAGTAAAACGAACGTTTTAACGTCTAATCGTATGTATAGATAAAGTATTATACATAAGAGTATAAATTATTCAAAAAATTATATAATTAACTAATTTTAGTATGCGAATTACATTGAAGTTATACTTCAGGTTTTTATTTAACGATTGCCTGTAAAACATTTTTTTTTTTATATGTAAATTATGCAAACATAATACGTAAAGCAGTTTAGAGCCGTTGATCATAAAATTATAATACACAGGTAACAAAAGGAACTATTGAGTATTATTACGCATTATATTATTTAAGGACATGTGACATATTATTATATTAACCAAAAGTATAAATGTATAATATTATATATTATAGAAGATGTTTTAGAATTACAGTTATTATTGTTATTAAACTCAGCAGATGTTTAAAGTTACAAACGCCATTTCTTTAACACCCACAGTGCTAAGTCATAATTGGCATAATCCACTATACTTAACTTACCCGAATCCGGAAGAAAGTTTAGTTTTATATTTATAGAAAAGAATGCTGACCGTAAAATTACTAAATGAAAAAAAGTCCAATTTGATATGTTGTCATGTAACTCTATAAGCCTACAACAGTAATATAAGGTAAGGTAGATAGCAAAATAATGTGAATTAGTATGTATAAGGTAATAAAGGCTACCATACACAGCTAACATCGTACTAACAATATTTGGGAGAGTTGGAACAACTGTTTTATACTGATTTTGTCGGAATCGCGCATCCAACCGTCCGGAAGTGAATTTTTAAAATTCGTGAAGAGTTAGAAATATAAATAGCGTTGTAACAATAATTTGAAGGGATTCCAAGTTCCATCACTGAAAAAACGTAAGTTAGGCAATATAGGTGAACGTTGAGGTACGAAACTTATGCCCTATAATAAAATAACAGTGGTGGAAATTTAAATTTATTTTGGCTATGGGTATTGCATTTAAAAACAAAATAAATATTCACAAATTATTAAAATTTTGAATTGTTTTACATTATTACCTATATATTATTATCATTAATTATTTATATTATTAACCTACTTATTTAGACTTTTTTTTAGTTAAATCACACTTTTTTGAGTGCTATATTTTTCGGTCTCCCACTTGTCCCTATATATACTTATATATACACATATATATATTACCTAGTATGTAAAACACTGCGCAGTGATATTATTTTTTTTTTGACGACGGTACAGACAAGAATCACACTTGACTACGTGGTTTGTCAATACCGTTTTATAATATTTACCTATCTATATAAATTATTTATACATAATTTTTAATAATTGGCGTGTGCTTGCTTTTCTGTTTGTACCGTATACCTAATATATATACATTATTGACATTAACGACGAGAAGTACCTATACGAATACGAGTATATATATATATATATATATATTGACAAATGACAATAGCTACAACAATGTACACGCATCACACTGTACATATAATGTATACGTTGTACACCCAAGTCACGGGTTAATAATAATATATCTTTTAATGGACTCTGACGCGTTTCACGAGAATGCGCACGACATTATATCGAACGTTAAACGCTTTATCAGTCGTATAATACGCACTTGTACATAATATATTTTATATAGGTAATAATATTATGCGTTTGTGTACCCAGTAATAATAGCACGGGGGTGGTTTTATCCGTAGGTGTTTGCGGTGAAACAATAATGACTTCGGTCGGGCCGGCTGTTCGTATACAGTGTGATTCGCCAGCTTCGCTGCAGCTTGCCGTCGTCTTTTCCCTTCGTTCTATGATTCGTGCGGATATATTATAATATGCATTTATTCGACTTCGGTAAATCGGACCATACTATATTATATTTAGTATTATTAAATCGAAATTCAACCGCTTTCGGTAAAAAAAAAAAATGAGAGTATTGTTAAGCCTATATTATTAGTAATAATAACTATACGTACCAAAACTATCGTTTCAAAACGATGGCAATTTGAACAAATGCATTTACCTAGTTATAAAGGACAACACTGGGATGATGATGAGCGCGATGCTCGGTGAATCGCTCTGTGTACATAATATAATATGCATAAAGGGGGGGGGGGTGAGGGTAAGTGTACATATAAAATAATATATAGTCGGTTAGGCGCGTCGGTCGGAAGATCGGTCGGTTTTGTGATTCGGGACGACGATCCCCGCCGTGCCCTCGGGCGAGTCGGACGGCCGTGTACAAGTGGGAGCGGTGGTTGCGGTGTGTGGGGGTGGGGGGTGTAGTGGAAGTCGAGTCGGATGGCGTGGGGTGCGACACAACCCCGAAAATAAAACGGGTAAATAGGAATGAACGCGCGTGGGGAAATGATTAAGGTTTCGCCGGCAAACGAGGGTGTAGCAGCTGGTGTGCAGGGTGCGGGTGGCGGATATTATAATAGGGGTGGTCGAGCGGACTATTATATGGCTATATATAATATATATATATATATATTCGAGGGGCATGGTCGTATAGCATAGCGTAGCATTTAACGTGGGTATATACGCCGAAGTAAGGCGCGCGCGACATTTTCACCCCGTCGTACGACTCGCGCCGTATATAAATTAAGTCGCCGCTCGGAATTTATGTACCTGGCTTTTCCGTTTTCACCATACGCGCATATTATACGTACATATACCTATACACTCGTCTGGTATATATCTATGTATATTGCGGTGTACTGCGCCGACCGTAGGCCGACCACTTACATATAGGTATATTTTGAAAGCGAAAACGACCGTCGCGCGAAGTACCCACACACCCACACACACACACACACACACACATATATATATATATCACGAGCGAGATATAAATCCAAAGCAGGCAGGTGTGATGGGTGGTGGCGAACGTGACTTATCCGTGGCATATATATATATATATATATATAATGTATATTCGTATCGCGGTATTAAATCCTGGATCTATAGCTGCGGGTCTCAATAATATTACGGACGAAACTTCGACGGTAATTTATTATATAATAATATATTATAGTTATTGTTTTATTACGCACCTGCAAAAGTAGTAAAGATACATTTGGCGATTGAAAAGTCTCTTTTATCAAGTGCTATAGTATATTATACATACATTCGTATACAGCGTACCTACACGCCCGACTATTAACGTATTTCAGTTTTTGTTGATTTTCGTTTTAACCACTCGATAACACGGAAAATCGTAATTTTAAACGTCCTTTTTCCAAGTCTTCCAATGGCAACCAATAATAAATAAATACTAATTTCTACTAATTATTTCTCCAACAACTAATAGCAACCATTTATAAACAAACATTTTCACCGTAAATTTAAAAATCTCCGTTTGAAAATCTCACCGGGTTGGACCTAGGAGAGTGAAAAATATTTTACGACCTATATTCTCGTACTTACTAAATATACAAAACAATTTCACTTTAACCGGTCGAGCCGTTTCGGATGAGTTTTGTTGCAAACACTGTGACACGTTTTATTAAACAAACAAATATAAAATTATTAGATATTATATTATTTTGAACGGTGCGTGGCTGCGTGGGTATAAAGTGATTGCATCAATTCGTTCATCTTTACACGAAAAATTTTAGATAAGAAAATGTTTATGTAGTTTTCAATAGCAGAATATTTGTTTCTTTCTCATATTAAATTATCTGTGGAAAATGAAAATACTATTACGGACGATACAGAAACGACAAGTTAACTTTTCTGGAAAGTGTATATAGTGATTTTGACTTATTCCTTTCTATCCACGCACCATCCATTTATTTTGCGAGTTTCATATTATGTCACCCCTTACCTACTACATTTATATAATATTATTGATTCATGATATTTCTCGACACAATTTCCAACACTATAGTGAAAAAAGTTATTCACCTGTTTGTAATCATCAACGAATAGTCGCTACAATGTATTTCAAAAGACAATAATATTGAAGTTGTTTAAATAATTTTAAGACTCGGCTTATAGACACGACTGTTCTCCGGAAATAATACTTTCTAAGTTTTAAATATAATAATAACGAATAAAAACGGAACTTGTTTGGTAATTGATTATATTGCGTGCAGTACTCGAGTTTGTTTTATACGTAAAATATATTTAATAATAAATTCCTAACCTACAGTGTTTTTTATATGTTTTTTTAGAATATTTAATCATACTTCTACCCGCCACTAAGCGTTAATAGACACAAACCTATAATAATGTCTACAAACTCGCCCAATATTATCAGTTAAAATTTTAAACCTAATATTGAGTATGCTTATGGGTTTAATTGGGCCCGATTACCTTTTTCTTGTAAACTTAGCTAGGAAATTAAGTAATGAAAAAGGTGTATTGTAAACTCGGCCCGATAATATTAACCGATAAAAATATATATCCAATAAGCACGGTATAATTTAATCTGAAAATAATAAATTACGTGTATATTATTATATTAGGTAGGTATATAGATATTATAATATATGATTTAATTCTGCTTTAATGAATTTGCATACTTTTTAATAATATGAAAATGAAAATAAAACGAAATAATTGTTGGACTGAAAATCGCCTCTTCATGGTATTCTATATGTCATGCAACACGGTCATACACGGATCTCGAAAATATTATAAAATAATTATTAATAATTATATGTGAGAAGATCTAATCATATTTATTTTCCTCGAGCCGAGTTTAAATTTACGTTAATTGAACGCCCGAGCAAGACAATTTTTAATTTTAAACTAAATTAATTTTATGTTAATGCATAATATGCTTTAGGTACATTTAGTTACCTAATGCATTACAAATTTTACAATATGTTAATATCAAAAGACATCCAATTACCGTAGGTTCCTTCAACAAATGTTAAAGACCGTGAACAGTTAACTTATGTTAACAGTTTTATTTTGAATAAAGTTATTACATTTTGGAGCAGGTAGAACGTAGTCGTAGTCGTTGATATAACACTATAATATTGTTGATTATGTATACTTAATAATATAGATTATTTGTGCTCAAAGATTTTGATTTTCTAAAATTTAAAATAAGTAATATTTAAACCAATAATAACTATTCGGCAATCACGGGTTCAATATTCACACTCGACGAACGGCTCGTGAAATAAATAACTCACGCACATTAAAAAATAATTTTTTTCGTAAATCTTTACATTAATAATTACCTATTTATAAACAGCGCTGATTTTAATATCAGTGTTTCAGATGAACGAACAATTAATCATAATGTTAAATCTTTACCATAATAGGTATACTTACTGAATAAATCGTCGCATCGTCTGGTACGATGTGCGGCCAACGACCAATTCAGCAGTCACAATTTTGAAGGTCCCTTTATAAAAATATTTTAGAGAACGTGCCCCGTAGACGTATAATATAACTTATAATATATAAGCATATAAAGTGTAGGTATACAGTATACACTCTATAGGGCAGTGTTTCCCAACCGTTTTGTAATAGCGGCCCACAAATTTACTGCTTGTTGGTTACGCGATCTACCCCCACTCACACTAAAAAAAAAATTGATTACCTATATAGTATTGATTATTGTTCAACTGTATGAACGATCGACCGATACTGCATCAGCAATCATTAGCACATTTAACGATAAAGAAACAAATTTTCCAGAATCGTAATAAAATAATGCAAACGTCACCAAAAGTATATTGATATCCATTGTAAAATCTATGTCCTATATTAGTATATTCTACAATACTAGTTAGACTTTACATTATTATATACGTAGAGGTATCAAATAAAACATAATTTAAGCATTTATAAATTTACGGCTAAAATTGTTTTCATATATTTATTTATGGGTTACCAAATAGGTTGGGCAACACTACTATATGGTGAGCCTACTTGGACTCCTTATTGAAATTAGTCCTCCTATCCGCTTTCAAATATAAGTTGTCTACAGTTTCTATAACATGTTATATCATATGAATAGGTTACCTATTAACAATGAATGTGTATATGGTTTATTTTCAACGGATTCACTATTTAAATAATGTCTAGTTGTGTTCCGTGCATTCGAAATACATATACAGTGTGGAACCTCGATAACTCGAACGTCTATAAGTCGAATTTTCGATAACCCAAAGAAATGTCTTGACCCCTGATCTTTTGTATGTACCTACAATTTTGTCTTAGAGTCAAACATTTTTTTGTCCCCAATCGATCCTAGTTTCTATACTAACCAAATGTTGACCGTATTTTTTTCAGGTCCACCGTCATGGCATCCAAATGAAATGATATTCTATATTATATAATTCAATAGGTACGTATTTTTACGAACCTCATCCTTTCCGGTCTAGATCATTTATAGCGGAAATTTAGCAACATTTAGGGGGGGGGGAGCTTTACATTTTTGTAACCATTATATAAGTTACTGACATACATGTATTGTAAGAAAATTATATGAATGAGAAGTAATTTACAAACAGTTTCCAGTGATTTAGAAAAAAATATAGATACCTATACCTATAATATAAGTATAGAACTATAGTTATATGGTAACAGCTCCAGACTCCATAAAAAAAAATGCTTTGTTCGTATGTCGTGTGAAGCATGTTATCAAGTAAAATAAAATGATTACTTGTATTTTTATATTTTTTGTAACTAAAAAAATAATAAAAGAATATACCCACATATATTACAAGTATTTTATGTCTCTATTTCACTTTAACAGGTAGATTTGAGAATCTTTTGGAGACTTAGGATAAGACAAGGTATATCAGTCACCTATGTATATTTTATATTATTCACAGGTCCCTTATATTTTGAACGACTTTACTACCGTTTTTTATTTATTAAATTGTATAGTATAGTTGCCCATGCATGATGTAGTATTATACACGTCTATTTCTACCTAAATATATTCAACTTTGATAAAACTTTCTCAACTAAGTTCTTAAATTCTGTAAAACTAAATATTTTGAAAAAAGTCTCTACAAATAATTGAAAATTCAAAAGATCAGAGTTTAAATGAAAGGATAGGTATAATAATTAACAATGTGTTGGGCGTATGTAATTGGCTTTATTTACATATTAATCATCTCATATAGAGTACACGGGGACAAGATGCGTAGATATTTAGAGTGCGGATAGGGAATTCATCGCTCTGGTGGTATTTTTTTATGGACATTTTGTGTTTATAATTTGTTTGTAATAAATGTTGTAATCTTTTTGTAAAAATGTTTGTTTAATTAATTTTGTAATTATTTTCTACCGATTTATATACCCACTCTGTACTAAGCAAGATTTTTGGGTTCTGCGATAATGTTATTTTCATAATACTATTTTTAATTGTATAATGTACGGTGGACTGTGGAGGAGGGGGGCAAATAATATAGCACAGGGCATGAACAATATTCTGATTACGTCTTTGAAAACGTACCTATGTTGGATATATTCAAATATTATTTGTTTTAAATATTTTAAATATTGGACAACATTATCAAATATTTTATTAATATTTACTTTATTAATGTCGATTAAGTGGTAGCTTGCGAACGAGAAAGTGTTATCTATGGCCAGAAAATTATAAGCGAAGGTTACTATATTATATTCTGACCTAATATAACATTGCATTAAAAAAATAATTTTATATGTTAATTTTTAAAGGCATTGTTGCTGTAAAATACATTTTTATGGACATTTTGGGTCATTTTTTACCAGTCACTTTGACTGTTTTTAGAGCATTTAAATACGGGACCTACTTATAACCAATAATACATTTAAATTAATTGTGGTGGTATTATCAAAGGTACAAATAAGGGATTATTCGTAAATAGGGTAAGGACTAGGGGATATTACTCCTAACCTTCCCCACTTGAGTACGCTACTAATTGTATACAATATATATAATTATTTAACTCATAATATTATGTATTAATAATGTTACAGCAATTGTTAAGAAGTATTTATTTTTATATGCAATTTATAAGCTAAATTTTTTTCCACAACGTTCTCAATAATTAAAAAAAATTACATTTTATATTATATACTTTCAAAGTTTCAAAAACTATGTAAGATACGATATCTAAGGCATCTAGATGTGTATTCATTTGGAGCACATAAATTATTACTCCCTCGCAGTAGTCAAGGCAACATGAAATGATACGAGCTTTTTTCCTCCAAACAAAGGAGTCTAAAACGCGTATATTTTCGTATAGTAACAAGAATAATAATAATACCTATCCGTAAGCACACCACCGTATACGGTAAAATACTAAAATGTATTATTTTTGCTAAAATATACAACGATCGGTTATTATTGCTGACTCTGTCTCGGATAAATCTTTGCACGCTGTACGGTACACCGGTGGTGTTCATAGAATAAAATATATAAGTATGCGAAAAAGCGAAATTATATTTCACCGTATAAACCACCGCTATTTTTTTATAATATAAGTCATCGTGTCTTATATATTATTGTATTTACGTGTATACAATTATACAGGTGCACTTACCCGCGTACACGCTCAATGGACCGAAACGATGGTAACGGCGTATACAGGTGGGTAGTAATGGTTAAGAGAGAACAATAATACAGCCGTTTATATCTTACACAGTGCAACGACTCCGCGGAGAAATAAATAATATTGCACCGCAGCGATGATGGCTTTGGCTTATCGGTTGGCCGATATACCTATAGGTAGGAGAATTACACAGTGAGTTTTATAATGGTCGTTTACTTACTTGCGTACGTATATCGCGGGCTGCAGGTGTAAAATGTTACCTGTAAAAAAAGCAAATAATAATAATATAACAACCATATCGTTATTATCATATCTGGTACGGGGTGACAAGATAAAACTGTTGGATACATTCAACAACCTCAGCCGTCGATCCCCTCTCCCGCGGATATCCAACGTGCGACCGTTATACGCGTCTTTCACAGCTGAACCATTCTAAAAGTAGTGCTTAAGGCCTCCGCAAACTCTATCAGTTTTTCGTTAAAACGATATTTGCGACTGCAGACAAAAATGAAAGTACTTCTAGTCACTAGAATCTAGTGGTTTTATTTAAACATTTTAAAGATTTTTGATTTGGTTAAAAATTATTACATTGCATCTATCAAAGCATATTATCGTAATCAATATTTTTAATAGTTTTTAATCAAAAAATATAAAACTAATAATATTTAAAATGTTTATTCCCGTCAAGAATTTTTCTAAAACTGAAAAAGTAATCTTATTACTAATGCATTCAAACATCTTTATTATGTGAGTCACTATACTCGTCTTTGTATGCGAAATAATTGATAAACTAGTGACCGCGAGGAACGAAATAATTGCCTAAACACAACTCTTTAAAAATGACACGTTTATAGGGGCATTAATGAAAAATCGTAGTTACATAAATTAAAATGTTATTTTCATGCATTCCCCAAACCATCGCAAATAGTGTGTAGGTCACACGATTGCAAGCACACGAGTAGATTATCAACTTATCAACCTGCAACCGAATAGCGATAAGACTTTAAGCATGAAACCACATGACAAATGACTTATAGGTACGAATTTAACGCATATAATATTATACCTACCTGCCTGACACACAGTCAAAAAGCTATATAATAAACATATTTTGATCTTATACATGGTCAAACATGAACTACCGTAGTGTGGATTATGTGGACTTGAAACCACAACGAAATATATTATTTCGTTACACTGAATTCCGCAAATATGATGTTACGAGAAGCAATTTTAATGCCATTTATGGTCAAAGCTGATCGGACGGGTACTGTAGGACCTCCATTTAAACGTAAAAAATATGCATTGCATAATATAAGGAACTGTGGATTTTTGTGAATAATATATTTGTAATTTAATGGAAATAAAAATCCTTGTACGATTTTGTATCAAATATATAGTAATTTTGTCGTTAAATATAACTGCAGTATGCAGAACTGCAGCTATAGCGGACGCAGACTTAATGACCAATTCAAAAGTCAAATCATTAAAACTGTGATACACTGATACCCAATAATGTCGACCAAAATATTCAATAATCGATCATATAATGCCACATTGTAATATTATGTTTTACTCGGTTTCCTCAATAACCTACCATCAAGTATACCCAGCCCGTTGAATTTCTCCCGCGGTCGTCTCTCGCTAAATTATACCTTCGCTATTCGTACATCGCACATTATCATTATAAGTACACTTTGTAATTTATAGATGATATATCGATCTCGCCGTTTGCCACACACTGCATAATCGCGCCTTATTATTATAATACCACGAGGGCATATACGTCGGCCATGCCATTTCGCTCGCGTTAAACTGTCCTCAGGTCTCAATAATAATTTATCTCCCCGACGGGGTGACGCATTGCACAACCGTATGTACTACAGTATACCTGTATTATACCGTGCTAATCATATTCCGCTTGCGAAACCGCGAATAAAACGCACAAGTCCGCGCGGTTAATACCCGGTTAATACCCGGTAATACCCGTAATAATAATAATAATAATAATGTGATATGTTATATTGTCTGTGCACACGACGACGGCCGCCGGCCGACTTGGTGCTCGTCTACACGGCGGCCGGGAACGAAATCGACGGAATTTCGTCACGGAATCTCGATCGTATACACACGGCGCGCGCACTCTTTGTCGGACATTTGTCGGTCAATACGAAATATTTATCTTGGAAATTATTTTTCTTTTCTGTACTGTACCGACCCGGCGGAATGGGTAATTACCGTCCGACGGCCGTAAGGCACTGATCCGTTTTGTGTTATTTTTTTTTTTCCTCCTCCGCCGCGCCGCCGCCGTCTTCCATCCGCAGCTCGGCGCGCGTTTTTCATCTCGTGCAGACTATAAAATATGTATGGGTATACTGCTCATCGTGTATCTGTGAGCTGGTACACCACATATGTATACCGGTACGGGGAAACTGGTTTCTTGCAGCGCGCGCGCCGGATTCACAAAATGACTTATGGTCAACTCGACGTCAATCAGCTCATTTTTTATGGCCCGCAAAAATTACACCTCGCGCACATGTGATTTTTTTTTTCCCCGTTCCTTATCCCCTCCTCTTGTATATATACACACACATACGTCGTACATATTAATATATTGTATATATATATATAGTTGGTACTTATATACATAAATATGTATATACGCGCGCAGCACCGCGATGACTACGATACGTGAATAATATGATTTGTGCAGTTGTTGTATATGCGCATACGTATATATAGTTATATAGTCGCCACGACGGTCCAATACGGACGAGAAAAATAATATGAAAAATCTTCCAAAGTTTATATTCTTTCCGGGTAAATCGGCCGAATGTCATTCTGTACATTTATTATTATATTATATTATTGTTATTATTACTATTAATACCGCGTTAGACCGTCACGATGACCGATCAGTCAAAATGGTTATCAGTCTACCGGGCACTCGACTTGTAATATATTATTATTAAACACATTTTCTCGCGTCCAGCAAACGCATACCTGGTTATTTGTTATATTATTTAGTTTTCAGTCATCGTGGTATATAGGTTTTTGACCGTAGCTCATTATTTATACACAGGCAGTGATGTTGTGCGTTATCTAGATTTTAGGTAATAATTATTGTACCCCGATGATGTTTTGTCCAGATGAAAATATTATTTTATATATTTTGTACTGTCCATGTCGAATAATTTAAAGCACAGATTTGTCCATCTATTAAAATTATAAAATGCAGGTTATTTCAGATAAATAATTATTTAGATAATTGTATACCTATAAGGAGATTATCAATGTTATTTTTAAACACATTTTTATTTCGAGAGTTCATTTTTCTAATAGCTATTCCTTATAGCCTGTTTATTTGATTTTATTTTTACGATCTTTTAGTTCTCTTTTTCTATATTTATTGCGTGTTTTTCACTGTAGTTATTTTGTAGTAGGTACCCACCTATACGTATCGTACATTGATAGTTTACAGTGTAAACTTTACACTAAGCACCGAAAAGTATAATATAATCGAATCAACCCACGTATTTACGCATATAAAAATTTACAAATTTTAACTTGCACAATATTTATAGAAAAATTACAAATTCAAGTTTAAAATTATGTGTTATTTTATCTAGATCTTTTTATAATGTCTTTGTACAGTATATACTGTAATTTATTTAACAATATAAGATTTGAGTAGATAAATGTGCCATTGACTATTATTGAGAGGTATTTTTAATATTATAATATCTTTTCATAATTTTAACTACCTATGCACAATATTGATGTTCAGATAAGTACAACTGCTATTACTTAATGGTGATTAATATATTGATTTAGTGACTGATGTACATTTTTTGTGGTAAGAATTATAGTTTGGCTCACTAAAAATAGTAAATTAAAAAATAACAATAATCAAATAGCAACAATCAAACACACATAAATATTTTGTACCAACTATTCCCTACAGTTTTTAGTAATGATTCTAGTCTGTGTTCTAAAATCGTTTTACATAACAATTTGTTCATGTACATTAGTGTACATTTAGTGTTCAGAAACTTTGATTATTTTGTTTTGTTGAAACATGTTTAGAATTCGGTTGCAAGTTTGCAACATCCAACTGCAAGTATTATCATTCAGTATCTTTATATTATAATATTTAGTATATTATAAACTCAACGGTATTATTCTCATTGATGGAATTATTGATTCAAACAATTTTAAATTTATTGATAATGATTCTGGATTACATGTGTATTCTATGTGGAGAGAACATATTGTTTGCTCGTCAATCGTTATGGTTCACTAAAACGTCAAAAAAAGGTGATCTAATTATAATTCGGTAATCGATACATAGTTATTATTATAGGTACGTCATACAAGATTAAGTGAATGTACCCAATACCTATTTACATTTTTATGACACGATACTACTAAAATTAAGTATAAATTAATAAATTATAATTGAATTGGGTTGTATGCGACTGAACGGTTATCAACATTTTATTTAGATCGTAAATTATTGCAAATCACTTTTAGAACGAATTATTGACGAAATAAAATGTGTTTATTTCAAAACTTCAAGAACGAAATAAGAGTAAAAAAAAATTACGATCGATATTTAATCCACATCAAAAACGCCAATGATGAATTTTAAAAAAGAGTTACCTGAACAAAACACGATATAAGGGTCCCTGTCTCTCTACTCAGAATCCTCTAGAAACGTAAAACAAAACATAATATATATTATAAATTGTAATAATTATTTATATCGAATAAAATTCAATATAGTTCTGACTTGTGAATCTGATTCGGCAAGACTGTGTTCGACCCTATCTTATCGAATAATGCTCTCATAAAGTCCCGTTTTTAATGATATAAAAATTATACATAAAAATACTGTAGTCTGTATTGTTTTTTTTGATATTCTTAAATTGCTTTAAGAATAACCTACCTATATGAGACAATAATATGAGAAAATATATATTATAATTTCAAGTTTTTGAAAGACAATATTTTTAATCATTTACCTAAAATAATACTAAAAGGGCGGGTAAGTGTATGTCGCTCTGCTGTACAGTAGGTTACAAGTGAGTCACTGTAATGGATTGTGTTAGATTTTATTAATTTAATCCAATGATATAATATCATTGAATAAGAAAAACGATTCTGAGCGAAGACGGTCAGTCAGTCTATAATATCTTACTAAGTCTAAATGTATTTGATGATATTATTGTGAATATTATAGGCATTAGTATTTACTATAGTTGGTTAAATTCATTTTTCTCAAAAAAATTATATTTTAAAATGCCATTGCGTGTATATAAAATATAACAATATATTCTAAAAGTTTCATATACCAACAAATAATATTTTTAAATTATATCAAAATAACTAAAATCATTATTCTTGGTTTAAATATGAAATTTTGTCTAAATTTGAAATTAAAATGTCTGTAAAAAATAAATGTGTTGATATATTTTTTAGATTTTTTGGTTACAGTATGATTTATTTATGAGAATTTTTGTTTTAAATTTTCAACACTTAGTTATAAAAACTGAACATTTTATAATTTTTTAATTACAATGATTTATAATTTTCGAGATTTTGACAAATTTTGTCAAAATTCGAACTTTAAATGCTTATAAAAAAAAATCGTGCCTATGTATTTTTAAAATTTTTCAACTGATGTTGTAACAATATATAAAAAGCTTGTATTAAATTTTCAGACTTTTTGGCCCACCAAATAAAATTTTATTGACAATTATAAAAAAAAAAACTAAAAAACTAAAACTGTCTGTAAACAGCTCAAAACAAATCAAAATATTTTCAAAATTGAATGGTGTATAGAAAATGAGAATATAAACATTTAGTGAAATTTTCATGTATCTACAATTATTCGTTTTTGAATTACAACCAAATAAGAAAAACGCTACATGAGAAATCGAGTGAATATCCTATGTTGTACAATTATGAACTTAAAACACTCATAAAAATTTATTTTTAATTGCTTTTAGATATTTTATTTTTGATAAAAGTAGAAAAACTTACGTTAAATCTTGTGTTAAAATTTAAAACCTTAGATTTAAAAAGAAAAATTTTTATGAATTTCTAACTCCAAATAATTTGCAAATTTTCGTCATTTTTACGTAATTTGTCAAAATTTCAACTTTAAATGCTTAAAAAAAAAAATTGTGGCTACAGATTTTTAATATTTTTCATGTGCCTTTGAAACAATATATTAGGAGCATTCTATTAAATTTTCAAGAATTTTTAACGAATAAATAAAATGTTATTGATTTTTAAAAAAAAAAAAACCAAAAAGATTTGGAAATTTAAAATGTCTGTAAACAGCTCAAAATAAGTCAAAATATTTTGAAAACGGTATGGTATATAGAAACTGCTTATATAAACATTCAGTAAAAATTTCATGTATTTACCGTCATTTTTTTTAGACTTACACCAAAAACCAAAATCGATTTTATCGAAAATCAATGTTGCGTAAAAATTCCCGTTTTTTCCTTAATTTTCCATTTGTTTTTCACGGTACTTTTGAAAACTACTGGAAAATGTTTACTTTTGACCCCCCAAAGTACCAACTAGATTCACTTTCCTATCAGAAAAGGTACTATTGAAGAAAATCTAAGCACTTTTACTGTCCCAAAACGTGATGACAGACACAAAAAAATAAAAAAAAAAATAAAAAAACACACATCATTGTAAAACCAATACATTCATCGCTCCGCTCAGAATCTAAAATTCGAAAATATTAAATTTCTATAAATAGCTTAAAATCAGTCTAAATATTTTGAAATTTCATTATGTTTATAAACGGGTAATTAAAGTACAATCAAATTTATTGTAAATTATCGAATTATAAAAAAATTACTAAATTAGTTTGAGGAAAAATCATTATTTAATGTTGGAATATTCAATTTCGCCAACATTTTAACTTCACACATCACAACCTCATAGTAGAAAATTCGGGACAACATTGTTTCGATATTTTTGCTGTTATTGATGCTTTAAATTATAATCAAAATTTGAAGAACCATGTATAGTTAAAAGTATTAAAACTTACCAACACTAATAATTCGTAATTGGTAGGTATTAGAACTAAACATTTTGAAATGTCAATTTTCCTTCCAAACCCTCTTCTGAATTTCGGATTCAAACCAAGTGCTATCGTTTTTGCTATGTTTGCAATAGTTTGTGCTCGAATTTCATCGTTTGATTTGCAACCCCTAATAAACTACAGGGGATTTTTAGTGAGAGTTCTACCACAACTCAAAATTTTAGAATTCTAAATGATCTTTTCTTTAGTGTTTGCTATTGATATTTTATACCTATTTTTGACGTTAGTCCTCTATACTACTGCGGACTTCGGAGTTACTCGCTGATTTAATTAGAGAGTGGTAAAGGCATGCGGACGCCGCTCCTTCCCATGACCAATTGTTAGTTCAAATCAGTCCCATTAGTTTTGACTTCGTTAGTGTTTATTTTTACTCTTCGTCCCATCATAACGATGGTAATAAATGCTTTACTCCCAAAAAACATATTTGTCTTTCTTAATAGAGGATGCTCTAGACTAATCGAGTTTTATTGCAAACTTTTATTGGTTTTTTTTTTGGAGGGGGGAGTAAATGGTAAATAGGTAAAAAAAATACAAAGATCTTCTTTAATTATTACTCGGAGTTTTAAGGTTCAAATAACTTGATGGTTGCAATTGGATTTATACAACTTATGTAATCGTAACTAATGTGAAAATCAAAGTTTATGACAAATAACTTAAAGGTGCCTATAGTCTATAGATAATGTTTACTTATATTCAACAATTTGTAACTGTTAAACATTAAAATCATAAAAAAAATATTAACGAAACACGCGTGTTTCAAATTCACTCATAAGAATTTATTGACTTGCATAATATGTAGCAAAACATTAATTTGTTCATCACCCTGGAATAAATTAAAATTTGCAGTAAGGTTTTCCTTATTTGTATTATTATTTAGTATTTGTATACCTTGGCTTTAAACGGGAAAAATATTTTAGCAACACGGCGTCAAGGATAGGCAATTTAGCTACAACACCGTAACTGGTCACGTTGTGTTCAAACGGATCTGCGCTAAATGTCAAATAAACTAATAATCTAGAGATATTCCAAATTAATAAGATATTTAACACAATTGTTCAATTCGAAAAACCAAAAAAGTATCCCAGTCCTCCCCAATGCAATAACTGTCAGAATTTCTGTCATACACGCAACTAATGTCACCGCGTTGCGTGAAATGTGGATCAGAACACCTTACTGACAAAAAGCACCGACAAATGGGAGGAACCTGCAAAATGTGGAAATTGTAATGGCAATCATACAGCCAATTATAAAGGATATAATCATTCAAAGATATATTGAGCCGCGTCAAACCTAAAGAAAAAATAACAAATCAATATCTGCCGGCCCCCCAGCACCTCGTAGAAGCGGAAACGGAGCACTCAAGTCAACCACAATGGCAAAATCGCCATACGCTGAAATTACGGCCAACTCACCACCATCGCCCGAACATAATAACCGAATTCTTAGATGAAATTAAATCAATACTGAACCTCCTTCTAATTTCACTAACCATCCTTATTAAACAAAATCCCACTCGCCACTACTCCCATTCCATAACACACAAATTATTCTTTTTGTACATCAATATTATCATGAATTTACATATTTATTGTCATATAGTATACTTAGTAGTTAAGTTTTATTGTTAAATACAAGACATTCAATTAATTGTCGAGCTATAATAACTTTTGGTTGGCAGCTAACAAAAACAAACAAACAATGATAAATTAAAATTTACAGATATATTTATAGATAATCTATGTATCGTAATATTATATTTTAGTTATAACCACGTCATAATCAATATTTATACTTCTTTACATAATTATTATATAGAGTTTATTTTAATATCACTTCAAAGATCAATAGATTTTACTTCAAGTTCTAATACATCAACATAATAATTTATAATTTATATTTTCTATAGATATTATATACAATTGCAAAATTAACTTCAAATACAAAGAGTAATCTTAATATTTTAACGTAAATGCGATGCGACCTAAGTTGTTTCGTCACAATAGTTATTCATTTGTAGGTACTGTACATGTTTTACGTGACGAAATTTCCCATTGCTTATAGCTTTATTTTTCAAAAGTTGCAAAACGTATTGAAAGAAGTAATCAAAAATTGGCTAGCTTTAAACAAGTGATAATTTTGTCACGTTAATCATGTGAAATAGTAAGTTAACAGTAATGAATAACAATTGCGGAAAAATGAGTTAGTATCTATAAACTATATAATATTAAGAATATTAATCTATACCAACAAAAATAATACAATACAAGTACACAGATTTCTCAGTTTGATCGCATCGGTCTTCTTTATACATTGAAAGTTCACTTCCACATCCTTTAAAAAAAAATTAATTAATATTTCATGATATAAGTTCACATTAAAAATAATGCAAATATGGCTTAAATACTAACTCATTTTTTCACAGTTGATATTCATTACTGTTTCACATGATTCACGCGACGAAATACGACTTGTTTAAAGTTGCCCAACTTTTGATTAATTATTTTAACACGTCTTGCAACTTTTGGCTTATTTAAAGAAAATTTATTTTAAATTAATATTATAATATATTTAATTATATTGTGCCAATTATTATCTAAAATTTACCTGACCATTTTTTATTATCACCGGCAATGCTACTCACGAGAATAATTGATAAAGCTATACAAGAAGATTTCGTCGATATTAAATTCATCTTGTTATTTAACTTTAAACTATTTTTTTTTGTAAAAAGCAAATAATTAAACTACAAAGTTATACAATTACATCATAACAAACTTCTAATTTATCATTTAGAAACTATAGTAGGTAATGTAGATTCAACAACATAAATCGGTAGGTAGTTTGTACAACAATAAAATTATAGTCACAAAAAATAATTTTGATTCCTACATCGTAATAGTTGATTTAGACAAATATTATATATAACGCCTAATTAAATCTGGACCTCCATAAATGTTTCAAAAAAATATGCACGTTTTGTGCACTAAAATGAAATACATAATTATTACCAAACAATATTTATAAATAATTTAATAACATACACTTAACAAACTTAGAATACGTAATGAAAGGTAGGTGACCTATATATGATGGCTATATCATTTTATGCCATAAAGGCACCCACTATCAAAGTGACATATTAACGTAGTATGGTATCCAACACTGTGTCGCCCTAACATCAATATATTAAATGATATTTAAAGTTTAAACTAAACATTTTAGAAGAAAAATATGAGCGTCTTTTGTTTTGTTAAAAAAATAAATTAAGAATCACCGTCTTGTCTAATCTGTGATTAGTTAGTATACACGGTAAGTTTTTGGTATACCAGAGTTTTTATATGTTCTTACCACGATACCATGTTGTTGGATGTAATTCAACAATTTCGTGTACACACGCGTCGAGATGTAAATTATACTACATTACTACAGTATATTATATACATCATGATGTGTACACGGCTGACCTTATATTTATAACAATATCGACAACATAAAAATATATGAGGTTAGTTAACTAATATGTTACTAATCCTAACCGATCTAACCCATCTTAACCGACGGGAAACGTTTGGGATACCGTTCATAGCGAGAATCCGGTCAATAATAATGCTCGTACACGTCCAACATCAAGCAATTTTACAGTATGTAGTCGATGGACAATCATACTATGTTAAACCATGGTATAAGAGCCACTATCCGCTGACAAAGGTGCGAGCACATATTATGCAAATATAGATAATGTATGTACCATAGATGTATTGGGTTGAAAGCGTTACATTTGTCAGTGTCGCTGATATCAAATGTTTACTCCCATGATTTAAGAGCAGAAACTCCCAAGTGAAGTTTTCACTTTAAAAATAGTCAGCTATGGTTATATCCAGCTGGTTCTATATAAATGTTTTATTTTATTGAAGTTCATGAATAAATTATTGTCAAACAAAGTTTTTTAAATATTGTTTACATAACTTCATTGGTTTTAAAATTGTTCTGGTCATTTAGTATAATATGTTAGTCAATAGGTAGAACTATATAGGTATATAATATATTACAACATAAAATAATGTTATATATTATAATATAGTAAATGTATTGTTCGTTCGCAGAGACAAGGTTGTACCTACCCACTATTATACAATGTAAATTGTAAATGCTAAATTTCTATTTTTATTATTTAAAAAAATCACTTCAACAACTACAATAAGTAATTTATTTCGTTTTTAAAGTGAGAAATATTGCACTCACGACTCACGAGTGCATATTATGTATATAACTCGTATATATGCATACATACATACCTACATAAAGATAAATCTTAAATAATAAATCTGTTACGTTTATAACACAGACATTTATAATAATAATAATGAAAAATATTGCGTTCCCGGATTTCACACAAACGCTTTCATTAATAGTAAATATATCATACAAAATATGTTTTTAAACAGTTGTATAAATATTCGGGAATAATATAATATTAGGTATAGGTATAGGTTACCTTTTAACTTTGATTCTAGAGAAACCAAACTATATGGTTATTACTTATTACTAATATGATATGACGTAGGTAACTTATTACACTGCTACTTGTGAATAAAACTATAGTCCTACGATCTATTTACAATTTTAAATATAGCTATATTATGATAGTTATTATTTATCAGAAAAAATTTAAACAATTAAAAAATAAAAATTATAAAAAAAGTTTAATAAAATTCAATGTAGAATGTACTACGTGATTAATTAAAAATCATATATATGGGAGTAGTGTGAAAATTGTTTTAACATAACTGCTTTGCACCCAAATTGTTTATTCGGGTTTCATGCGTGCTGAATATACCTAATTAAAAAGTTAAAACAAACTTTTGGGTTCTTGTAATTGTTACTAATCAAGTTAACACGGATTAATACTGATGTAAGTGCTTCGGAAAAACTCCAACATAAAAGTTAATATTAGAAATGTCTCAAAATTTAAAAAAAAAATCATGTGTAGAGAATGGTGTTTTAATATGCATATAATTATTAATTTGTATGTAGGTATATATACATTATATAAATTTTAAAATATTTCGAGTCTTCTTGAGCTATTGAACATTTGAGACATTTTAAATATTTAATTTATTTTAGTTTTTTTTTTAATGAACATAGATAAAAAATATTTATTGAATAAAAATTCTTAAAAATTAATTACAGTGTTTCTCATAACTATAGTTAATAAGGTGATCAAAAAAATATAAAAAATATATAAATACAGTTTTTTTGGTAATTTTTAATTCAAATTTGTACTAAATTATTATATACACATTTTACTATACTCAATAACATTTTCAAACTTGATATTTTCAGCAAAAATTAAATCAACTTACTGTATTACTAATAGTAAAATAAAATACTTTAATAGTTATGTTTTTTTTTTTTTTTTTATTTTTTAAGAGATAATATACAATCTATACAATATAGCACAATAAGTATATGTGAAAAGAGTAGTTATACATGAATAGTCTTGATTAAGAAATCACCCTATGGTAACCCTATAAAATTGAAAAGATTGGAAGGTGGGAGTAATAAGGCAGGAAATTTATTAAGTGGTAGGTAAGGTACACATTTTTTTTTTTTTTTTTAATTTAAGAGGTCTCTACACCATCTTCTTTTTAGCCTCCTGCGAGGATTTTCCGGGAGCGTTACGGTATTTAGGCTTTGAATCAGTGGATTTTCGTGATTGTTTAGGCGTGAGAAGAATCGTTCGTAAAAGATTATAGATTCTTCTTCTATAGATTTCATACGTAGGTCGTTATGAAGGGTTAGATTAGATATGTAGGGTTGGGCATTTGTGATTTTTCTTAGTGTTATATTTTGATAGGCTTGAATTTTGTTTAGGTTCGTTTTTTTGGCTGTACCCCAAAACTGAAGTCCGTATGTCCAAATTGGCTTTATCAGTGATTTGTATATTAATAATTTAGTTTTTAAACTTGAATATTTATTATTTGTAATTAAATTTTTTAGTGAGCGGGAGCGAGAGTTTAAAATTAATCTTTTTGATTTGATATGTTGGTTCCAAGTTAGTCTTTTATCTAGTATGATGCCGAGATATTTTACTGAGTTGGACATAGGAATTGGTATATTGTCAACTGTGACAGGCGGGCAAACACCATGTTTAAGAGAGAAGGTGGTGTGGACTGATTTACTGTGGTTGAGTTTAATTCTCCATTTGGTATACCATTGTGAGAGTTGATCAAGATGGGATTGCAAATTGGCTGAGGCTGTAACTGGATTTTCATGGATCGACATTATAGCTTTATCATCGGCATAATCGGCGACTAGGGTGTCTTGCGAAATGGGTTGATCGGAGGAGTATATATTGAAAAGAAGAGGCGATAATATGGCTCCTTGGGGTACTCCTGCATTGATTGGGGCCAGATCGGAAGTGCAAGACCCGAGGCGGATTTGGAAATATCTATCTGTTAAATACGATTTAATAAGAAGAAAAAGTGACGAGGGGAGAAAATTACGAAGCTTGAATAAAAGGCCATCGTGCCAGACGCGATCGAATGCCTGTGATATGTCTAGGAATGCACAGGTGCAGTATTGTTTGCGTTCGAGAGTTGATGAAATAGCATCAACTAGTCGATGTGTTTGGTGGATTGTACTATGGTTGGTACGGAAGCCAAACTGAGATGGAGGAAGGATGTTATTGGTGATAATATAAGGGGAAATGCGCTGAAGGATGAGTCTTTCACAAATTTTTGAAAGGAACGGTAGAAGGCTTATAGGCCTGTAGGAGCCAGGAGAGTCAGGTGGTTTATTGGGTTTGGAGAACATAACGATGTGAGAGAATTTCCATAGTAAGGGGAAGTAAGAGAGTCTTAGAATTGCGTTGTAAATGTAAGTTAATAGTATAATTGCTTTTTTCGGTAGACACTTAACGACTTCTGCGGTTATTAGGTCGAAGCCAGGAGATTTTTTGTTAGAGTATTTTAAGATTATGTTTTTCACCTCGTTAGGAGTGTAGTATTTTGTAGGAGGTCCTATTGATGAGGGGGAATCTAGAAATTTTTTAACGTTACTCATGTGTAGGTTATCAACAATATCAGCATGGGGTTGGAAAATATTTGAAAGGTGTGATTGAAACACTGCAGCTTTTTCTAGGTCACTAATAGCTAAGGAGTTATCTTCTTTTCTGAGAGGGGTTGAGATTGATTTATAATTTAGTAACCTTTTGGATTCTCTCCAGAGACTGCCATCTGCAGCCGACAATTTGTGTAATTTCTGTCCGAAAGTGTTTGATTTATGTTTTGCTAGAACTTTTTTTAATGAATTAGCAAGTTTATTATATTTTATTTTATGAGATGGGAGATGGGAGGCCTGGTACCTTGCTCTTGCCCTGCGTTTTTCGACAATCAGATTACGGATTTCTTCTGGTAAAAGGTGTGGTTTAGGTTTTAAGTTTCTATTTTTGTCAGGCTTGGTAGTTGACCATGCTGTCGATTGAATGAGATTTGTTAGATTATAGACTGCTTCGTCTATATCTGTGTTGGACTTAAGTTTGATATTTAAGTTTATTTTTTCCTTAATTAGATCGTGAAATTGTTTACGATTTGTTAAGGGGGAGAATAGTTTAGGAGGCTCTATGCGAACTGACGGTGTTGCAGAAATCGAAAGTAATACGGAGGAGTGGTCTGAGTTTAAGTCTAAAATATTATAGGTAGAGCAATATAAGTTGCCCGGAATTTTAGCTGAGAAGATATCTAATATATCTGGGCTTTTTCTGGGAGAGGTAGGCCAATAAGTAGGTCCAGGTGGTGATAAAATTTGGAAATGTCTTTCGTTGGCTAAGTTATAAAGTACGGTGCCGCGAGGGTTGTTGGCACGACAACCCCAACTCTGGTGCTTGGCGTTATAATCGCCACCGACAATAAAATTATTTTTAATTGTATTAAAGTAATTTGAAAGTATTTCTTTAGTGATCTTGTGACGAGGGGGAGAGTAAAATGCGCCAATAGTAAGTGGTATGTTGTTTAATTTGATTTGAATAGAGCAGGATTGAATATGATCAAAACTATAGTTAGGAAGTGGTTGATAAAATAAGGAAGTTTTGACTAGAATTGCTACACCACCGTGTGCGGTATTGTCTGGGTGGTTCGATTTTAATGAAAAGTAACCTGGGATATTTATAAAGGAGTATTTTGTGAAATGGGTTTCTGTTATCAGTGCTATATCAACACGTTTATTATATAAAACTGTTTGTAATTCATTGATATGATTTTTGAGACCGTTGGCATTGAAGAGGAGGATTAGGAGTGAGTTATTTGTGGCATTGTTATTCATTTTTTTTATCTAATAAACTTGAGATTACTTTTGTTAGTAGAGAGATTAGAGGATTTATTAAGGTTTTGAAATCATTCAGGAAACTTGTCATTAAGAGTGTGTTATTGGTTTCTGAAGGAGGTGAGGTATTAGGTGTTGAAGGTGGTAATGTATGCCGAGCTGTCTGATTGGCTACTGCCTCTGCGTAGGAATGATTTTGCACCTTGGGAGAATTAGTAGGAGTGGGACCTAAAGGGTGATTATCTTGTACATAATTAGACTTAAAATTAGTATCTTTAGTATCGAAAAAAAATTTGTTATTATTGGAATTTGATTTCTTACGGTGTTGGAGCTCTTTGTAAGTAGAACAGCCCTTGTAGCTCGCCGGGTGGTTTCCGTGACAGAGTGCACAGCTAGGAGGTTCATCTCGAGATTTCGGACAGGATGAAGAGTGGTGATCTTTTCCACAGCGGACGCAGCGAGGTGGGTGGCCGCAATACGCCTTTGTGTGTCCATAGTCCTGACAATTAGTACATTGGGCGATCGTTTTTGATTTGTGGGGTTCTTCAACCTTTACTTTGGTATGAAGAAGAGAATTGAGTTCGAATATTTCATTTGAGTGGATCGATGGTTCTAAATCTACAAAAAATAGTGGAAGCTGTTTTTTGTTTAATCTGTGGTGTACCTGAGAGACTTGACGGACTTCAAAAAGACGTGTTTCCAGTTCACTTTTTATTAAACTAGTTGGTGTAGTAGGATGTAAATTACGGATCACCACGCGAGTTGGTTTATCCTCTTTTAATTGAAACGTGTGAAATTGTGCGTTTTCATTTCTTAAGAACTTGACTAGCGTTCTGTATGCTTCAGGATTTGTTGTTTGGATTTTTAGTTGATCTGGCGTTGACTTGCACTGAAAATTATCAACACCAATTAACTCGCAGAGTTCGGTGCATAATTCGGGGAAATCGCGAACGTGTTTTATGAATATAGGGGGGGGGGAGGGTTTGATACATGAGGGAGCGTCTGGTTCGAGATTTGTATCCTGCGAATCTATAACAGGAGGTTCTACCGATTGTTCCATTAAACTGAGTACTTCGTAACGATTATTCGTAATGAATAATTTTTTTTTAGTTTTAGTAGGGCGCATTTGTGGAGAGGTTGGTGAGTCTGGATTAGAATAAGAGGAATTGGAGTGATTCCTTTTCTTTTGAGTTGACCAGTCACTCGTTGGTGTGTCGTTAGACGAAGAAGCCTTGTGATTTGAATTATTTAGATTTGTATTTACATTGAGTTTTGGTTTTGTGAGTTTGTTGATCGGAGGCATATCAGCGTTGTTGTTTTTGTTCGTAGTTGTTGACATTGTGGTCGATGCGGAGGTGATTAATAAATTAGATTATACGGTCCGTCGAAGACGGTCCGCAGATAAGGAAACGCCGATCGGCGAGGTTACGTAATATAACAGCAGTTGGACTATTTATGGATATAATTATTTTAGAACTGTATAAAATAATATTCATTCGTACAACTGTACGAATGCGTGGTAAAAATATAATAAATAATAAAAAAAAGGTTAATTTTGTTTATTGATATGTACGAGAGACATTAAAGATATTGATGTATTACGTTAATATTTAATATTAAACGCGTTGTTAAATTAAGCACTAATTGGCAGGCGAGGCACGACGACGTTGATAACATACGTGTGTATCGGACGGCTGCCGCAACGGAACTTAATAGTTATGTAAATAGTAATAGTATAATATATTAATATAGGTTGACAGTCTTCACTCAGAATCGTTTATCGTATACATTATACAATGATATTGTAATATCATTGAATTCGAATTTAACACATCTATTACAGTGACTCACCCGATACCTAAAATGTACAGCAG
>JANEHU010000821.1:0-30601 GCA_027563435.1 Nasonovia ribisnigri
CTCGCTCGCCTACTAAAGAATTTCAGAGTAGTAAGTTATCATCTTGATAACCATTTTATATATTTATTTTTTTTTATTGAAATCTTACCTAGTTATTCTAGTTAACATAAAATGTTTTGATGAATATTACACCTTATTATAATTTTAATTATTTTTATATGAATATGGGTGTATCAAGTACAAATATGAAACATAATGAAAATAACTTTAAATTGAAAGAAAGATGTACTACATATAAGAGGTCAATTTCAAATGAAGCTAATGCAACAACCAATAAACATAGTAGTTTAGGTATACTTATGTTATGAGTACTATAATTATTGTGTATGAGATAGATATTTTAATGTTAACAGTATTAGAGTGTTGCTATGTTATATTATGATGGCAACCTGGTAAATTAATCAATTCACTACACAATGTATAGTATAAATCTATACACAATTAATTTAATAATAATAATAACAATAACAATGTTGATAGTTAAGTATAAATGTTTCTTTTAATATTTAGAATACAGTAACCAAAGAAGTGGGGCTTATGATGAAGATCATTACATTATTCATACACCATCATCACCTTTTAAAGTTACTACCTATGATGTTTCTCGCTCGCCTATAGAAGAATTTCAGAGTAGTAAGTTATTAGCTTAATGACCATGTTATATATCTCTTTATTGAAGTCTTACCTAGTTAGTCTAGTTTAAATCAAATGTTTTAATAAATACTATACCTTATTTGTTAATTATTTTTATATGAATATAGGTACATCAAGTACAAAGACGAAAAATGTAACTGAAAATAACCTTCAATTATTAAAAGCAACCACTACATCTACATATAAGAGACCACTTCAAAATGAAGATAATGCAACTAAACGTTGTAATACATTAGGTATTTTTCATTATCAAAATAATATTTTTAATTTATATCTATTTTTAGTTGTATGTGTAATGTGTAATGTTTAATTGTTATTTATTATTTCTTTTACAGACATCATGCAAAAAATATTAAGAACTATATTAAAAACCAAAGATTATGTTGAGGCTAATGGTGAGAGGTTAGATAAAATTGAAAGCTTCTTATATAATTCAACAACTCATCATAGTCAAAATTCATATAATGTAGTAGAAACGGAAAACATATTTGCTGAATATTTCCCAATTCTCAATGAAGATCTCTTAAGCGAATTTGAAACAAAATTAAGTGAAAGAACATTCAGATCAAATGTAGTAAGTTTTTCTTCAATATATATTATTAAATTTAACTCGCATACTTAATATCAATTAGCATTGTCTTTTTTTAAATATTGCTTTACCTAAATGAAAGTGAGCATATAAAACAATTATGTTTTAAAAATTTGTTTTAGACAAATGAAATTAAGCACTACTCTAAAAAAGATTTAGTTCCTACAGTCAGAGAAATATTACGACAAATGTTCCATGATGAACTATTGAAGAGTTACAGTTATGTCGGGCAAAAAGGAAAAAAAAATTTTTCATCTTTGGCTTCTTGCACAGTGATAATAGGTAAGAACATAGTTTTTAAACAAAATCTAATATTATTAATTTTTCAAAATATCTAAAAGATTAAAAAGACTTTTATTATTAGCTTACTCTGAAAAGTTTCAATGTATATGATATAGGTATATCACAAGTAACATACCAACAACTCAATCACAATATAATTTTTTATTAGTTTTAGTATTAAGAGATTAAATTTATTAAGTTTAAATTACAACAAATTAATTATCTGAATAATTATTTAGCATTTATTATTTTTAATTAAAACTAAAACTTTTATATATACCTATATTAAAAAAATTGTAAATTAAGTGTGCTACTTAATATGGGGCGTAACATAATATACTTTTTCTTTCTAATGTACCTTATTAAAATTATGTTTCAGAAGCAGTAAAAAAAATGAGTGCTCATAAAGAGGCTACAAATGCACAAATAGCAGCACCCATTAAAACATATTTATCGGGCGCAACTTCTCGCCTTTTTGAAAAATCAAAAAATGTAATGGACTGATAATTATAATTGTTGTATAATAAATTTAAAATTATATCTACCTAATTTTTATTGTTTTTTTTCAAATTACTGACATGATTGGTTTACTATATTTTGTCAAAATAAATATGACATAATATAATATAATACGATTTTTACATTTAATTATTATAACATATAACAGCTACCTAAGTATAATTAATAATAGCTAGGTATATCTAGAATATATACTAATTATACTGGTATTTACTTATCTACATTATAATGCGTACAGTTGATTATGTGTGATGATGGCATCTCAATTTTATGCTGAATATAGTAAGTGCACAAATAGTTACTTTCCATTACACAATATAATATATATTATGTAGTTACATTTTTTAGTTACATATGTAACTACAATATTAAGATTTTTATGTGCACAACAATAATCATCATCTGTTTATTAATAAAATAGCCTAATAAGCATAATAGATATATACATTTTATATCAAATACATTTTTTGCATATTTGCAATTTTTAATCTAAAATATATTTTGAGGTAAAAACGTTATTATAATATGATTTTGAATGTATGAAAAAATATTTATATACTGTTACAGGATGAACGTCATAATAACAATTTGATAAAAATGTTATAATAATATTTTACAAATGGCATTAATATAATAAGATTGCTCTGGCCAATAAATATTACTAAAACGTTATAATAACATTTCTGTTAGCATAAAGAATTGAATTAATAATATTTATATATTATTAGTAATTATTTACATAATATTATAATAACATAATAATAACATATTTTTGCTATCTGGGATATAATTTATATTATATATTTAAATATCAACTTATTAGTACTTATTAGTTGTTACTTATAATAATTAACAATTATAGGTAGGTATAAATATTGAAATAATAATTATTATTTATTATAATTCAAAAATAGGTAGATACTTACTAAAATCGAATCATCATCATTTAAACTGGACACACCAACCCTTCCACTTTCATGTTCACTTGTAAATAACAATAAGTTATAATACCATAAGCTTGGTTCATAAATATTGTCCGGAGAAGTTCCTGTATGTTTGGATTTCTTTACTTTGGACAATTCTCTCCGAAAAGTTGTTCTTAAATTATTTTTTTTTTTTCGAACAAATTCTCGGTCGGCTTCAGGATATTTTTCTTTGCATTTCTCAACTAATTCATCTAGTCCGGCACTTCTCAAATGTTTGTTTTTATTTATGTCACTTTTGATTTTCCATAATGCTGGATGCTTTTGATAAAGTTCAATGAATTCAGAAATGAACTTTTTGTCTGATTCAAAAGACATTACAACATTTTATAAATTCAAAAAAATAATAATAGTTTTCAAAGTTTTCAACGGTGTAGAATACTACAATCACGCTGCGACTGCGTGGAAATCGCTGCAAATCGTTTGCCAACCGTCGACAACCCCATACATGAATCGACATGTTCGTCGATCGTACAGCCGATCGACGAGTTGACACTCACGGAGCGTCAACTTGGAAATCTTCGATCGATTGATAAACATCTCCATTCACGTATCAATTTATCTGTCAACCAGAAGTTTGTCGACAAATCGACAAACCGATCGTTTCGTGTATGGGACGCTTTATATTACTGGAGAACCTCTACCTGCTCGCACCCATAACTATTATGTAACAAAAAAAGATCATGACCATCACATTGATACATCTATATCTATTTTAAAAAATTTACCTAATTTTGATATAGTCAAATCATTTTCATTGGATTATATGCATCTTATTTGTTTGGGTGTAGTCAGAAAATTAATTCATTTGTGGATTAGTAAAGGTCCTTTAAATGTTAGACTTCACAGTTCACAAATTAAAGATATATCTACTATATTAATTAAACTTAGACCTTTTATAACCAGTGAATTTTCACGTAAGCCTAGAGGACTTGATGAAATTCATTACTGGAAAGCTACAGAACTTCGACAATTTTTGTTATATACTGGTCCATTGGTTCTAAAAAATATTTTAAACAAAAATTGTTACAAACATTTTATGGTATTAAATATAGCTATCACAATATTATTAAGTCCTCATATGGAACAATATATAGACTTTGCTTCTAAATTATTAAACTATTTTGTTGAAACTTTCGGCCAAATTTATGGAGTTCACATGATTTCACATAATGTGCATGGTCTTCTGCATATAGTGGATGATTATAATAATTATGGACCATTAGACAACATAAGCTGTTTTCCTTTTGAAAACTACATGAAAACATTAAAAAAAAAAATTAGAAAACATGAAAAACCATTGCAACAAGTAATAAAACGTTATAATGAAGAGCAAAACAATTTTCAAACCACCATCCATCCAATCAATAAAATTAATTTAACATATTCACATTCATCTGGACCATTAATTGATGAAAATGATTTAAGCGGACCTCAATATCGAAAAATAAATATAGGAAATTTCACAGTAAATACAAAAAAAAATGCTGATTCTTACATATTAACTCAAAACAATAATGTGGTCCAAGTGCTAAATATTGTTGAATCTAAAAAACATAATTTAATTATTATTGGAAAAGTGTTTGAAACTAATGAGCCAATATTTGAACAACCAATTGATTCTTCACATCTCAATATGTATAGGGTTAAAGACATAGCCAGTGAACTTAAATATTGGCCAATTAAAGATGTGTTTAAAAAAATTATTCTTTTTACTCTAGATGATCATAATATAGCTATACCAATAATACATTCATCAATTTAAACTTTAAATAGAATCAATATATACCTTTAGGATAAAATAGCAACTATAGCAAGTAATATATAGTGTATAATAACGAGTGTGAAGTTAGCAATTGGCCTAGCCATTGATAAGAGCGTGTACAATGGGTTGCGTATACAAAACTAAACCTTGCCCCAAACCTAATTCAAAACTCACATCAATAGTGCAGCCACATAGATGGCGCTGTATTATACAAAATAATATTATAAGATATGAAATATTAATATTATAATACTGAAAACTATACTGAAATATAGGGTTTTAAATTTGAAATATTTCAATGAAATTATGAAAAATATTTTTTTTTCTTTTAAACGTGTTCGGTTATAGATGATTAGAAATAATATATTGATTACACTCAGAAAACATTGATAATTAATAAGTTATCAGTTAGGCATCACTTGTCAACCAAGGTTTACGAATTAACCATAAATATGTTAATGGTCAATGGTTATACTTTATACTAGTCTATGTACTATGTAGTGCTGAAATATATTCCTGGAATTATTTTGAGAAAAAAACATTTTTTAAATGAGTTGTAAAATATTGTTGACTGTTGTATGCAAACCGTCAGCGATCCAAAAGATGATGGTTTGAAATGAAGTTGAAGTACATTTCATTAGAGAATGAAAATATATAATAAATTACAAATATAAAATAATAGTGTATTTTCAGTAATTACTAATTATAAATTTAAATGATATGTAAATATGTTACATATTGTGTTTGTTTCATAATATAAACCGAATTTTAAAAATGTTCACATGGAAGTTGATGACTATTAACTTTTAGATATAATAAATATTTTATTTTTATTTTTCATGAAATTTTAAAACCCTACTGAAATATCAACAAAAACCGCCGGACGGCGCGTTGGAAAACAAACGGCCGGTCATTCGATCGGTCAGTACGACATCGTAAAAAATCGCGGAAATTAGTGGACCACATTTGTTTTATATAGAATTTTCCCAGCTTTTCGCCAATGTACGACACTTGTATTCTCACCTCCCGGAAGGCACCGGAAAACGACGAAAAACGCCGAATAGTCTGTGCGGCGGGGCCTTCGGAGGGCATCATTGAAAACCAACGGCCGGACATTCGACCGGTCGGTACAACATCGTAAAAAATCGCGGAAATTAGTGGACCACATTTGTTTTATATAGAATTTTCCCAGCTTTTCGCCAATGTACGACACATGTATTCTCACTTCCCGGAAGGCACCGTAAGACGACGAAAACCACCAAATAGTCTGTGATGCGGGGCATTCGGACGGCGCGGTGGAAAACGAACGGCCGGTCGGTACGAGTGTACGACATCGTAAAAAATCGCGGAAATTAGTGGACCACATTTGTTTTATATAGAATTTTCCCAGCTCTTCACCAATGTACGACACTTGTATTCTCACCTCCCGGAAGGCACCGGAAAACGACGAAAACCGCCGAATAGTCTGTGCGGTTACGATCGTATACGTGCGTATTGGCGGTACTCTTATAAAGTATATTGACTAAGACTGGTCAATTTTGGACAATTTTAAAGTCCACCCCCCATGTAAGAATTTATTAATTAATAAGCATTATAAATTTATCATTTAGTAGCCAGTTTTTTCTATTTAATATATGTACCTGGGTACAGATATTAAATAGAAAATATTTTGAATTAACCTGTTGGTGTGAAATAGCATTTTCTCACACAAAAGTTATAAAAACTAAATAGGTAACGAGCTATACTTTTCTATGATCATTTAGACCAGCGTCTTTGTTTAACAATTCGCGACATAATTAACTGGACATGATATGTAACGACAAGCTTCTACATAAATAGTATGATGTTAACACATTTTGAAATTATTTAGAAATCCAACGTGAATCACTTATCTACAATAAGTCATATTATTTTCATAATTTATATATTATTCTGATTTAAACTATTTTTTTTTTTATGTTGTTTAAATCATTTGTTTTAAACAAAACCGTGTTTGATTAATTTATATGTTTAAAACAACCAAACTCTGAATGTACTTCAGTCGAATTGATGATTTTCCTATGTTTTTTAAGAGGACGTGACACTGGCATTTGTTGTCTCGGACCTTCGTCTACTGTGTATAATAATTTAATATGATATTTAATGGAGACGTTATTTTGAATACATATTAAAATTACATATATTTAATAATAAACATATTTTAAATGCAAATATATAAAACCATGGAGCACTTTTCATTTTAAGGTTTTACTTATGGTTGATATTTTTACCTAATGAATTTGGTTTTTTTATATTTAATGATGTATGATATTTAAACGATTTAAACTGGAGGAAATTATTTAATTTAAATATGGTATGACACAACAACGATACGCACGGGTACGCCTTTTTAAAATTATTATTTTAATATCGTTTGTAAGTAGAATATTGTTGTTATGTAGAAAGTATAAGTTTCCATAATTAAAAAAACTAACCACTATTATTAACCATCATTACAATAATATTGAATATCGGCCTGTTTATTTCGTTGAGACTAGATAAACATATCCATATTTCATACGATTGAAATGGTGGGAATTCTGATTTCTGAATTATGTTATTGGTCTTTAAGCGACCCCACCATTGTTTCCACACAGTGTTTTCGAGACCCTCTGTGTATGAGTTATTTACATAAATACGATATTCATTCAATCATTCCGCAACCAACGGCTACTGCGAATGCGTCAGCAGTGTTTAAAAAAAAAGAAGTATTTCTACAACCGTGAGTATTATACTTTTTTCCACATCATATTTTTTTTAAGATAAAGTACTTATTATTTTAAATAATATGGTTTCGCTTTTTAATTTACATTTTAAGTAAATTTAATCGAATTAATTATGTTTTGTCACAATGTCAAAATAGATACTTAACGATTATCATCACAAAATAAACTCACTCTGACTACACACAATAATTGTAATAAATATATTATAATAATTAATAAACAATATTATTTAACAAAATATTTCAAATAAATACAATTTTACTATGACAAATCTAGATACAGCGTTATAATTAAGAGTATACCGCGTGATATGTGTTTCAAATTTAAATCTAAAATATTAAGATCTATTTCTGTCTCTGATACGCGAGCGGCGTAGACAAAACGTATTTACAGAGAATCATTTTTTTAAGTATTTGAGTACAATCACCCATTGCAAAAAGTTATTGAGCATAATATTTCTTATACATCGGTCTGTCTAAATATTGTCTCAAAACAATTTAAATTTACAAATTTTTATTTTGAAAACCGAGTATAAAGTCAAATAATAATAAATTATAATACCGTAAAATGTACTTAATGTATTATCAAAGCCTCCACAATTATTAATCTATATTTCATATAATTATTAAAATGGACGATTTTACTCTAAGGTGACTACAAACATAATATTAAACATGCAATCTAACAATTCTTCATTAATAACTACGTTAATATTGGTATTTAATACTTATCAATTTAAATAACAAAAAAATAAATTTGTTTTGTTTTTAATTTTAATTTCAATCTACATTTAAGAAAGTTTTTTAAATTTATGTTACAATTTATAAGTTTACACTTATTAAAATTTTAAATGTACAGTACTTATATACTATTATCAGTGTTATCACTATTATTAAAACAATTATAAATTTCAAAGAAAACAATTTATACCTAATTAAACCTCCTTATGTCTTGGTCGTTCTTAAGATTTATACATTTTATACGTTTTATACATGGGGTATAACGTATGAAAATAAGTACATAACCTGTCATAGTGTCATCAATGTTAATTTGTTTGTGTTATAGATGTACGGTAATATAACTATATTTGGTGGCTATGGTCGCGGTCGTGGTGGTGGCCGCGGTCGTGGTGGTGACGGCGGTCGTGGTGGTGGCCGCGGTCGTGGTGGTGACGGCGGTCGTGGTGGTGGCCGCGGTCGTGGTGGTGACGGTGGTCGTGGTGGCGGCCGCGGTCGTGGTGGTGGCCGCGGTCGTGGTGAAGGCGGCGATGGCGATGATGAGACCGTCGTCGTGGTACCACCACCAACAAAAAAGTTTACAGGAAGTAAGTGTCAAATATAAGTAAACTAAAATTATGTTTCTTAACTATATTTTTTTTTTTAGAATGTGACCTGTGCCACATCAAAGGGCACAAGGTTATTCAGTGCCCAAAATTCTGTAAGTTTCCACACTGCAATACATATTTATTTCCTTTATAATGTAGAATTAATTCATTTTATAATATTTCAGTATCAATAATGGCATTGGCGGACGCAGCCACGGCGGGCGGCAGCGGCGAGTCCGGGGCGGGCGGCAGCGGCCAGTCCGGGGCGGGCGGCAGCGGGGACGATAACTCGAAGTCGGATGAATAAAATAAAAAATAAATAAAATATAAAAATATTTTTTCATTAACATTTACTATTGTTTTTATTTGTTTTCGCACAAAATCCATTTCCTTAGTCATTATAGCTTACCTAAAACAAAAAATGTATAAATAGAGTATAAGTTATAAATGTTATAAAATATGTATAATTTATTTATCATTGTATTAATATACATATATATAAATTATACATAAACATAATATACACAATATATTTTGAACAAATTATGTTTTTGAAATATATTATTAATATTATTATATGGCCAAAATGATTATTACATTTCAAAAACATAATTTGTTCAAAATGCTTGTCGGTTATTGATGTTCACGATGAAGTTGCGAGATGTAACATTTAGATTTTTAATAAAATAATATATTCATAAGTATAAAAGTATTTAAAATACATTAGTATTCAATACCATAAAAAAGTATTTAAATACTACTTAAATACAAGAAATAAAAAAAGTATTTAAATAAAGTATTCAATACTTTTACTTAAATACTTTACACCTCTGGGCCATTTAGTTATAAGTTGGTTATTAAAATGTTTATTGTACACTTGAACTAATGACAAATCTAACCTAGGCCTAACCCTAGGGTGGTGGCTAGGGGCCAAGCCCTCCCCCCCAGACATATTATATATTAAATGACAAATAAATAAAATCTCAATTTCTCTTCACATTATCGCTTTATATATAAAATAATCAATAATTTATTTATTACATTGATTACTTATACTATTATCACAACATTTTTAAATTAGGAATAAAATATATTATATTGTAATTGTATTTGTGTAGAAAAAATTTTTGGCCCCCCAAATTTTTACTCTGGATCCATGCATGACTCGAACAATTATCTTATGATCTATATTATGTTTCATCTACCTCTTGTCATAAGTTTCAATTGGAGGTAGAGTTAATTATGGCTATTTTACATGTCATGTCTTATAATATAATACTATACAATAATGAATGAATAATAGTAAAGAAAGATTAGGCATAACTATGACAAAGTTTTACATTACTAAGTACAAAATGTATATATTAAAAATGACAAAATAATGAATACATCAATTTTAGTACTTATGTTTTTTTATTTATATGAAGATAATTGAGCAATTTAGGTCATAATACATACATTTTTAGCATAATGATTTTTTGGAATAATTCATCAATCAAGATATATATAAAAAAAATACAGTTTTACTATGAACTAGATAATTAGCAAAATTAATTGTGTACAATGATATATTATATTATTTTACATTTGAATATAAAATGTTCCCTTAAGCATTAACCACGAGCCCAACATGATCAATATTTACTTAATGGAACATGAATCAGTATTGTTTTATTCTCCTAACACTTTCCTTTATAAACAAAATTACAAAATGTGTTGTCTTTGAACTGTCAAGTATGAATATAGGTTTTCAGGTGAATTAGGTACTTTGGTTTTTAAATAAATCATGGTAACCATTTTCCCTGACTTTTAGTTAACTTTTCTGTGTATTCCCTGAATATATTTTAAGAGTAAATAAGTATTTTGTATAAAAATTTTGTTAAATTTAATATAAGTAACATTTTTTAAAAATAAAAATAATTTAAACTAACAATGGTTATATATCCTAATTTATTATAACAAAAGAAGATTCCTTCAAAACATAACATATAGGTATTTAACTACAGATAATACCGTGCAAAAAGATTATATTTATTAGATACGTTTCTAGTATGTATTTCAATGGAATATTAAAATAAATTAAATAATAGCGATAACAAGAGGGTATGGTTATAAAGTGAAGTTACTTATAATTTATACGTTTGTTAATTTTATTCTCACCTTAAGTTATTTTTCAACCAATGGTTCATTAAATTTTTTGAAAAAGTATTTTATAAAAAACTAAAACAACAATCTAAAAAGAACCAAAAGTATCAAACATTATTTATAAATATTAATATTAATCTATAAAAATGGTTATAATATCACATATTGAGAGAAATTCATAGTGTATTACATAAGTATAATATAAACAGAAAAGTGATTTAATATAGTATTATGGAACATTAGGTAGGTAAATAAATAGATAAAATAATTATTAACATAAATTTTTCTGTATCAATTCGTTAAAGAGATAAAAAAAAAAATAGTAAACATGCCCAGCCTTGAGTATCCTATTAATTAGTTAAAATCGCGGAGGTAGTTGTAGTAGGTTATACATTTAAAAAGTGATCTAATGTTTCATTAAAACATAATTTTTTGTTGGTCCTAAATTTGATATTAGGAGGGACAAGCCCAAATTGCGGCGATGGTTTCAACACTCATGCATAACATACACATGGCCGCGGCGGTCAAGAGGAATAATATGATGAAATAATTGTATTATGTCAGATTTATTTTACTTGCTGTTTGGAAAAGTGGGCAACCAAAGAGCCAGCCCTATTACAAAAATTGTGTCAAAAACAACGGCAGAACATGCAAGTAATTATCGAAAATTACTTACACGCACTTCAAATTCGGAAGTATATTCTTATCACCTTATACAGAATACACCTCATCAGACGGGATGAGATAAAGAAATTCCATTTCGTATAAATTAGTTGAAAGTATACTAACTATTCGGTTTATTCATATCATGTGAGAAAGTTATGATAAAAAAACATGGGTTTTTTTTAATCAAAATATTTTTATTTGTTTTCAATGATGGTAAATTAAATAATTATTCAATTAAAAACAATTTAATACACTGAACATTAAGAATGCCATCTACCGATAACACATGACATTATTGAAGGGTATACATTATAAGAATCTAGGACTTTTCCCCCTTATACAATGGACGTTTATAGATAATAGAGGTTGCCTCACCGTCGAATTTATGAAATATGAGCAGTGGGGGTAATACGTCACTGCCGTACACGCCGTCGTACATCGTAATATCGTATACGTAAATACGTAATAAACCGCAGTACAGTTCTCGTGTTTTTTGAATTTTAACTGATGTTCTAAGATTTTTTTCTGTAATATTATATTCACTTGTAGAATTATGAGTACGAGAGGAGGCTCAAGTTGTGCTGTTGCAACATGTATTTCTTATTCTGGCAAAATAAAAAAAGATGGAAGGACTGATGTATCATTTCACAGGTACCTATTAATTATATTATTATATTATATTATATTTTCAATTAAATTTACTAATTTTATACGTTGACTTTACCTCCGTTTAAAGGTTTCCAAAGGACACCGTTCTTCAAAAATTGTGGGTTCAAAAATGCAAGCGAGCAGATATTTGGAATCCTAATACGTCATATGTGTGTTCAGAACATTTCAATACAGATGACTTTGAACGTGATTTTAAAGCCGAATTCTTGGGAAAAAAACCTGTCAGGAGACTGAAACCAAATGTAGTGCCTACAGTAAACTTACCCAACTGTCTATTAACTGAAACATTAACAACTTTAGGACGCAGGAGTAGAATGGAGGCAAAAAAGTATAAAGAGGTAGTTATGTTAACTAAATTATGAAATTATGTTTAAACTGTATTAGGTATATCTGTTAGGTGTTGTTAGTTATATAGTTGGATAGAAGGGCCAAAATGTATCATACTTAACTAATGTATTACTAATGTATACTAATGTATTATACTTTTAATTTTAATTAGTTAAGTTTATTTTGTATTGTTTTTTATATTGTTTCTTAGACTATTAGTTTGTAATTTTTATTCATATTAATTTTTGTATATTTCCCATTATTACTGCACCAATTTATCATTTATTGTAATTTTTTATTGATGTAATTAACCATTTGTTTAAGGACTTAGTCCGTTTAATTATTATAAATAAACTAATTTTAATTCATTGCCGCTGTACCTAAAAAAATTATTTCTGGTAATGCAAATAAGAATAATTTTATAACTAATAAAAAAGCTATTGTTAATTACTTATTACTTGAACTTTAATAATATATCACCTAGAATTTAAGTATTTAATACTGTTGGTAATGATAAATTTAGTTCTTCTTTGTTATTTTTTTTAAACATTATATTGTACACTATCAACTCATCTACCTCGCCACAAGCATTGCTTATTGAGGTAGATCAATTAATAATTTATTCATTATTGTTACATTGTTACACTATGTGATTTTGTTGTAATGATAATAAATTATTATTTATAAAAAAAAAAAATTACATTGTTTTCTCTTTCTTTATTATCCACATTACCCCAGTATATCCATGCCTTTCTTTCTTTTTCACTCACTCATGTGTACCGTTCAAAAGAAGTTTAACTTCCCACGCTTGTACTGGTAACACACACACACTTTTTTTTATTTTTTACAGTGTCATAACCAGTTAATTGAACAACAGTTAATGGAACCAACTGTATTAAAATTAATACCACCTAAAGAAAATTATGAAATATTGTACAACGATTTGTGTAAGCAACATGAAATTTTAAAAAAAGAGAATGAAAACATCAAGAATGAATTAATTTCATTAAAAAAATCTGATTTTGAATATAGGAAGATCAATGAATCTCTGAGACATAGTATAAAAATTCTTCAAAAAAGTTTGAAAACTACAAATGTATCTCTTATAAAATTGCAAAATACTACAAATAAGCAAATAAAATGTCTAACTCAGAATAAAACTCGTGTTATTGAAAAAAAAGCAAAAGATTTTCTGTCAGAAATTTTTTCTCCAAATCAATTGGATCTCGTAATGAAAAAAAAAAAACAAGTACACTGGACACGCGAAGAATCAGCAAAAGCTTTTACCTTAAGATATTTCAGCAAGCGAGCTTATGTATTTGTCAAAAATGAACTTCATTATCCTCTTCCAGGTAAATAAAATTGTATACCTAGGTACATTATTGTTCTATAATCTGTATTTTACAATACTAAAATTGTTTTATCTATATATTTTTTCTTAGGACTTTCATCACTCCAGCGATGGGCAAAAGGCATATCGATAAGAAATGGTATCCTTCATGAAGTCTTGAAAATAATGCAACTCAATGGAAATGATTTGGCAGATTATGAAAAATTGATTGTCCTTATGTTCGACGAAGTAAAGGTTTGCAATACAATGGAGTACGACACTCTCCATGATGAAGTTCTAGGACCACATAGTCAGATGCAAGTTGTGATGGCACGCGGTATAGCTTCATCATGGAAGCAACCTGTTTATGTGGACTTCGACCAAAAGATGACAAAAGAGATTTTATTTGACATTATAGAAGAGCTTGATCTAATAGGATTCAAAGTTGTGTGCTGTGTTAGTGATTGTGGTGGTGGCAATGTTGGGCTATGGAAATCGTTAAATATAAATTATGAGCAACCTGTTTTTGAACTTCCAAATGGAAGAAATGTAGTGTATGTACCAGATGCACCACATATTCTAAAACTCACAAGAAATTGGCTGTTAGATACTGGGTTTAAAATAAATGACAAAATAATAAATAAGCAACCGTTAAATGCATTAGTTAAACTTATGTCTACTGAGCTTAGTGTATGCCACAAACTTTCTAAGGAACACTTAACATGTGAAGGCCCCCAAAGGCAAAAAGTAAAATTAGCCACACAGCTCATATCGCATACAACAGCTACAGCTCTACAAAAATATAGTGACAAATTAGGTGTTGATAATAAAATAACTAAAGACACTGCTGAATTTTTAGAATTATTAAACAACTGGTTTGATCTTGCTAACGTGTGCCATCCAAATGATCATAGAACTCCATTCACCACTCCATATGGACTATGTTTGGAAGAACAAGATGCACTTCTATCTAAAGTTTATGAAACAATTTCAAGTATGACATGTATTGGTAAAAATAATATGCAATTGTTTCAAAAAGCTCTCCTTATGCACATAAATGGAACTCGGCAGCTTTTAAATATATTAAAAGAACATGGGTTAAAATACTTATTAACCTCTAAAATCAATCAGGATGCACTTGAAAATCTATTTGGTCAAGTTCGGTCAAGAGGGGGTCTAAATGATCACCCATCACCACTAAATGCATTATACAGACTAAGGATGATTATTTTAGGCAAAAACCCAGGCGTTGTCTCAACTTCTTCTAATACAAGTGACAACAATCAAGAAGAATTTATAGTAGCAAAGACCATGAAGCATATTAATTTAACTATAACAGAAAAACAAAATAATGAAAATATTGATGACTCAGATACTGACACAAACAGTGATGACAGTGAAAAATCAAAATATATTAATGAAATGACAGAAGATGCTGTTGAGTATTTAGCGGGATGGATAGCTAAAAAATATAGGCAAAAATTTCCTGAACTTGGTTGTACTTCAACAGAATCAAAGATTAAATCAATAGATGAACATGACTATCTACTTCCTTCGTGGATTGATTGTTTATCATATGGTGGCCTGATAGTCCCTAGCAATAACTTTAAAAAACACATTTTGAGAGCTGAAAGAATTTTTAGAAAAATTACCAGGCAGAAAATCCCTAAAGGACCAGGTGTAGTAAAACAACTTTTACATAAAATAATGAATAGAATGGATATTGAAGAAAAGTATGGACCAGTTATACATACATTTGTAAGGCAAAGGATCTTTATTCGTATGAAATATGCAAATAAAAATCATCAAATTCTACTTTCAAAAAGAAAAGCAAAATTACAATTACAAAAACTTCAAAAGCTGAGAAGACTTATGACTTGAAAATGTATATAACTTTATATTTGTTTATTGTATTTTAAATTTTTAAATAAAAATAATTACAATTTTTTTGTATATTCTGTATTTATGGACTGTGTTTCTGTGTTTTTATTTTATTGTTACAATATTGCCTCCTCCAATTTATTTAATAAAAATATTATAATTTTAGGAATCATTTACATAAATATAATGAAAAATAATGAGTATAGAAAAGGTATTTATAAATCAAGTCAATAGACATTGTTATAGAAAATTTGTCTTTTTTAGATGTATAGCTTTATTCTACACTAAGAGCATAACGTACCTAGCCCCACCCACAAGTACAGTAATTAAGCATTTTAGTAGGTACGAAAATTGAAAGATCAATGAAAATAAACAAGTGTCGTGTACTGCGGTAGGCATATTGTATTCGTGCAATAGTCGCGGTGTACGGCAATGACGTCATATGGCAGGGAATGAATGCAGGGGGTTCGTTTTGTTTACGCGACTGTGAGGCAACCTCTATTATCTATAAACCTTGCTATTCGGTTTATTCATATCATGTGAGAAAGTTATGATAAAAAAACATGGGTTTTTTTTAATCAAAATATTTTTATTTGTTTTCAATGATGGTAAATTAAATAATTATTCAATTAAAAACAATTTAATACACTGAACATTAAGAATGCCATCTACCGATAACACATGACATTATTGAAGGGTATACATTATAAGAATCTAGGACTTTTCCCCCTTATACAATGGACGTTTCCCGGTGCAACTCGTTTGCGCACAATCCAAATTTTTTACCTAGATACCGAATACCGATGACTCGTTTGCGCACAACGAATACCGTCATTAACCTGATAACGGACGACTCGTTTGCGCACAACACGAACACTGTGTAACCACAGTGTAACATAGGTATTATATTTTATATTTTTAAATTTGGACTTACCTGATGTAATTGATTAACGGTACAAATTATCAGTAACAGTCTTTTGCCAGAAAGCAGTACTATAGCTACTGACTAGTGACTATGGATATCGAAATTTGTGATGTTTTTAAAACGCGTCGAGGAAAAGAGTGTATAAATATAGATAGTTATAAATTTAGATAAATTCGAATTTTAAAATCTTTTAGTGATATACATTTTAGGTGTATAAATAAAAAATTGATTTAAAAATTAATTCGATAAACAATAAAATTATAAACTTCAAAAGAAAAGAGACAATTAATAAGGAGATACAATTGGAAAATATTTGTAGTGAATATAAAAATAAAATGATTGGTCGTTTAACTTATTTGAAGAAAATCGGACTTAAATGACACCATTCAAAATTAGTATAATTTTATAACTAATAGACTACTATTATTACTTATATTAATGGTATAGCTTTATAATTAATATAACATTAGACTACCTACTATTACTTCTCATTAATAGTATAATCATATAATTATTCAGAACAAACACACACACGTCATGCACATTTCTAATCACACCAGTACAAACAGATAGTCCTGAGCCTATATTAAAGTGAGAAAGGAAATGTGCTGTTGTGCTCAAACGAATCGTACAAAGGTAAATGTGCGCAAACGGGTTGTATCTTTATTATTTAAACCTAAAATATGTATGCGCAAACGAGTTGTGATTTTGAACTCAAACGTGTTAAACAATAATAACATGCAAAGCAAACAAATAAAAGTTTTATACAGATATTATATCACTGTATAAAATAATTCTATACAGCGTGTATAATACCATGTGTAATACGATATTATACATTTGTATTATACAATTTTACATCACTACTAACGAGTAACGACTAGAGACATAAATGCAAAAAATGTTGTTAATAGTTTAGATAATTTGAGCCTTGAGGTAGGTTTATCAATCATTACCCAATAAATCGGGTAGGTAAATAAATGACGAGAATGATGATAGTAAATAATAAATAAGTTAATAACGATTTACACGTACTCACCATAACGACGTCTGGATAAACACTAAACGTCTAAACAGAAAACACTTTACACGTCTTCGGCGGCTCACAATAGGTAGTAGGTACTCTACCGCCTCTACCGCGTCAGGTACTCACTGCTCAGGTAGTCAGGTCAGGTAACCGATCACGATGTGCAAAATTCATATATTATTTGTATCATAGCAATAGCCTCACTGGCCAATATGTAATACCAACAATTACAATAGCTTCGTGCCGTTCGTGCAACGTGAAATGCGCTATTGCCCATTGACCGTATCTAATACCGTATATAAAGTATCTTTTCCGGGGCTTTTTTTTCCGAGTACCCTGTAAATAGGTATATGAAAATTTCACTGAATGTTTACATTATCAAGGAGTGTTACCCTGGCACCCCAAGGTCAAAATGTTGACTTGGAAATCACTTGGTGTAACAGTTTATTACTTAAGAGGTGCTATAGGATTTTGTGGTCAAGACTGGGTGACAATAAGACACTATAAAGCATTTGCTTATAAAGTAATAGATCAAATATGAAATGACGAATGGTAAGTTTATGATGACCTCAGAGATGTAATATCATTAGCTACAATACAGAAATAAAATATTGAAATGTTATTGTATAGGTACCAAATAAATTGTAAAAATAAAAATTTAACATTTATACCTAATATACCTAATATACATTTGTACCTATTTATTTTTCATTCGTCTGATTACAAATAATATATTCACTTAAATTTACATTGAAGTAAAAAAAAAATAAGGGGCTAAATAGATACACTCTATTGTTCATTAACTGTAATGGATGTGTTAAATTTTAATTCAATAATACAAAATCATTGCTGTATACAAAAAACGATTCTGAGCGAACACAGTCTGTCAGTCTATAGTTCGTACCTATTTACTAAGTCGGTACACTTATATTTTATGATGTTAGGTATTGCCGTATTGAGATTTAAGTAATTTATTTTACTATTCGGCATTAGTAGGTACATTAGTAGTTAGTACCCACATTCCAAAAACCTACTAAAAATGTGAGTACTAAGTTTGGTATTCAGTGTTAGTATTATTGTTAGTTAAGATAGTGTTAAAAAGTCTGAAAGTTCAACCAACATTTTCTTATCAGTTACGTAACTGAATAACTACTTACTACAAGAACATGTTTGTCATTACTCATTTTTAAAAGCATGGTTGGTTTGTTACACTAAATTTCTTTGAAAGTGTTTGGGACATTTAAATTCGTGCCCGTAGCGGAACTTTCTTGTCAAGAGGCAAAAAAAATTCTTGATCACGTCCGAGTTCACAATCACATAGTGGTTGCAACCTTATATATCTATATTGATCAATGAAGCTTGTTTGAATAAAGGAATATGTTGAGACAGGTAATGGCAGATTTCAATCAAAACAAATTAGAAGCCTCCAATTCATACAACAGTTAACTTTTACATTTTTACTCATAGTTACCATAATTATAATATTTATTGTATAATATTATATTTATTGTTTATAACAATTGCAAGTTAGTAGATCGCAATTTTAAATTGCTACAGTCAGAGTCGTGGAAATAAATCAAAGGTTCCAGGAACAAACTAATCTCCCACACATGGTCAAGTACCCATTAAACTTATCACTAACATCCAGCGTCCCCAGGAAACACTGTAATGTATATTAGACGTCTAATATACCAATCCATCATACACGTAAGACATACATGTGATGTAAATGTAGATGTCTATGATAAGTCTAAGATTAGTCTATATGCGCCACTTTTTTAGTCTATTTGAAGATCCAATTAAAGTATCTATCATATATCATGTAGTAGATCAAATTCAACTCTTTTATAACATCTATCCATAGACATTAATTAACATTTTAAGTAGACATACCATAATTGGTAAAAAATACTCCATTATATATTATATATTATTGTTTTTAGTTATATTACATAGAACAAAAAATAATAAATTAAAACATACATTATAATCTAAAAAAATATGTAAACATACTACTTAAAATAATTCTTATAATTTAAATATAACATACATTTTAGTCAATTTGTTAACATATATTTTATAAATACAATAATAACAATCATCTCTATCAAACAATTAAAATACTTTGCAAAAAGCTTAGAATATAAATAATTTAATAATCAATCACAAAATTAGGAACATAGTAAAATAATTTGGTATTACAGCTTTAATGGGTGATCGTCCTATCAAATAGTATATATTTCTATACATTAAAATAATTTGTAATCATAATTAATAGAAATTGTTGTCATTAAATAACATAATATATATATATAAATATAAATATTTAAATAATGAAAATAATATTATGGCTATGGTTAAATAAAAGGTTTAAGTGGTATGGTTAAAGTTTACGTATTATTTTTTTGTTTAAGAGTCTGGCGAATTTTTTATATGAAATTCTTGTCGAAGCTAATCTTAACCAATTTCTAATTTTTGTTTTGACATCATGCTCAGTTGCATCGGTGTATCTATAAAGATTTATCAAATATAAGAAAAACAAAGATGCAAAAATTGCATATTAATATAGACATTCTATATGCGTCTATAATTAGTATACAAGAGATCGTAGACGTTATAGACGTATAGATTTATCATAGACACCACGTAGACTATGTATGTTTGCTGGGATCGTCTTTAAAATGTGTTTATCAAAAATTAATCTTATAAATATTATATAATTTTGATTATGCCATTACGGTCTATTTGCGATCTTTCCCGCGCGGCGACACGTTCAGTCCCTGCCTAATGTCAAATAGAATAAAAATAAGAACCCCGATGGGTAATTCCGTAAAATTATTTACATTGTACTGTTTAACCATTAACTACCAACGGTTCAGTTTATCAGTGAATCCGCCGCGTCCTCGCTCCTCATACCATAGAATTTAGATAAATGACGACCACCACAGGACGCAGACCACAGTACTGTCGGACCTCGGTACCGTTGTCCGCCGGGCGGCAGTAGCGTTTTGCACTGCTGCCACACACAACACAGACATAAAGCACATATTCATATCGATAGGCAAATATGAAATAATGAACTTCAGACTAGGCATAGGCGTGCGCACGGGGGGTGCATGGTATGCAACTGCACCCCCAGCGAGTTTAGCTTAGAAATGGATGGATAAATAAGAATAATATTTTTAAAGTTTATGATTTTTTTCAAACCCGCGGTCACACGATGAGTGTTGGTAATTTTATTGGTATTACGATTTACAATTAATCGTTTTCTGTTATCGTGTTGTGATAGCCGATAGATAATAGCTATTGCCTATCACAAAGCGGTATACCAAAAGTTATTTATAACTTCTGAATTGCTGTTGTGAATTGTGATTATAAGACATTAATGACTGTTGTTGTTTACGATAAGATATAATAATCCTTGGCAGCGTAGTGCAAAATAATAATTTTATAGTATGTTGTGTATACGCGTGTGTGATCAATTTGTTGGTTTAATTTTAAAAATAATAATATTAAGTATTAACTATAAATACGTTTAGTAGGTCAATAATATATTACTATACTACTAAGTACTAAAAGTATATTTAAAATGTTACGAAAAACAAAGTCAACAACCTTGTATACCTTTTTTAAGCCTTCGTCGCCAAAACAAACAAAAACTGGTAAGTTATATTTGAACTTATATCAGAGTTAAAAATTTAAACTTCAAATTAAAATACCCGCTTACTTCTTTTTATGTTTTTGTACTAAAAAGTCATTATTTCATCTTAATACATCAAATGTTATAACCATGTTTAATGCCTAAAATTCTGCAAATAAGATATCAATGTAACTTGGTGCAAATTAAAAAACAAGTATACTGCATAGCTAAAAATGATTTAATTTTCTTTTAGATGTAAATGAAAAAAAACTGCTTATTAATGACACTAATGACTGAAAATTATTCTTTGACTTCAGGTAAGATTTATCAAATAATATTTCATTAGATTTGTTTACAGTTTAGATAAATATTGATCTTATATTATTAACACAACTAACATGAGAAATAACGGAGAAATAAAATTATTAAAATTATCTCTTCTCCATCCTAAACTCTAATTCTGAATTTGTAAAAAAAAATGAATAACTAGGGGGAGGGCCCGAATGGCCATGGCCTCCCCATCGGCCGCGTTTTTTTTAATATTATTGTTTTTATATCAGTACATCCATAGAGCATAAAAAAGTAGAAATGAACGATTTAAGATAGTCTTCTTAAATTGTTTAATTATCTATAGCTGTGGTACCTAGTTCGGTTACAAACGTTCAATTTTTATAAGATTTTTTTGTTGGCCCCCTCCTTTTAGAAATCCTGGCTACGCCACTGTGAATAGCCTTTATATTGGAAGTGGTTTTGTCTTTTAACAATAGTTAAATTACTTTTATGATATGTATGTTGCAAATAATTTTGTATATTAATTTAATTGTCGAGCTGTAATAGTCCTAGAGTATAGCTAACAAAAAAAAAACAAATAAAAATAACTAGTCTTGGGTTTAGTATAGTGAAATGTATAAAGTAATATAACTATTTAGATAGTTTAAATTTGTGTTGATACCATTTATCTTGTATATTATAATATGATTCAAGGGTTCATAACAGTGTATAAGGTGGGGACAGTTGTATTATTTGAAACAGACTTGTCTGACCCTGTATCTTTCCTCTAGGTAGGACATATTATAATATATATAATTTCAAGTACATTTTTTCAAGTCTAAAAAAAATATCCTGTAAAATATATTGTTTTATGCGCATGTTTTTCATATTTTTAATGTAGAATGTATTTTGAAAATGAAAAAAAATGTTAAGACTACAATCAATGAAATTAAAAAACAAATTAAAGTTAGATGGCATAAGCTCGTTTTTGAGAATTATAAAAATATCAAAAACTATAATTTAACCCTTTCAAGCCCAACGATAACTTTTGGAATCATGTACATCAATGACGTATTAAACAGCCCACAATTTTCCAATAAAGACTAAATACACATAAATAAATGAGAAATTTTCTACTCTTTCTAATGGGAACACTGTTTTTTCTTATTTGAATGATTAAGTGATAGTAAACAGTCAGTTTGTTTTCGTTATCGATAATCAACCACGTTGCAAGAAACCAAATTTTATATATTAATTAAAAGGTAAGTTATTTTAGCCAAATCAATTAAAAAAAAATTTAATCATGTTAAAAATTACTTCATCTTTCTAGTTAAAGTATTATTATAGATCTAACTCTTTTTTTCATTATAGTATCATAAACACGATGATTCCTATAATAATCATTGGGATTAAACAAACAAATCAATTTTTTTTAAATTATGTCTCAAATTCCCAATGATAATTTTTGGAATCATGAACATTTTGTTGTTTACATTTTTTTTTTGATGTTGCCATAGTCACTAGAAACATGGGGAAAAAACTAAGTGATGAAGAAGTGGCTGAGTTATTACAAGGGGATATATCAGACCTAGAAGAACTAGATGAAGGTGATGACATTAATATTGACAATCTAAATGAAATATTGAATACATTTCCTGATAATATTGAAGTAAGTATCTCTATATACTCTATTAAACTAGAGATCAAACTATACATTTATTGACTAATATTATAATAATAATTCAGGAATTGTTTCCTATTCAAAATAATTTATTGGAAGAGGATGAAGTCAATTTTGAAAATAATTTAATTATGCTTAACCAGAGGGACATAGAAGCAGAAATTGAAGCAGAAAATAGACTTTTTGATGAACAAGTTAGGATAGGTCCAAATTGGGAAAAGGTATTAGTTTTTATGGACAATTTGTCAACAAAAATGTTAGGTAATTAAATATTAACTTTTTTAATATTATAGGTACCATATCAAAACCCTGATTCAACATGGAAAGGAAACTTACCTGATCCACCTACTCACATTTTATCTCCCTATGAATACTTTAAACAGTATTTTGATGATGATATTATTCAAAATTTATGTGAACAAACTAATATATATTCTGTACAGAAATCAGGAAAATGCATTGCTACATCATCTGCTGAGATAGAACAATTTATTGGAATTCAAATGTATGTATTTATTTCTCACTTATAAGTTAATATAAGTTATTCTGTTTCTTCAAAACTATCATGCTTTGTTTTAGGTACATGGGTATTGTCAAAATGCCATCTTATAGAATGTTTTGGAATAATCAGACCCGTTTTTCTATAGTTTCTGATGTAATGGCACGAAACAGATTTGACAACCTAAGGTCTTACTTTCATGTTAATGATAATACTCATATGTTACCCAGAGAACATAGCCAACATGACAAATTGTTTAAAATCAGACCTTTTTTGAATGCTATAAGGGATAACATGAAAAAAGTTCATGTAAATGAGTATATAGCTGTTGACGAAATAATTATTCCTTTTAAAGGTCGCTCAATTATGAAGCAGTACAATAAAAATAAGCCTCATAAATGGGGAATCAAAATGTTTGCACTGGCTTCATCAAATGGACTAGTGCATGATTTTGAAATATATGTTGGTAAAGGTACTTTACCTCCATCGAACCATGGCCTAGGTATAAGTGGAGATGTTGTCATGCGACTTATTGAATGTATTCCAAAAAATGAAAATTATAAGGTACCTAATATTTGTACTTCATAACTTGATTGTTAAAATTTTACATTAAGTTAACATAAATATACAATCATTTTTGTTTTAGGTATCTATGGACAATTGGTTTAATTCCTACAACTTGCAATGCAAGTTAAAATTTGTTGGAGTTCAAAGTGTCGGGACAGTGCGTTCTAATCGTATTGCTGGTTGTGTATTGGCAAATGATAAGCAATCGAAATCTGGAGAACGTGGCAAGTTTGATAGTAGAGTGGACACAAATAACAATATTGTAGTAACTAAGTGGAATGATAATAAAGTTGTGCATGTAATTTCAAATTACAAAGGACCACTACCTGTGGAGAATGTCAAAAGATGGTCTGTTGCAGAAAAAAAAAAGTTGATGTCCCTAGGTCAGCGTCAATTGGTGAATATAATTCTTATATGGGAGGCATTGATTTACATGATATGCTAGTAGAGCTATATCGTGTAAATATAAGAGTAAGACGATATTATTTACGCATTGTGTATCATTTGCTTGATATGTGTGTGGTAAATTCGTGGTTACTCTATAGAAGACATTGTGAGCAGTTAAATGAAAAAACTATGAGCTTATTAAAATTTAAGTTAGAAATATCTCATGCTTTATTACAATGTGGAAAAGTTCAAACGCCAAAAAGAGGTAGACCATTATCTAACACACCACCAAGTAAAAAAAAAAGAACTTTTAATCCAAGACCAACTAACGATGTTAGATATGATGAAACTGGACATTGGCCAATTCGAGTCATAAAAAAACAAAGATGTAAAAATTGTATTACATGTTATTCTACAACAAAATGTGATAAGTGTAAGTTACACTTATGTTACAATTTAAAAAACAATTGTTTTTTAAACTACCATAAAAAATAAGTTCCTATATTTTATCCTATCATAAAGTTTAATAAAAAAGTCTGCATATCAATCTAAGTAACTACTTATTGTTATAATAAGATTATTATAATGTTATATTTTAAAGTTTTTATTGAAATGTTGTTTTCATTAAGTTTTGATTATTATTATCTTTTTATCAATAAAAAGCAACAAGTCGTTGAATTTTGTACACAGTTTGATTTATATTTTATTTTATGTTTATGATTTTAATCTAATCTAACCTATAGTGTTGTGTAATATAGAGTTTGATTTGGGGTTATAAGTTCACTAAATAAATTCAATTCTTGTAATTTGGAAAATATGCTGGTAAGTAAAAAAAAAAAATTTAATCGCTACCTAGTTCCCAGTGATAATTTTAAGCATCATGTCTGTAAAATGTTGGTAAGTTTTTCAAAAATTACAAAAAAAAATTTTTTCCCTTAATTTAACCCTACAAAAGCCAAAAATGAGAACAGAAATTTTTTTTTGAAAAAATTTAATATATTGGGCTTGAAAGGGTTAATCTTAACAAGGTAGTTTGCATTATGTCTTTAAACCTCGCTTTAAACTATGTCAATATTCAGTATTTTATTGTTTATATAAGAAATAGATAGGTACTTATGTACAAATTCAACTATTTTAATCACAATTTAAGGAGTAATACTTATTTTGTTATAGGTTTTGTGATAGATAGAATGCTATCTAGAGTTTTTACAATGGTTCGTTATTGCAATGAAGTTCAATAATCCTTATTGAAAAAGACTACATGGGTAAGTTATTTCAATTAGTTATTTATAATATTTGTTTACATAAATAATTGTCATATTTTTATTTTTTATTTAGATTTGTTGTCCACACTAAAAAAAATCTTTTTCATATATTTCTATTTGACGTAAACAATCTATAAAAATTAGCGCAGTAATAAGTTTGTATGATGAGAGTTTAACATTAAAGGTTTGGTTAAAGTCACCACACATTAGTGACTCTTGACTAATAGTTAATTTTTCAAATACAATAGTTATTTTTAACATACAAAACCATTTTTTAATACCTAATTTGAGCAAACAGCACTATGATCTGAAGTAATAATGTTAGTATAAGAATAATTGTATCCTCAAGTATCAGTTTTTAGAATTTCATAGAAAAAATGAACATAAGTACAATATTGATATAACAATATAAGTATAAAAGTATGAATAAAAAATGAAATCTTATTATTGTAGTAAATTTAACAAAACATTGAGCATATTATACAAAAACCTTTTTCAGTTTAATAAGTTAAGTTATCTAGGTACACCAAAATAATAATATGAACAATTAGTAACTTAATAAACCTAAAATCTTATATATTAAATTGACAGTGAATCATTCCTAGATTAAAAAATTCATATTTCAATTATTAGAAACAATTAATTAGCTTTTACTTTCTAAACTAATGTAACACTGTAGTTATATGTATAAAATTCCCTTAGCTTAAAATGTTATAAGAATTTTGCATACTAATGTTAAGCTTTATAATATAGATTTTTTTAAGTTTAAAACACTTTAATTGTATGTTAATTTTGTTCATATCTAATGTAGTCATGTATAATATTTGTATTGTATAATATGATTGTACTGTTAGCTACTCAGAGCGTTATTATTAATAATAAATAATACATGTTTTTCCTTTGTGTCTTATTAAAGGTTTTAACTTAAAAAAATACTATACTTGTATGTGCTATCTCCATCTCAATAACACATTTCATATCAAATTTGATGATTAACCTGTTACTATGCCATTTTTAATGCGAATGAATTTACCCATTTTCAAAGAAGTAAGAATATTTTCCAGCACACTGCTGTTTTATATCTTAATGTCTAAGTAAAGTTAAGCCAAGACATACCCAAAAGTATAACCTTAACCTTATTGAACCTAACTTACCCTATTAAATTGCTAAAATTATTTTCAGCTTCTGTAATTTGAGATTGGATACGAAGATGACAAGTTGTTCATGAAAATTGAATACTGAAACACAAAAGTCACTGGAACATTTTACTGGTTTCTGTCGTCCAATACACCAAGTCACAATCATACAACACACATATCCTTTTTATTATTGTTTTGGATGTTTCACTATCATAAATTAAATTTAGGATAGCTACTAAAGAATAATATTTTAATATTTCATTCTAAATTTAAGATGATATAATTGTATTTTTTTCAATGATAGGATAAAAGAATAAATTAAACATTTGGTTTCTTTCGGTAAATCATTGAAATGTTAAATTATATAATTTTACTGTGGTTCAGTTCAATATCTTATAATGATGAAAGCATAATAATGTACATGTCAATACAAATCTACAAAATATGCACCTAGTAATAAGGTTAAAAAATGCGTTTGAAAAATAGTCTTTTAACAGAACTGGAAGTTTACTGATGAATATTTTTCTAGATACACATACACATGTGTTAAATACCAATGTCTATTTTGATATTTTAAATTTAACTTAATTAATTTGAAATTCTCTTAATGTCTCGCAATTACAATGACTGTTGATCATATCTGGAATAATCTCTCTTCTAAAGTGGCATTCATAAATTGCAAACAATTAAAGTGTAAATACATTGCTAACATTCCTTCAAACAGTAACCGGTAAATAACCCCACGAAAAAATCTAAAAATACAGTTGAAAGTCCCTAGTTGTTGTTGAGAAATGGAACTTTATGAATTACAAATCATAAATGAATTAATAATTTTCAAAAAATTAAATTAACATTTGCTAGCCGCTGTAATTTCTATGTAAGATATGATTTTGTAGATTATTTCCCGGCAGCATTGAAAAACATGACATTTTATTAAAGTTGATTCATTGGCTATTATTTTATTTGTTTGCTTGAAAGACAATTTTTAAATGTTACATCCTGTATTTTTTGCAATGGAATATTAGTTAAGCATGCCTGACAGTTAAATAATTCAATTTATAATGTTACAAGGCTGGGCAAAGTTAAATATTTTTTTTTAAACTTATTAAGTTAAGTTATCATGGATAAATGTAAATTAAGGTTAAATTTGAAAGAGACCTTTACTTTTTTTTATTTGTAAAAGTTAAAAGTTAATTAGATAACTCAAGATAATTTAAGAGGACATGATACCCACAAGTGCTGTATCTGTCTTACAAGTGTTTAACATAGCAAATGATGTGCTCAGCAGATCACATTATTTCAGTTCACTCTATTTTTTAACAAATGCAGTTAAACGTGATCTGCTGAGCATAACGTTGCTATGTTAAGCACTTGTAAGACGGAGACAACACATGAGGGCACCACATCCTCTTTACTTAGTTAAAAATCAGTTATTTTTTTCATATAAAATTTATGATTTTATACCTACCTTTTTTTGTAAATTATTACTGTAATTGTTTCTTGTTAAGTTTTTTACATTATTAAAAAGTCATTAGTCATGTGTTAAAATAAACTACTGATTTTGGAAATGATAATTATTAGAATAAAGATAAAATATTAATTTTAATTGATACAGATGATAGAGTGTAAAATTACTTCTAAAAAATTGTCCATTGATCTTTTCTTTTGTTAGTTTCCACAGAAGTTTGTTTTAATATTCGATATGTTATTAACAGTCTATTGTATTAGGTTTATTTGTACTATTCCTATTATAATATAAATATCATAATATACTATGGTTATTTCACGTTAGGTGAAAAACAGTATTTTAATTACATTATTATTCACCACTTTCATTTCTGTTGTGTCAATAAACTATTAATATCAAACAAGCATAAGTCAATAAACAAAGCGGTAGAACATGCAATGTATTTAAGTTATTAATCAATATTAGTGTTCGTAATTATACATCTAAATCTCAATAAGTAAAGGAAAAGATTTACTTTTTAATTTTTAATTTTATATTAATTACTTTTATATTTCGATTAATTACAATAATTATGCCAAGGTTTTGATTTGTTAAAACACTTATGAATATGCACAAACTCATTATCATAACATACATAATATTATATTATACATTTCATTAACATAATTTTTTAAAACTTATTAAGATTTAGCTTATTCTAATTTAAAATTCTTTTTGTTTTAATTATTTATATATTTATTTCTTTGTTACAGCTTCCAAAGTCATCATCCGGTATTCATTTTTATCTCTACAGTTGTCTGTTATACACAATTCATATCCACATCCGGTTTCATTGTAATTTTCTGAGTGCGTTTATACTTTATAGGGCGTTTATACTTTATAGTGCGTTTATAGTACGTTTATAGTGCGTTTATAGTACGTTTATAGTGCGTTTATAGTACGTTTATAGTGCGTTTATAGTACGTTTATAGTGCGTTTGAATAGTAGTATCGACTATCGTCTATTAAGTATTTTATTATTCTTATTTTTTAGTTAAATTAAAATATTTTTTCCAGTTTAGTAGTTTGGTTTTTGTAAGTATTTTGTAAGTATTTTGTTTATTATTAATTTTTTTTTTTTTTTTTTAATATTTATTTATTAATTTTGTGTACGTATAGTACAGAAAAAGCTTATAAGTCGAGATTAAGGTTCGAGACTTACATATTAAAAGTCGAGATTAAGGTTCGAGACTTACATATTAAAAGTCGAGATTAAGGTTCGAGACTTATATTTAAAAAGTCGAGATTAAGGTTCAAGACTTAAAAGTAAAGTCGAGATTTAGGTTCGAGACTTTAATTATTAAAAGTCGAGATTAAGGTTCGAGACTTGAAGTAAAAAGTCGAGATTTAGGTTCGAGACTAAAACCAAAGCTTTTACACAATTCATATTAAATTACTTAAGTGTTTATACCTAAATTGTTGCTGTGACGTGTAACAAAATGAGTCTAAATAATAAATTGAATGAAATAGCTCAGTATGTTTGTATTGAGTATCCCGAATTAAACTTTAGTGAAGTCAGTTTTACACACAAGTGTGTGACAGACATTTGCGAAACGATCTTTAAAACAAAAAATTCAAATTTGAAAAAAAACATTGTCAATGGTCTTAAACGAGAAACATCAGAACTTCGTAAACTCATTCGGATGGTGAAAGAAAACGACGAATCTACGGTGTCTTTGAATGATACTAAAGTAATGAGAAATATTGTGAAATTTATTAAAGAAAAAAACTATTCAAGAAATGATTTTGTTAACTTCAATTCAAGGGTAATTTATGACATTTGTAGACAATTAAAA